>OY856409.1:682752950-683352950 GCA_963693085.1 Alisma plantago-aquatica
TGTAGATTGCAGCTTGATTGTCACATCTGAGCTCTACGGGAGACAACACAATAATCTTTAATTCATAAAGCACAAGTTTGAACCCACTGCAACTTGCAACAAGCATGAGCCATTGCTCGATACTCAACCTCCGTGCTGGATCTTGTCACAACATTCTTCTTTTTGCTTTTCCATGTGATAAGGTGATTTCCTAAAAATGTGCAATATCCAGAGGTAGACCTCCTGTCATTCAGATTACCAGCTCAATCTGTATCTGCATAATCAGTAAGAACAAGAGTAGACACAGGAGTCTTGGGTCTATAATAGGTGATCCCCTTACTAGGTGCACCTTTCTGATATCTCAGAATAAGACAGACTAATATCCAATGTGACTGTTGTGGTGAGCTCATATGCTGACTCATCACTCCTATAGTAAAGGAAATGTCAGGGCGAGTAACTGTCAAATATATCAGTTTACAAAAAAATTTCCTGTAATATCCTGGATCTAGATAATTAGTGTTATCAGTCGTCTCCTTCACATGATAGTCCATAGGAGTAGACACCAGCTTGAATTCACTCATGCCTGCTTCTTGTAGTAAATCCAACACGTATTTCCTCTTAAACAAATTAGTACCTGCATGAGATCTAAGTACTCCAATGCCCAAAAAATATCTCAGTTTGCCCAGATCTTTTGTATGAAAATGCCCCTGCAATCCTTCTTTCAAATGTGATATGCATGTAGAATCACTATCGGTGATAACTATATCATCAACATATACAACAATAATAATGGATCCAATAGGAGAGCTAGAATAGAACAAGGATTGATCAGTCACAGAACGAGAAAAGCCCATCTTTAATACAACATCACTGAACTTATCAAACCAAGCTCTAGGAGATTGTTTCAACCCATAGATGGCTTTCTTCAATCTACACACTTTCTGACACTCCTCCTGAGCAACAAAACCAGGAGGTTGCTCCATGTACACCTCTTTCTGTAGATCACCATGGAGAAAGGCATTATTGACATCAAGATGAAATAGAGGCCCGTCAAAAGTAGTAGCCAGAGAAATAAGAATCCACATTTAATTCAGATGAGCCACTAGTGAAAGGTCTCAAAGAAATGAACTCCATATGTTTGAGTGTAACCTTTTGCCACTAGTCTAGCATTCAACCTCTCAATTGAACCATCTGGATTATGTTTTACTGTGAATACCCATCTACAACCCACAATATTTTAATCTAGAAGTAAGTCCATAAGTTCCCGGGTGTTGTTTTGTAGATATGCATTGCTTGTTTCCAGCCAATATCTTTCATAGCATCAAAATGATTTCTTGGAATGACCACATAATCTATTTTGAGAGAAAATGAACGTGCATTCTTAGATAATTTTGACAAACAACACACATTTGCAATAGGATGTCAGACAAAATAGGAATGAGTACCTTTGCGAACAATAATGGGAACATCAAGGTCAGATGGTTCTTCAAATATCTCTTGAGTAGAGGAAGATGGGGAAGGCTCAGAGACTGGAGTCGCTACCTCCTCTGGATCTTGTCTGCCTCGTCTGCTGTAAACATGTGGATATTATTGAATTAATATATCATCTGCTGGCTGCTCTTCCTAAACTACAATATAGTCAGGAATGATAGGTGGCACTCTCTCACTCTGGTGTGGTGGTGGCACTCTCTCACTGATGTCTGATGGTGGCACTCTCTCCCTCTCACACAATTTCTACCCCTTACTGGAAACACTAGAGAAATATGGTGTGGATTCATGACAAGTTACATCCCTAGACACAAACATACGACAGAGATTGGGACAATAATACTTGTACCCTTTTCTAGTATTGGAGTACCCAAGAAAAAGAGTCCTAATAGACCTAGGGGATAACATATTAGCCTTAGGATCCAAATTATGGACAAATGAATTACAACCAAACACTCTGAGGAGAACAATAAAAGGTTGATCCTTGGGATGTAAGATAGAGAACAAAGTACGTCTTTGAAGCACCAAAGAGGGATTCCTGTTGATAAGGAAATATACAGTAAGTAATGCATCAAACCAGAATCTCTTAGGAACTTTGGATTCAGACATAATCATCCTGACAATATCAAGAAGGTGACAATTTTTCCTCTCAGCTACCCCATTTGGTAGAGGGGTGGGAGGATAGGAAGTACGATGTATCATTCCAACAGAGCTACAAAAATCAACCATCACACTTTGAACATATTCCAAGGCATTATCAGATTGAAGAATTTTAATATTGCACTCAAATTGAACTTTTATTTCTTATTAAAAGTTCTTGACAATGGATAACACAGACTCTCGACTCTTCAACAAATAAATCCATATCATGTGAGAAAAATCATCCACAAAGGAAATAAATAGCAAAAACCATTATAGATATTGTCTTTTACAGGACCCCAAACATCACTATGGACTAAATGAAAGGGACAAGAAGCTCGTTAATTGACACGACTCGGATAAGACATTCTTTGATGTTTGCCTAGTTGAAATGACTGACACTCTAATGAAGACACTTTGGATAACTCAAGTTCGAAACTTCTCAATCTCTCCAATGAAGGATGTCCATATCTATAGTGCCACAGTAAGGGAGAACCGCTTAAAAGGATAGATGGAGTAGGAGAAGATACTTGGCGAGGCAAACTTTCACCATGGAAGAGGTAGAGATCACCTTTCCTAGCCCCCCCACCAATCATCCTCATACTGTTGAGATCCTGTAATAGAAAATAAGAAGGTTCAAATGTCACCATACGTTTCACAATATCAATCAATTTGCAACAGAAAGAAGATTAAAAGGAAATGTAGGCACATATTGTACATATTTAAGATCAATTTTAAGAGTCAAAGAAATAGATCCACTTGCTAACACTCTCCTCATTGAACCATCTTCTATGGTTACATATTGGTGAGGAATATGTGACTCAATGGAATGAATCAGTCTCCTCATACCAATCATACCCTGTGACTCTCCAAAGTCAACCACCAATGAAGAAGTTGAACCAAAAGCCAGTAAAGAGGTAGCCTGATTACTAGTAGTAGATGCCAAATTTGTTGAAGAAGATGATCCCAAATTCATATGCTGGGTAGCTAGAATAAATCCATCATATTCCTACTTGATGAGTGTGATGCCAAAAGAACTAGAATTCAAAACATGAGGCTCAGAAGACTCAGTAGTGCCAACATATTTTTCTACCCCCACTGGTGCTGCAGCAGGTCTACCATGCTTCTTCCAACATTTCTCAACTATGTGTCCAACTTTGTCACAAAAAGTGCACTTAGGACATGTGCCATGTCCTTGGCCTGTACCTGTACGACCTCCTCTAACTATAGCGGCTACAGATGCATGGGAATCTCTTGGAGACGAGAGTAACGTAGGATCAACTGGTTAAAATTTGATTGTAAAATCCTTGAGTAAGCTTCTTCGAAGCTGAGAAGTTTGTCAAAAACTAGGATGACATAATAGTTGTTTCCTAGTGAGATGTGACAAGATATTTAAATGAGCCTTATGAGACATGTGAATAGTTGTTGCCTAGTGAGAGGTGACTAGATATTTAAATGGGCCTTGTGAGCCATGTAAGATGCTTGTGCAACAAGTATCATGTATACCTTGGTCTGAGGACCTAGAGGTATTAGTTACCTGATAAGTGGTAATAATGTTTAGTAATGAACTAAGGGGTTGAATACCCAGATCTAGTAATCATGATGATGATGATATTAAGAGATGAGCATTCCCAATAATGTGATAAGGGAGTGAGATCCCAAGTGTTAAGCATTCAAAGTGTTCTAAAGGTTATAAAAGTACTTGTTAAATGTATTACACCTTTCTTTGTATCATCTTTTATAATTCATGTTTGAAACTTGTTTGATGCTAAAAGATATTGTAATGCACCTAATTAATCAAGTGGAATTTCATCATGTAGCTCCCTGACCATAGATCCATCAGCGTCAGTAGCTGATGAATGGTGAAATAGGTTTTCACACGGGATCTCCTGGAGGGCATATTTTTGAATATGTGGGGGTGATTGGGCGCGAATATCCTTACGCCCTAATGAGGGATTGATGTGTAGATAATTGAAATATCTGAATCCTTCATTATAAATGATGGGATCGATGTGTAGATAATAGAAATCTCTCGATCCTTCATTATAAATGCGAGGATTGATGTGTAGATAACTGAAATCTCTCAATCCTAAAGAGAGTGCATGTTGTGGCTATAGATCTAAAGTGAAGTATACTCTATAGTTACTTCTGCTTATGCAGATGAAAGGGTGAAGTTTAAAAATGACTGGAGAACACAAGGTACACGTTGTTGAGAGTAATGTTGTTGCACCAAGAGAGGGTGAAAAGGATCAGGTAAGAGAAGAATGAGTGCCTGAGAATTCCAATCTTGACCCAATCAGGATAGAGAATCCTATTTTTATGCTCTTTTTGGGTAGGTTAGGACAATAGTGATGCATATAGTAGACTGGATACTAGCATTACAACCTAGGCTACCAGTCCTCAATGTAGAAACTTTGGGTTCTGAAAGGGATCCTGAATGACATAGTCATGTTGGAACAGTTGAAAAGGTGGGAAAGATTAACATATGGTGAGAAAATAGACTCTGCCATAAGTATAGATAGATAGTACATCTTCGATGGTAATGCCCAAGGAGGGACACTAAGTTGAGAATTAAAGAAAGGTCTCTACAATTCTAGAGACATTTGCTTAGTTGTTCTAAAAAGACAAAGTTTTTGCTGCCACCGGTGCAATAAATGCCTAGTGTACTAGGGCAGTAGTCACTAAGTAAAGACAAAGGTCCCAACTTTCCACCTGTCAGAACTTCTGGCTTAGCATCTACATCGGGAATAAGATCGATAAGACCATGGTACGAGGGCAAGACATGTTGAGCATACTAAACTCTTTTGTTTAATAAGAAGGGAGGAAATGACCCAACAACCGAGGCAGACTCGGCAAGGCTTATGAAAGTTACAACCCAATAGTGGAAAAAAAGAGCAAAAGCAACAATATGAAACAACTAGACTCTATGTGTTGAGTCAACCTGAAGCGGTAGATGACCGTGAGGGGTAACAGTCAAATAGAGCTTTTTCATTTTGATATGCCTTCTCTTGATGTTATCTGATAATCATAAGAAGGATTGTTGTTATTGACTTCCCTATTGATTGCCTATGGAAACTTAGGGAAGAAATGATGAGGACTAGAATTTATATTCTGATCAATATTCTTTTAAATGATTTATAATTTCTCTTATCTATATAAAAGAGGGTGAGATGTAAATGAGATGCCTGGAGAAAATCCAGGAACATTAAGTCATGTGTCTTGGATTATATGAAAAGAAAAGAAAGGTATATGGTACAAACAAAATGCATACTACCTAATCTCAGTACTTGTATACCCTGGCCAGGTATTCAACTATTGAAGATAAGGTAAGTATGGAACTCTTAGATTATTATCTTTCTGATTACTCTAATCAACTAGTCATTTTGAGACAATCTATGGAGCATAAAAAAATTGGAAATATGGCATGGATATTTTTATCACATCCTAAGTGCATTAAATGGACTCTAAGATGATCTCAGATCAATCTGTGTGTATGAGGAAGTAAAAAGTATAATCCTCATGATAAAGAGAATGAGAAAAACGGAGATGATCCCTGTCTGATAAAGCCTGTGTGAATAGTAAAGATCTTTTCCCATGATGTGGAAATGGGAAATGTGATAAAATCACAAAATGTTCATGAACATGTTAGACAATAACAAAGAAAGGAGTGATGACATGTAATCATCCTTATAATTCCTATGATGATGGAAAGGAACCTAGGATGAAACAAGAGTAAATGAATCATGAATAGTTGAAAGTTCATGTAATAATCAGAGGAGATGATCATCTCTTCTCTTTAATAAACAACCCTGGGTAATGATGGGGTGATAAGAGGAATATGTTTCTTTGTGTTCTTTCCTTTTAGGGACATGGCAATCAAGTGGGTCTTATGACACTTGATGTGCATGAGTTAAAAGTGTCCAATTGATGGATACTTAGAAACGTATCAGTTCATCTTGGACTTTGGTTCCAAGATAAAGATATGTGTAACAAGCAACGTCCTAGGATGAAAGAAAGATCCTTTTATATGTGTGGCTTTGGTAATAACAATAGTGAGATGGGAATGATGAGGATGTGATGTGTTTTCAACACATGTGACGGATACCAAGGTAAGGAATTTTGGTATCTAAGAAGTATAGGTGGTATGGGAAAGTAAAAACATAATTCCTAATCAGACGATTTATGTTGGTTACCTAGAATGGCCAACTGTGAAATCAATCTAGTTACATAAAATAGTATGGGCATCATATGTTAGGGGTTTATGCCCTGCATAGACATAACATCGATAAGGATGTACTAATTGAAGGAACAATTGTATAATCATTTTGGGAAAAGCCTATCAAGCTAAAAATAATTCCTTAGAATACCCTTATCTAGATCTGTTAAGGAAACTTATACATAACATCTAGAGATACCTCAAAGATAAGTTCTTAATTGATAAGTAACCTCCCCTTATGACAAGAGAATGAACAACTAATGAAATAGTTGGTACAAGTAGTAAGAAAGTTTAGTGTTGTGTCAGCAGATTAGATGGCACAACAGATGTATGATAAGACTTGTAGTCCCAAGTGGGTAACAGAACGTAACTCTGGTCTTTCCTTGGAAGTGAAATGCTAAACTAAATGAGGAGTATGGAAGACTCCCCAGAATCAAGAATCTTGTCACATAAAGTTTAAGTTGAGAAAGGTGACAAATCACTGAGGTTTGACACCTGAGTTAAATAAGGTATGTATACTATTTCTCTGACTAAGAAAAGTGTTACCTGACACAGAGTTGACTCTACAATCAATAATGAAAAAGACAGTGGAGTATGTGTCTTGTGTGACAAATTCTACAATAACCCTGTGTGGAAGAACTTTTTGTTGATCAAAGTTCGATGGCATCTCCATGACATTAAGATGTTATGTGGAGACTTGATGATATGATGAATGAATAATATGTCTCCCTTTACCTGGGATTTCGGGGACGAAATCCTTGTTAGGGGTTTATAACTTATGATGACCTTGACCTGGGTTATGAGTTAAACCCTATTTGTTTTGGCTAATAAAGTTTCTTAGAACTTTAATATAATCCTCTAAGGAGTTTTTTTATCATGTGACACACTTATGTTCCAAGTTTGGTCCTGATTGAATGTTGTTTGAGCAATGTTCCTTTGTTTTGGACCAAAGTGCAATTTACCCAAGATAAGGGGTTATATTGCAAAATGTCACATGTTGAACATGCCTTAAATGTTTTAGCATCATAAGAGAGAGAATTATGCAAAGTGTTGGCTTGTGGAAAGCCAAAATGCCAAGTTTGAATTAGTTTGAATAATGTTAGTACCTTGTGCACCAATTTTGGTGCAAATTGTAATTTACCCAAAATGTAGGGTTGATATGCAAATTACCACATCTAGAGTGTTTCGACTTCCTCTATGTATCATTTAGAGGATAGATAATGAATTATACACCATGTTTGAATCATTTATGAGTGGTAGTATTCTTAGTGATGAAAAGACCAAGAAAATCGTTGAATGGAAACCCTAATTTGAGCTGGTATTGAGTGTATCGAGTTGTAGTGTTAAATGGGAGTCCCTATCAGACAAGAAGACAAAGAGGAGACCCTCATATCTTGTTTTTAACCATTTTCCTTTGTAAAAACAAGCTAAACACCTCAATATAGCAATGTATCTCGGCTTGCAACTTTCCTTGGGAAAGGTTGCATTGAATTGTGAATATAATAATGTGAGTGGAAGTGGTTTGTCCTAGAAGATAACCAAAGGGGGCCGACCCTTATCTCTTGCATTATCCACAAGTTTTTATTTTGCATGGAAAGATAAATATGGAATGTATGCAAGTACATGTACCAATCCATTCATGGCCATGTGGCACCTACTAGTAGTAAGGTGATGACACCTCTTACACTCTCTCCCATGAACCTCAAGTATATATACCCTTCCTTTCACCCCTTAGTGAAATTATTCAAATCCTACCACCTCTTTTCTCTTATATATCGTGCATAGAGCCTTGGTATCGTGCATAGGCTTGGGTATCGACCATACCAAGTGGTATCGGCCATAGCATGTTGATATCGGCCAATTGAAGTGATATTGGCCACAAGTGGAGGGGATATCGACAAAAAGTGAGGGCATAGCGTGAATGAGTAGTGAGGTATCATGCAAAGGTGATAAGGGGCAAGAAGGAGCTCAAATATTAACCCTAAGGTAAGTTCATGATCATCTTCAACCTTGGATTGAAGCATGGATCTAGGGTTATGATCTTCCTTTCTTTTCTTCTTCACCAAGTTCTTAACTAGGGTGATTCCTTGTATATGAAGGAGTAGTGAACGAGCCTTGGACTTTTGATAAGTGATCTTCAACCTTAGGAACATGGAGCTTTGGAGATTGGAAATTTGAAGTTTTTCTTAAGGCGGGTTATATAACTTGAACCCAAACATGTTATTATTCACCATCTTTCTTGCTATACATGATGATCTACTTTCAATTCCAAAATTTTCTTGAATACTTGATATATTTATGAGTTCTAGTAGTTTATCAGACTTGTTATCCTTGTACTAGAACAAGTAGAACGAAGGTCTAGACCTTGAAGATGATGGTATCACCTTATAAAGATATATCGGGTTCAAGCACACAAGCAAGCACCTCTTTGCCCGATATGGTGTGAAGCACGCACAGACCTCTTTGCCCGATATGGTGTGAAGCACACACACACACCTCTTTGCCTAATATGGTATGAAGCACACACACACCTCTTTTCCCGATATTGTTTGAAGCACACACACTCCTATTTGCCCGATATGGTGTGACGCACACACACACCTCCTTGCCCGATATGGTGTGAAGCACACATACACCTCTAAAGTGATATGGTAAGCAAGCACACACATCTTTTCCCAATATGGTGTGAAGCACACACACACACACCGCTTTGCCCAATATGGTGTGAAGCACACATACACCTCTTGCCCGATATGGTAAGCACACATACACCTCTAAAGTGATATGGGTAGCAAGCATACACCTCTAAACCGATAATGGGTTAAGCATACACCTCTAAATCGATATTGAGTTAAGCATACACCTCTTGGATGATATGGTGTTGAGAACACATCTCTAAAACAATATGGTGGGTAAACCAATATACTAGATGAAAAAAGTGGTAAGGTGGTGAATACCCTAGAACATGTGATGGCCAATACACTAAAGTATGATGTTGGCAATATCTTCAAGTGAGGTGAGGATGTTATATCCATGTATGGTGAAGGTAATAATACACCATATGATTGGAAGGGTTGATACCTTGATGGGTAAGGGTATGAGGGATATGATGATGTCTAGCTCAATATACACCTAACCCAATACATGTGTTCAAGTTGACATACATTATTCAACCTGATACACCTTGTAAAGGTGAGGGTAATGAGTGTAACACAAATTAATGGTATGATTAATGCCTTGATAGGTGAAACACCTAAAGTGGTTGATAATGGTTAACCCTATACCAACAATCCCTTAACCCGAGATGAGTCCATATCACTTGATGATAGTTGGGTAATTCAAATGTGTGACTTATGTCCAATACAAAATAGGATAAATGTGATGAGTTAGTGCATAAAGTATTAGGATGAGAAATACCCTAATACAAGATAAGTTGATAAACTTAAGTAAGTTAAAAGTGATGAGGGAAGTGATATACCAAGGCATGATAAATATCACATCCAACACCTGAAGGTTGATACACCTTGATGCACCTCAAATCCAATTTACTTGGATGAGTAACACATGAAGTGTGTCATGTCAATTGTTACATTAAGATGTAATGAGTTAAATGAACTTTGATAAGTGTAGGCTAACATACCTTGAGAAAGGGTTGAGACAAGTTAATAAAGTATGATGTAATCAATATCCTAGTGAGGATGAGAGATAAACTCATACTTTGTGTTGATAACCATTTAATGATAAATGATGAGAATAAATAAGTATGATCATATACTTATGATATCAATGTATGCTCGTAGATGTGTGGAGCAATGATTTAGGGTTTGGATTGATAATATGAACTTGAAACCCTATTCGTCTATAAAGGAGACACCCTAACCCTAATAATGGGAAGTTTCTATTTCTCTTATTGCATAAGCCTTGTGAGACATGTTAAATACTTGTATAAAAAGTATAATGTTTATGTGGTCTGATGACCTAAAACATAGTTGTTACCTAGTGAGAGGTGAAAAGATGTTTAATGGGCCTTGTGAGCCATGCGAATAGTTGTCACCTAGTGAGAGGTGACAAGATGTTTAATGGGCCTTATGAGCCATGTGAATAGTTGTTGCCTAGTGAGAGGTGAAAAGATATTTAAATGAGCCTTGTGAGCCATGTGAATAGTTGTTGCCTAGTGAGAGGTGACAAGATGTTTAATGGGCCTTGTGAGCCATGTAAATAGTTTTTGCCTAGTGAGAGGTGACAAGATATTTAAATGAGCCTTGTGAGACATGTGAATAGTTGTTTCCTAGTGAGAGGTGACAAGACATTTAAATGAGCCTTGTGAGCCATGTAAGATGCTTGTGCAACAAGTATCATGTATACCTTGGTCTGAGGACCTAGAGATATTAGTTACCTGATAAGTGGTAACAATGTTCAGTAATGAACTAAGGGTTTGAATACCCAGACCTAGTAATCATGATGATGATAATATTAAGAGATGAGAATTCCCAATAATGTGATAAGGGACTGAGATCCCAAGTGTTATTCATTCAAATTGTTCCAAAGGTTATAAAAGTACTTATTAAATGTATTACACCTTTCTTTGTATCATCTTTTATAATTCATGTGTGAAATTTGTTTATTGCTAAAAGATATTGTAATGCTCCTAATTAATCAAGTGGAATTTCATCATGTAGCGCCCCGACCATAGATCCATCAGCGTCAGTGGGTGCTGAATGGTGAAATAGGTTTTCCCATGGGATCTCCTAGAGGGCATATTTTTGAATATGTGGGGCGATTGGGCGCGAATATCCTTACACCCTAATGAGGGATAGATGTGTAGATAATTGAAATCTCTCAATCCTTAATTATAAATGTTGGGATCGATGTGTAGATAACTGAAATCTCTCGATCCTTCATTATAAATGTCAGTATTGATGTGAAGATAATTGAAATCTCTCAATCCTGAAGGGAGTGCATGCTGCGGCTGTAGCTCTATAGCGAAATTTCTAGTATACCCTAGAAAGCTATTTAGCAGTTGACACAAGATGTCCTACTTGTAGTCTCGCACTGACCGAGACAAATGAGGTCATGGTAGCTGGCTCTTCCATTGACCTTGTATGGTACCGATTTTGACTTCACAGTGGTCGGTTGGAGTATGAGCGGTATACCTCATCTCCTAAGGGCCTAATTGTTATTGTAAAATGTAATCAGTCGTGTAGTGTATTTGCTTAAGTATTGAATATGGAAATCATTGGTTGATGTTACATTTTTTATACATCTTAAATGGATAGATGTTATACATGTTCTTCATATTCCTTATAAAATGAATAGATGAATTACTACTTTATCATATATAGATGCAATGCTTCAGAAGATGATATTGCTCTACTTAAACAGTGATTAAATCTTGTTATTAATGTAAAAGAATCCTCTGCCCAGTTTTATACTATTTAACTGTGATAACAATATTGTTGGTAGAGAGTTATATCTCTCGCTGGGACATGGATCTCACCCCGTTGGTCACCAACATTTTTAGGTGGATGCGGACGAGGAGGTAGAGACCATACTGCTGAGGGAGAACACCAACAACATGGACAATAGTAATAACTCAGGTTGGGTATTATGTATGTTGTGTCTGCTAGATAGAGGTCCTATGTGTCGTCTCTATTCTCTTAGGTCCTTGGATTTTGTACGTGATGGTTTTATAAACAATCTGATATTTTGGCTTGTATGCCTCGAGGTTTTATGTTGCTTCAGTATATGTTTTGACAAAGCAACTGCTATATGTTATCCTTGAGATGAGATGGTACAGTGTGTGTACAATGTGAACCTTGATGTATGTAACGTTTTGGCTCTTTCAGTAAGAGTTTCCTGGAAGAGGATCTCTTTGCAAAATATTTTTAATTTTTAGTGATTTTGTTAATCCGCTGCTTATGGTTATTCCACATAATTAGTAACGATTTGGTAGTCAGTTTGGTGGCAGTCATTTCACCATGTTATTCATGGTGTGATCATCAATGAATCTAGTAGATCTTCCAATTTTCTTTTTAGCACATGCTTTACACGGAATAATGTACCATTTGAAATGGCTCAAAGTACACCATATATGAGATATGGCATGGGAAGTGTTCTGATATGTCTTTTATAAGGAATGGAATCTTGTGTAAGAAAATAGTTTCTTATAATGTTTTTTTTACAATTCAAATAAATGTTATTTTGTTGAATACTACTTATATTTTAATCCAAAAACAAAAGTGTTTGTTGCCAGAATAGATGTATTCCTAAATGGGAACTTCATTCCAAAGGAATCAGTGGGAGATAAGTAAAGCTCAAAAAGTTTGAGACCAACAAGAAAATATTGAACTTAGAGAGGTATAGTGGGAACAAGTAGTGTAATGACCCTGACCTGGGTTATGAGGTAACCCTATTTGTTTTGGCTAAGTAAGCTTCTTAGAACTTTAATAAAATACTCTAAGGTGTTTTTTTTATCATATGACACACTTATGTTCCAAGTTTGGTCATGATTGAATGTTGTTTGAGCAATGATCCTTTGTTTTGAACCAAAGTGCAATTTACCCAAGATATGGGGTTATATTGCAATATGTCACATGTTGAACGTTCCTTAAGTGTTCTAGCATCATAAGAGAGAAAATTATGCTAAGTGGTGGCTTGTGGAAATCCTAAATTACAAGTTTGAACTTGTTTGAATAATGCTAGTACCTTGTGCACCAATTTTGGTACAAATTGTAATTTACCCAAAATGTAGGGTTGATATGAAACTTACCACCTCTAGAGTGTTTCTACTTCCTCTATGTATCATTTCAAGGAGAGATAATGAATGATATACCATGTTTAAATCATTTATGAGTCATAGTATTCTTGGTGATGAAAAGACCAAGAAAGGGGTTGAATGGAAACCCTGATTTGAACTTGTATTGAGTGTATCGGGTTGTAGTGTTAAATGTGAGTCCCTATCGGCCAAGGAGCCAATGAGGAGACCCCAATATCATGTTTTTAACTGTTTGAATTTGCAAAAACGAGCTAAGCACCTCAATAAATAAATGGATATCGGCTTGCAATTTTCCTTGGGAAAGGTTGCATTGAATTGTGAATATATTAATGTGAGTGGAAGTGGCTTGTCCTAGAAGATAACCAAAGGGGCCGACCCTTATCCCTTGCATTATCCTCAAGTTTTTATTTTTCATGGAAATATAAATATGGAATGCATGCAAGTACATGTTTCATTCAATGCATGTCCATGTGGCACCTACTAGTAGTAAGGTGATGACACCTCTTACACTCTCTACCATGAACCTCAAGTATATATACCCTTCCTTTCCCCCCTTAGTGAAAATTTTCAAATTCTACCACCTCCTTGCTCTTAGATATCGTGCATAGAGCCTTGGTATCGTGCACAGGTGATGTGGTATCGTGCATAGGGCTTGCGTATCGGTCATAGCAAGTGGTATAGGCCATAGCATGTTGATATCAGTCATAGCAAGTTGATATCAGACAAATAAAGTGATATTGGCAATAAGTGAAGGGGATATTGGCCACAAGTGAGGTCATATCGTGCATGAGTAGTGAGGTATCGTGCAAAGGTGCTAAGGGTCAAGGAGGAGATCAAATATTAACCCTATGGTAAGGTCATGAACATCTTCAACCTTGGATTGAAGCATGGATCTAGGGTTATGATCTTCCTTTCTTTTCTTCTTCACCAAGTTCTTAACTAGGGTGATTCATTGTATATGAAGGAGTTCTAAACGAGCCTTGGATTTTTGATAAGTCATCTTCAACCTTAGGAACATGGATCTTTGGAGCTTGGAGCTTTGAAGTTGTTCTTAAGGCGGGTTACATAACTTGAACCCAAACATGTTGTTATTCACCATCTTTCTTGCTATACATGATGATCTACTTTCAATTCCGAAATTTTCTTGAATACTTGATATATTTATGAGTTCTAGTAGTTTCTTAGACCTGTTACCTTATACTAGAACAAGTAGAATGAAGGTATAGAGCTTGAAGATGATGGTATCACCTTATAAAGTGATATTGTGTTCAAGCACACAAGCAAGCACCTCTTTGCCCGATATGGTGTGAAGCACACACACACCTCTTTGCCCGATATGGTGTGAAGCGCACACACAACTCTTTACCCGATATGGTGTGAAGCACACACACACCTCTTTTACCGATATGGTATGAAGCACACACACACCTCTTTGCCCGATATGGTGTGAAGCACACATACACCTCTAAAGTGATATGGTAAGCAAACAAACACCTCTTTGCCCCATATGGTGTGAAGCACACACACACCTCTTTGCCCGATATGGTGTGAAACACACATACACCTCTAGAGTGATATGGCAAGCAATCATACACCTCTTTTCCCGATATGAAGCACACATACACCTCTTGCCCGATATGGTAAGCACACATACACCTCTAAAGTGATATCGGTAGCAAGCATACACGTCTAAACTGATATTGGGTTAAGCATACACCTCTAAACTGATATTGGGTTAATCATACACCTCTTGGATTATATGGTGTTGAGAACACATCTCTAAAATGATATGGTGGGTAACCCAATACACTAGATGATAAAAGTGGTAAGGTGGTTAACACCCTAGAATATGTGATGGCCAATACAGTAAAGTATGATGTGGCCAATATCTTCAACTGAGGTGAGGATGTTATATCCATGTATGGTGAAGGTAATACACCATATGATTGGAAGGTTTGATACATTGATGGGTAAGGGTACAAGGGATATGATGATGTCTAGCTCAATATACACCTAACCCAATACATGTATTCAACTTGACATACATGATTCAACCCGATACACCTTGCAAAGATGAAGGCAAGACACCCTTAGGAGTAATAAGTGTAACACCAAGTAATGGTAAGATTAATGCCTTGATAGGTGAAACACCTAAAATGGTTGATAATGGTCAACCCTATGTCAAAAATGCCTTAACCTGAGATGAGTCCATATCACTTGATTATAGTTGGGTAATTCAAGTATGTGACTTATGGCCAATACACAACATGATAAATATGATGAGTTAGTGCTTAAAGTATTAGGATGAGAAATACCCTAATACAAGATAAGTTGATAAACTTAAGTAGGTTAAAAGTGATGAGGGATGTGATATACCAAGGCATGATAAATATCACATCCAGCACCTCAAGGTTGATACAACTTGATGCACCTCAAAGCTAATTTACTTGGATGAGTAACACATGAAGTGTGTCATGTCAATTGTTACATTAAGATGTAATGAGTTAAATGCACTTTGATAAGTGTAGGCTAACATACCTTGAGAAAGGGTTAAGAAACGTTTTGCAATGGATTTTTCAAACACAATCAATATATATTCAAACTCCTTTTACTTGTAGAAGTACATCTTTAGACATGATAATTTTTCATCATCCAGCTCGAGCAAGAATCAAAAGAATGTCGAAAATGTATCAAGTTAATAAAGTATGATGTAATCAATATCCTAGTGAGGATGAGAGAGAAACTCATACTTTGTGTTGATAATCATTTAATGATAAATGATGAGAATAAATAAGTATGATTGAATACTTATGATATCAATGTATACTCCTAGATGTGTGGAGCAATGATTTAGGGTTTGGATTAATAATATGAACTTGAAACCCTATTCGGCTATAAAGGGGAAACCCTAACCCTAATAATGGGAAGGTTGTATTTCACTTATTGCATAAGCCTTGTGAGACATGTTAAATACTTGTATAAAAAGTATAATGTTTATGTGGTCTGATGACCTATAATATATTTGTTGTCTAGTGAGTGGTGACAAGATGTTTAATAGGCCTTGTGAGCCATGTGATAGTTGTTGCCTAGTGAGAGGTGACGAGATATTTAAATGAGCCTTGTGAGGCATGCAAATAGTTGTCGCCTAGTGAGAGGTGAAAAGATGTTTAATGGCCTTGTGAGCCATGTGAATAGTTGTTGTCTAGTGAGAGGTGACAAGATATTTAAATGAGCCTTGTGAGCCATGTGAATAGTTGTTTCCTAGTGAGAGGTGACAAGACATTTAAATGGGCCTTGTGAGCCATGTAAGATGCTTGTGCAAAAAGTATCATGTATACCTTGGTATGAGGACCTAGAGGTATTAGTTACCTGATAAGTGGTAACAATGTACAGTAATGAACTAAGGGTTTGAATACCCAGATCTAGTAATCGTGATGATGATAATATTAAGAGATGAGAATTCCCAATAATGTGATAAGGGACTGAGATCCCAAGTGTTATGCATTCAAAGTGTTCCAAAGGTTATAAAAGTACTTATTAAATGTATGACACCTTTCTTTGTAGCATCTGTTATAATTCATATTTGAAACTTGTTTGATGCTAAAAGATATTGTAATGCACCTAATTAATCAAGTGGAATTTCATCATGAAGCGCCCTGACCATTGATCCATCAGTGTTAGTAGTTGTTGAATGATGAAATAGGTTTTCCCATAGGATCTCCTGGAGGGCATATTTTTTAATATGCTGGGGTGATGGGTGCGAATATCCTTACACCATAATGAGGGATTGATGTGTAGATAATTGAGATCTTTCAATCCTTCCTTATAAATGCCAAGATGGATCTATCATGAATCTCCCGATGATGATGAATGTCAGGATTGATGTGTAGATAACTGAAATCTCTCAATCCTAAAGAGAGTGCATGTTACGGATGTAGCTCTATAG
This sequence comes from Alisma plantago-aquatica, assembly GCA_963693085.1. Classification (NCBI taxonomy): domain Eukaryota; kingdom Viridiplantae; phylum Streptophyta; class Magnoliopsida; order Alismatales; family Alismataceae; genus Alisma; species Alisma plantago-aquatica. The sequence goes on from OY856409.1 coordinate 682,769,994, forward strand.
CAAAGTTGCCAGTATACCCTGGAAAGCTATTTAGCAGTTGATATGAGATGTCCTGCATGTGGTCTCGCACTGACCAAGACAAGTGAGGTCATGGCAGCCGTCTCTTCCATTGACCGTGTATGGTACCGATTTTGACTTTGAAGTGGTTGGTTGGAGTATGAGTGGTATACCTCATCTCCTTAGGGCATAAGTGTGATTGTAAAATGTAATCAGTCGTGTAGCGTATTTGCTTAAGGATTGAATATGGAAATCATTGGTTGATGTTGCATTTCTTTTATACATCTTAAATGGATAGATGTTATACATGTTCTTCCTATTCCTTATAAAATGAATAGATGATTTACTATTTTATCATATATAGCCACAATGCTTCAGAAGATGATATTGCTCTACTCTGCTTAAACAGTGATTAAATCATGTTATTAATGTAAAAGAATCCTCTGCCCAGTATTATACTGTTTAACTATGATAATAATATTGTTGGCAGAGAGTTATATCTCTCGCTGGGACATGGGTCTCACCCCGTTGATCACCAACATTTTTAGGTAGATGCAGACGAATAGGTAGAGACTATTCTGCAGAGGTACATCAACAGCAGTAGGGACAACAATAATAGATCAGGTTGAGTATACTGTCTATTGTGTCTTGTAGATAGAAGTCCTATCTGTCATCTCTGTACTCTCAGGTCCTTGGATTTAGTACATGTTTGTTTTATGAACAATCTGAGGTTTTGTCTAGTATGCCTCGAGGTTTTGTGTTACTTCAGTATATGTTTTGACAAAGCAACTGTTATATGTTATCCTCGAGAAGAGATGGTACAATGTATGTACAATGTGAACAATGATGTATATAAGATTTTGGTTCTTCCTTAAAGAGTTTTCCTAGAAATGTATCTCTTTGTAAAATGGTTTTATTTTTTAGTGGATTTTATTAATCCATTACTTATGATTATTCCACATAATTAGTAACGATTTGGCTATTGGTTTGGTGGCGGTGGTTACTAGTTTGGTATCTGAGCTTAAGGTTTGTTGAGTCTACAGAGACATAGGACTAAGGTGTTGAGTCTGTTCTAGTGTCCTCCAGTATACTCTATAGTGACTTCTGCTTATGCAGAAGAAAGGGTGAAGTTTAAAAATGACGGGAGAACATGAGGAACACGTTGCTAAGAGCAATGTTGTTGCACCAAGAGAGGGTGCAAGGGATTAGGCAAGAGAAGAACGAGTGCCTGAGAATTCCCATCTTGACCCAATCAGGATAGAGAATCCTATTTTTATGCTCTTGTTGGGCAGGTTAGGACAATAGTGATGCATATAGTAGACTGGATACTAGCATTACAACCTAGGTTACCAGTCCTCAATGTAGAAACTTTTGGTTCTGAAAGGGTTCCTGAATGACATAGTCATGTTGGAATAGTGGAAAACGTGGGAAAGATTAACATATGGTGAGAAAATAGACTCTGCCATAAGTATAGATATATAGTACATCTATGATGGTAATGCCCAAGGAGGGGCACTAAGCTGAGAATTAAGGAAAGGTCTCTACAATTCTAGAGACATTTTCCTAGTTTCTCTAAAAAGACAAAGTTTTTGGTGCCACCAGTGCAATAAATGTCTAGTGTACCAGGGCAGTAGTCGCTAAGTAAAGGCAAAGTTCCTAACCTTCCACTTGTAAGAACTTCTGGCTTAGCTTCTACATCAGTAATAAGACTGATAAGACCATGGTGTGAGGGAAAGACATGTTATATATATGGACATGTTGAGCATACTAAACCCTCTTGTTCAAAAAAAGGTAGGAAATGACCCAATAACCGAGGTAGACTTGGTAGGGCTTACGAAAGTTACAACCCACTAGAGTAAAAAGTCAAAAGCAACAACATGAAACAACTAGACTCTATGTGTTGAGTCAACCTGAAGCGGTAGATGACCGCGAGGGGTAACAGTCAGATAGAGCTTTTTCATTTTGATATGCCTTATCTTGATGTTATCTGATAATCATAAGAAGGATTGTTGTTATTGACTTCCATATTGATTGCCCTATGGGAACATAGGGAAGAAATGATGAGGACTAGAATTTATATTCTGTTCAATATTCTTTTAAATGCTTCATAATTGCTCTTATCTGTATGAAAGAGGATGAGGTGTAGAGGTGATGCCTGGAGAAAATCTAGGGATGCTAAGTCTTGTGTTTTTTATGATATGAAAAGTAAGGAATATGATAGTAAACAAAGTGCATACTACCTAATCTCAGTACTTGTATACCCTGGCCAGGTATTCAACTATTGAATGTGATGACACGATTACAAATCAAGTCATCACTAGTAAAAACATAGAATTATCGTAAACAACATAATTAACAAAAACCACTAAAAATTAAAACCATTTTGCACATAGGTCTATCTTCCAGAAAACTTTCACACAAAGAACCAAGGCCTCATATACACATGGTTCACATTATACATTCAGTATTTTGTCTCTTCTTGAAGATAACAAGTACTTGTTGCTTTACTTTAGTACACATAACAGTAACATAAAAACCTCGAGATAAGCAAAAACCAAAATCTCAAGTCATTCATGAAAACTACTAAGATTATCTCCCAAGGACCTGAGAGTATAGAGACGACATATAGACTTCTATCTACAAAACCCTGACAGACAGCGTACTCAACCTAAAATACTATTGTTGTCCTTATTGAAATGATCCTTCTTCTATAGTCGGCTTCCTAGTTCCTCGTTCGCGTCCACCTAAAATTGTGGATCCCATGGGGTGAGACTATTGTCCCAGCGAGATATATAACTCTCCTCCAACAATATTATTATCACAAAATATAATATAAAACTAAACTACATGTATTCCATTGATTAACAGATATAACTTTAAGCACAAGGCATAGATATTTATAACAAATCTATAAATCATCTTTTGCTTGAAAAGGAATATGAAGAACATGTATAACATCTATCTATTCAGATGTATAAAAGTAATAAGGCATAAACCAATGTTTCCATATTTGATCCTTAAACAAATATGCTACATGGCTAATCACATGTTCACATTCACAATTATGTCCAGAGGAGATGAGATATACCGCTCATACTCCAACCGACCACTAGTAAGTCAAAATCGGTACCATATAAGGTCAATGGCAGAGCCGGCTGTCAAGACCTCACCTTTCTCGGTCAATATGAGAACACTTAGGTTTAGCATGACATCTTGTGTCTGTTGTAAGTAGCTATGCCGGGGTATAGCAGCATCTTTGCTATAGAGTTACTTCTTTAGAATGTACTCTCTTCAGGATAAGACCACTTAGCTTTCCCAGATTATCAGGATGACCACTGAGCGATCCTGTTTTTATTTTATCAGGAAGTACATTGAGCAGCCTGATGTATTTGGGGAGTCCACTGAGCACCCTTATTTAGTTTGGGAGTCCACTGAGCACCCTTATATTATCACATATTCAAAAATATGCATTCTGAGTAAAACTCATTTCACCATTCAGCAAATGCTGACACTGAATGGATCTATGATCTGGGCAACTACATGATAATATTCATCTTCCTTAATTAGGTATATTACTGTATCTTTTAACATCAACCAAGTTATAATCAAGAATTATATCTAATGCTAAAGCATAACTACATTTATCAGATACTTTCATATTCACTGAAACACATAGAACACTTAGATTCTCAATCTCTTGTCATCATCATACTTGGGTATTCAAACCCTTCATTCATCATCGAGTACTATCATCACTTAGCAGATGATCATTACCTCTAGGTCATCAGACCTAGATACTTGTTCACATAATCCACACAGCTCATTGAGTCTGTATTACATACCCACATAGCTTATTGACATTGTATCACATAGCCACATAGTTCTTACTTAGCCATGCTTATTACTTTAAAATACTTGCCTGATTGTCATATCATGTTATCAACAATTTCAACATATGTCTTTAACCATGAAGTACTAAGGAACACATCCTCCTAATGAATTAGGGTTATAATCAAGCGATTAGGGTTTCAAGATTACATTAGCAAGGGTTAAGCCCTAACTCATACTCCACTCATCTCAGGAGTATCAGTGTATGCTAATTACATACTACTCTTTTCAATCATAGTTTCTCTCTCACCCCTACAAAGGTGTACATTACTTGATTCTTATTTTTAAGGTCTACTAGCTCATCATTAACAATTGAATTACACTCATTGTGTCTCAATATAGTATTATTCATATTCATCACTTAGACAAGCTTAGTAATTAAGGACATGCCTACCATATCAAGTAGCATGATTGATAATGTCATTTTATTGTATTTCGAGATGCATATATCATCTTAACAAGTATTCAATTTGATCATGCAGTGTAACCACACCCTTATATCTGGTATAGGGAATATCCCTTAACATCATCTTGTGTAACCATGTAGTTAGGTACCACTTTTTCTTTTCTCATTTCGAGTGAATATCATATCATGTATGGGTTAAAACATTATTCCCATATTGGGTATGAGAGTGTATTGGGTTCTCATATCGTGTACTAGAGTACATCATATCGAGTATATCATTATGGTTATACCATATCTCATACAACAAAATTATTTTTTTTCTTCACTTTGGTTGGTCACATTCATTCTTAAACTTCCATATAGGTCTCTCATCATATCGGGTAGCCTCTTGGATTTCCATATCGGGCTCCATCTTGGCTTATCATATCGTGCATCCTCATTAGATGGCATCCTATATTAAGTGGTATCATGATTGCCATATTGTATTTCAATGATATCCATCATATCGGTTTACCTACCTTAGATATCATGTCGAGTTATATACATATTGGGCATCATATCTGTCATGTGTATTGGGCATCATATCGGTCATGTATATTGGGCATCATATCGGTCATGTATATTTGGCATCATATCGGTTTGCCTCAAGGATTCACCATATCGGGTACCCATATAAAGTGGTATCTGGTAACCATATCGTGTGGCCATTAATGTTAAAAACTTTGAACTCAAAACAAGACAAGATGGATACCAAGTTGTTGTTTAATTTGACACAAGATAAAGAGAGAGTATCAAGTTTCAAAGGATAAAATCATATCAGGTTCCTAGGGTTTTACTTATATCGGGCAAAGGTAATGCTTGACCCTAGTGTCGTATTCAAGGTAATACATAGGGGCCTTCCGTATCGTTCATAGATCTTGTCTTACAAGGTATGACCTACTTTCATATCGGGTAGTCCCCATATTGGGTTCCATATCGGTTTGCAAGATCTTCAACCCATATCGGGTTGCAAGAGTCCTCAACCCATATCGGGTTGTCCATGATGATGCCATCATCACCATCCTCAAGATCATTAATTAATTCAAACCTATGGATAATAGTCCTAATTACATATTGGAACTCATGTTTATATCAATTGATCAAAGGAAATCTGAATTTTATATTTAATCAACAAATTGAACAACATTGAATAAGGATAATAATATTAAAGGGTTTAAGTTATATAACCCGCCTCTCAAAGATCTTCCAAGCTTCAAGCTTCAACTCCACATGTTCCAAGGTTGAAGATGAGCCTTCTCCAAGCTCCAAGACATGAGCTCCAAGCTCTTGCACGATATCTCCAATCACCTTGGGCGATATTACCTCACTTGGTTGCTTCAACCTACTTTGGCTGATATTTCTCCTTCTTGGCCGATACCAAGCCTCACCTTTCCACTCTCTTCACTATGGGTGACAAAAGTAAAGGTGTTGCACGATACAAGAGGAAGGGCACTTGCTAGATCCGAAAATCTTGCCAACAAATGAAGGTCAAGGTATTTATACTTGAGGTTTATAGAAAAGAGTGTCATAGGTGTCTTCAGCTTAAGGTACTTCATGCCACCTAGTGCAAGGTTGACACATACTCTTGCATGCATGCCAATACTATCTTACCATGCAAAAATAAAAGTCCATGGATAATGTAGGGAATAAGGGGTGGCTCTTTGTCTTCTAGAGTAAGTCTCCTTCCACTAACTTATTATTATATTCAACTCCATCATTTCCAAGACAAAAGCAAATCGATGATTTATCATTTCCTTGAAGTGTCTTGCCTGACATGGCCAAACCAAAGTTTCCACAAACTGATAGTATGCTCTCCCTATGGCTCTATGGCCGATAGGGACTTCCTTCTAAGTCCACAACTCGAAATGGATCATGTACATAGCTTCAACTTATGTATTTTCTTAGTTTTTCATTTTTTAAGAGTACTAACACTTCAAGATATTTCAAACATATTGTCTCCTCCTTTCACTTTCCTATAGATAATACTAGGTAAGAGTAAAAACAATCTAGAGGTGGTAATTTGTACATTAACCCTACATTTTTCATATATCACAATTGATTCATCAAGCACTTAGCAATGTTTACACAAGTTCCTACTTAGACTTAGGCATTGCACACGCCACCACTTAGTATCATATTCTCCTTCATGACATTCAAAACACTTAGAATACATTCATCATGCAACATTTGCATTATAACCCCTCATCTTGGGTAAATTGCACTTTTCACTTAGATTATCATATAATGCACACATAGTTTTCATATAAGCTCAAGTTTTGAAAATAATACATCAAAAAGGCCTTAATTACTTTTCAAAAGATAAAAACAAGTTGTAAGAAACTTACTTAAGCAAAACATCTAGGGTTAAGTCATAACCCAAGTCAGGGGTGTTACAATTATCAACCCCTAAAAGAAGGATTTCGTCCCCAAAATCTCAAGAGAAAAGAGAAGGGTATTTCTTCCTCATCTCTTCCTCTAACTCCCATGTGGATTCGTCAATGCCACGGTGATACTAGAGAACTTTCACTAGAACTATATCTTTCTTCTTCAACTTCTTGACTCTTCTATCAAGAATCATCATAGGGCCTTCCACATAGGATATATCTTCATTCAATTCAACCTCTACAGGTTGCAACACCATCTCTGTATCAGTATGACATTTCCTCAGCATAGACACATGAAACACTGGATGTAGTCTATGTGGCTCAGGTGGCAACTCCAACTATAAGCTACTTTCCCTATTTGTTCTATCACTGGGTAAGGTCCCATAAATCTAGGGGCTAATTTACCTTTCTTCCCAAATCTGAGAACACCTTTCCAAGGAGAGACCTTGAGATACACTCTGTCTCCAACTTGGAATTCTAAAGGTCTACGGCGTTTATCAGCATAAGACTTCTGTCTATCCTATGTAGCCTTCAACTGTCGTTGTATAACTTTAATCTTTTTAGTTGTTTGTTGTACTAGCTCAGGACCCAAAAGTTGGTATTCTCCTATTTCAAACCAGCATCATAGAGATCTACAACGTCTACCGTATAATGCTTCGTATGGTTCCATATCAATATTGTCCTAATAACTATTATTATAAGCAAACTCAACCAAGCTCAAGTGTAGGTCCCAACTTCCCACAAACTGAAGAACACATGCTCTAAGAAAGTCCTTCAAGATCTATATAGTCCTTTCAGATTGTCCATCTGTCTGAGGATGAAAATTTGTACTAAACTTCAACTGAGTACCCAAGGCTTTATGTAATTGTTCCCAAAAACAACTTGTAAATTGGGGACCTCTATCCAATACAATCATAGCTAGAACTCTGTGTAACCACACTATCTCATCTATATAGATCTGTGCAAGCTTCTCAGTAGTGTAGGTCATCTTAATAGGAAGAAAATGTGTTGTCTTAGTCAACCTATCAACTATCACCTAGATGGAATCATGACTTTTGGCTGTCCTAGGCAGACCAACCACAAAGTCCATTATCACGTGATCCCATTTCCATTGAGGTATAGGTAGAGGTTGTAACATTCCTGTAGGCTTTTAGTATTCTTCTTTAACTTGCTGACACACCGGACACTGCATAACGAACTCAGCTACATCTTTCTTCAAATTGGGCCACCAATACATATCTTTTAAATTATGATACATTTTAGTGCTCCCTGGATGCATTACATACATGGATGAGTGAGATTCCTCCATAACTAACTTCCTCAAGTTATTACTATCAGGAACTATCATCCTACCATGGTAACAAACTAAGTCATCCTCCGACTCATGGAAACCATCTCATTTCTCACTGCCCAACTCTGACCTAATCTACTGAATCATAGTATCAGCCTGTTGTGCCTCTTTGATATGTTCCTTCAAAGTGGGTTTCACATGCATCTCCGCTAACAACCCTACTAACAAAGATATTTCTAACTGCACATTCATCTGTCTCAAAGAGACAAGGATGTCCCATTTACAACATACTAAGTAATTCAACTGTGCATTATTTGAGGGTGGAGATGAGGATTTCCTACTGAGTGCATCAACCACTACATTGGCTTTTTCTGGATGATAATTAATAGTACAATCATAGTCCTTGATTAACTCCATCCAGCGACATTGTCTCATATTCATCTCATGCTGAGAAATGATGTATTTTAAGTTTTTATGATCTGTGAAGATATGGCACGTCTCTCCATAGAGATAATGCATCCAGATCTTTAACGCATGAACCACGGTAGCTAGTTCTAGATCATGTTTCGGATAATTTTCCTCATGTTTCTTGAGTTGTCAAGAAGCAAAAGAAACTACATGATCATTCTACATCAACACACAACCTAGACCATTCTTAGAAACATCACAGAAAACAAGATATCCCTTTCCTTGCTCGGGTAGAACTAATACAGGAGCACTAGTCAACTTTTCTTTCAATAACTGGAAAGAATGCTGACACTTGTCATTCCAGACAAAAGGAACTTCTTTCCTGGTCAATATGGTTAAGGGTAATGCTATAGAACTGAAATCTTTGATAAACCTTCTGTAGTATCCTACCAAACCCAGGAAACTACGAACCTCAGTCGGTGTCTTAGGTTGTTCCCATTCCACAATAGATTCTACTTTCTTAGGATCAACACGAATACCTGAAGCAGATATAATGTGTCCAAGAAAAGATACTTCTGATAGCCAGCACTTGCACTTGCTAAACTTAGCATATAACTTATGATGTGTCAACAAGGTCAAAGCTTGACAAAGATGTTGTTCATGTTGTTGACTATCTATACTGTATATCAAGATATCATCTATAAAAATTACTACAAATTGATCAAGGAAAGGTCGGAAGATTCTATTCATCAACTCCATGAATGCAGTTGGTGCATTAGTTAGTCCAAATGACATAACTACGAACTCATAAAGACCATACCTCGTTCTAAAGGTCGATTTAGGTATGCCACTCTCCTTGATGTGTAACTGATGATAACATGATCTCAGATCAATCTTAGAGAACAATGTTGCACCACGCAACTGGTCGAACAAATCATCAATCCTTGGTAAAGGGTATTTGTTCTTAATAGTTACCTTATTAAGCTGTCTGTAATCTATGCATAATCTCATAGACCCATCTTTCTTCTTAACAAAAAGAATTAGAGCACCCCACAGTGAAGTACTCGGTCGTATGAAACCTTTCTCAAGCAACTCCTACAACTATTTCTTAAGTTCTTCCATCTCAACTGGTGCCATCCTATAAGGGGTTTGGACTATAGGTTGCGTATATGGAACAAGATTAATCTCAAAATCAATCTCTCGGGATGGAGGAACACCTGGAAGTTCCTCAGGAAACACATCCTCGAATACCTTGACAACTGAAACATCAGAGAGGCCAGGGTTCTTTAAAATGGTATCTACCACATGCGCCAAGAATGCGAAGCATCCTTGTCTCATCAACTTCTCTACTACCATAGCTGACACTAGACAGGTTGGAAGAATCATTCTCTCCCCCTAAAAAACATATGTCATATCACCGCATGTGAACATAGCCTGTTTGGAACCACAATCCAAAACAACTTTATACTTTTGTAAGGTGTCCATCCCGAGAATTACATCAAACCCATGCATTTCAAGTGGTATAAGATCCACTTGAATGTTGTGTTCTGAGAAAGAAAGAACACAAGGAGAACATACCTCTCGCAGCATCGCAGATCCAACTAATGGAGTTTCTAGTAACAAAGTATCCTTTCTAGGATTAACAATCACATTACAGTCATGAATCACTTCTTGAGTGATGAAAGAATGTGTAGCACCCGGATCAATCAAAATAGATAAAAAATAGGATGAAGACATATCAAAATGAAATAATTCCATCTAACATGTCATGAATCATGGGTTAACCACTGTCTCTGGCTGATTCATAGCATAGAATCTTGCCGTCGCCTGCTACCGACCTCATCCTCTATTGGCTGGTGCAGATGATCCTACCTTATATACTTTCCCACATCCACTAGGACCACTAATGAACTGTTGTCTCTGAGAGCCCTGATGTCTCTGTCGTGGTGGTTGGGTTACTTCCACATCCCTAATTGGACAGTCCTTTATCACATGCCATGTCTTCCTACACATGTAGCAAACTCTGTTATCCCACTGCGACCTAGGCGGTCATGTCACTGACATTGATGCTGAGATATGGGCTCCACTTGGTGAAAAACTAAGGCCTCTACCTCGGCTAGATGTCCACTGTGTCTAAGTATTGAACCTCTGTTGTTCCACATTTGCAGAAAATCTCAGTTTCTTAAAAATACCAAACCTCTGATTATGTGACTGCACAGGTGCCTTCCTACTGTTCACCTCTCGTTTCTCTATCATAGACCTTTCTATCCGTCTAACTGACTCCACAAAGGTAGAAAACCTCTCTCTATTCTCTAAAGCAGATATAGGTGTGGTCAATTCAGCATTCATACCCCTCTCGAAATGCCAAATTCTTTCCTCATCTATGGTGGCCATGTGCAGACAAAACTACAGAAGCTCGATAAACTTGGATTCATACTCACTAACCTTTATCGTTCCTTATCTAATCCGCTCAAACTGAAAAATATTCTCATTAAGATAAGTCTTTGAGAAGTATCTATTGACAAACTCTTGTCGGAATTCCTGCCATCCGATCTCAACACCCAGTCGTTTCTCTTCTTCGATGGCCCACCAATGGCCAACACTTCCCTTCAGAAGGTATACAACATGTTTATCCTTATCAGCTTCTGGGATATCAAGGATCCTAAAGGCTTTCTCTATCTCAGTAAGCCATAAATCTGCATCTGCTGGGTCAGCTGTGCTAGCATATTCAATGGCTCCTACCCGATGCAACCGTTCAAAAGTCTTGCCAGCTCCATGTCTCTCACTAGACCCTGATGTCCTAGGGGCTAGTCCTGGTATCCGGTCATCCATATGCGTCACCATATTCATGATCTGCCCGAAAAGAGTGTGAAAAGTTGGGTTTTCTAACAGAGATTGGTCAGGTTGGAGATTCTCATGCATTGGTTCATCTCTAGCCTGATCCCTTGCAACACCTCCTGGTGTAGCAACACTACTCTCAGTAGTGTGTTCTTCGTGCCCTCCAGACATGTTTGGTCTCTACTTCTTCTCCTGTATGAGGAGAATTTACTATAATATATACTGGAGGATACTAGAACAAACTCTGCAAACTTAATCCTATGTCTTTGTAGACTTAGCAAACCTTAGGGTCTGATACCAAAACTTTGTGATGACCTAATTACAAATCAAGTCATCACCAGTAAAAATGAAAAATTATCATAAACAACATAATTAACAAAAACCATAAAAATTAAAACCATTTTGCACATAGGTCTATCTTCCAGAAAACTTTCACACAAAGAACCAAGGCCTCATATACACATGGTTCACAATATACATTCAGTATTCTGTATCTTCTCGATGATAACAAGTACCTATTGCTTTACTTTAGTACACATAGCAACAACATAAAAACCTCGAGATAAGCAAACCAAAATCTCAAGTCATTCATGAAAACCACTAAGATGATCTCCCAAGGACCTGAGAGTATAGAGACGACATATAAACTTCTATCTACAAAACCTTGACAGACAGCGTACTCAACCTGAAATACTATTGTTGTCCTTGTTGAAACGATCCTTCTTTTGTAGTCTGGTTCCTAGTTCCTCATCCGCGTCCACCTAAAAATTGTGGATCCCACAGGATGAGACTATTGTCCCTGCAAGAGATATAACTCTCCGCCAACAATATTATTATCACAAAATATAATATAAAACTGAACTACATGTATTCCATTGATAAACAGATATATCTTTAAGTACAAGGCATAGACATTGATAACAATTCTGTAAATCATCTTTTGCTTGAAAAGGAATATGAAGAACATGTATACCATCTATCTATTCAGATGTATAAAAGTAATAAGGAATCAACCAATATTTTCGTAGTTGATCCTTAAACAAATATGCTACATGGTTGATTACATGTTCACACTCACAATTATGCCCATAGGAGATGAGATAGACCACTCATACTCCAAACGACCACTAGTAAGTTGAAATCGGTACCATGCAAGGTCAATGGAAGAGCCGGATGTCAAGACCTAACCTTTCTCGGTCAGCATGAGAACAGTTAGGTTTAGCATGACATCTTGTGTCTGCTATAAGTAGCTATGCCGGGGTATATTGGCATCTTTGCTATAGAGTTACTGCTGTAGCATGTACTCTCTTCGGGATAAGATCACTTAGCTTTCCCATATTATCAACATGACCACTGAGCGATCATGTTTTGATTTTATCAGGAAGTACACTGCACAACCTGATGTATTTGGGGAGTCCACTAAGCACCCTTATTTAGTTTGGGAGTCCACTGAGCACCCTTATATTATCACATATTAAAAAATATGTGTTCCGAGTAAAACTCGTTTCACCATTCAACAAATGCTGACACTGAATGGATCTATGGTCTGGGAAACTACATGATAATATTCATCTTGCTTAATTAGGTATATTAATGTATCTTTTAACATCAACCAAGTTACAATCAAGAATTATATCTAATGCTACAAAGAAAAGTATAATTGCATTTATTAGATACTTTCATATTCACTAAAACACATAGTTCACTTAGATTCTCAATCTCTTGTCAACATCATACTTGGGTATTCAAACCCTACATTCATCACTGAGTACTATCATCACTTAATAGATGATCATTACCTCTAGGTCATCAGACCCATATACTTGGTCACATAGTCCACACAGCTCATTGAGTATGTATTACATAGCCACATAGCTTATTGACTTTGTATCACATAGCAACATAACTCTTACTTAGCCATGCTTATTACTTTAAAATACTTTCATGATTGTTGTATCATGTTATCTAAAATTTCAACATATGTCTTTAACCATGAAGTACTAAGGAACACATCCTCCTAATGAATTAGGGTTATAATCAACCAATTAGGGCTTCAAGATTACATTAGCAAGGGTTAAGCCCTAACTCGTACTCCACTCATCTCAGGAGTATTAGTGTATGCTAATTACAAACTACTCTTTTCAATCATAGTTTCTCTCTCACCCCTACAAAGGTGTAAATTACTTGATTCTTATTTTTAAGGTCTACTAGCTCATCATTAACAATTGAATTACACTCATTGTGTCTCAATATAGTATTATTCATATTCATCACTTAGACAAGCTTAATAATTAAGGACATGCCTACCATATCAAGTACCATGATTGATAATGTCATTTTATTGTATTTCGAGATGCATATATCATCTTAACAAGTATTCAATTTGATCATGTGGTGAAACCACACCCTTATATCGGGTATAGGGCATATCCCTTAACATCATATCGTGTAACCATGTAGTCATGTACCACTTTTTATTTTCTCATCTCGAGTCAATCTCATATCATGTATGGGTTAAATCATTATTCCCATATTGGGTATGAGAGTGTATTGGGTCCTCATATCATGTACTAAAGTACATCATATCAAGTATATAATTATGGTTATACCATATCTCATACAACAATATTATTTTTGTTCTTCACTTTGGTTGGTCACATTCATTCTTAAACCTCCATATAGGTATCTCATCATATCGGGTAGCCTCTTGGATTTCCATATTGGGCTCCATCTTGGCTTATCATATTGTGCATCCTCATTGGATGTCATCCTATATTAAGTGGTATCATGATTTCCATATTGTCTTTCTATGCTATCCATAATATCGGTTTACCTACCTTAGATATCATGTCAGGTTATAAACATATTGGGCACCATATCAGTCATGTGTATTGGGCATCATATCGGTCATGTATATTGGGCATCATATCGGTTTGCCTCAAGGATTCACCATATCGGGTACCCATATAAAGTGGTATCTGATTACCATATCATGTGGCCATTGATGATAAAACTTTGAACTCAAAACAAGACAAGATGGATACCAAGTTGTTCTTTAACTCGACACATGGTAAAGAGAGAGTATCAAGTTTCAAAGGATAAAAGTATATTGGGTTCCTAGGGTTTTACTTATATCGGGCAAAGGTAATGTTTGACCCTAGTGTTGTATTCAAGGTAATACATAGGGGCCTTCCATATCATTCATAGGGCTTGTCTTACAAAGTATAACCTACTTTCATATTGGGTAGACCCCATATCGAGTTGCATATCGGTTTGCAAGATCTTCAACCCATATTGGGTTGCAAGAGTCCTCAACCCATATCGGGTTGTCCATGATGATGTCATCATCACCATCCTCGAGATCATTAATTAATTCAAACCTATGGATAACAATCCTAATTACATATTGGAACTCATGTTTATATCAGTTGATCAAAGGATATCTAAATTTTATATTTAATCAACAAATTGAACAACATTGAAGAAGGATAATAATATTGAAGGGTTTAAGTTATATAACCCGCCTCTCAAAGAGCTTCCAAGCTTCAAGGTTCAACTCCACACATTCCAAGGTTGAAGATGAGCCTTCTCCAAGCTCTTGCACGATATCTCCAATCACCTTGGGTGATATCACCTCACTTGGTTGCTTCAACCTACTTTGGCTGATATTTCTCCTTCTTGGCCGATACCAAGCCTCACCTTTCCACTCTCTTCACTATGGGTGACGCAAGGATAGGTGTTGCGCGATATAAGAGGAAGGACACTTGCTAGATCTGAAAATCTTGCCAACAAATGAAGGTCAAGGTATTTATACTTTAGGTTTATAGAAAAGAGTGTCATAGGTGTCATCAGCTTAAGGTACTTCATGCCACCTAGCCATGCAAGGTTGACACATACTCTTGCATGCATGCCACTACTATCTTACCATGCAAAAATAAAATTCCATGGATAATGTAGGGAATAAGGGGCATCTCTTTGTCTTCTAGAGTAACTCTCCTTCCACTGACTTATTATTATATTCAACTCCATCATTTCCAAGACAAAAGCAAATTGATTCTTTATCATTTCCTTGAAGTGACTTTCCCGTCATGGCCAAACCAATGCTTCCACAAACTGATAGGATGCTCTCCCTATGGCTCTATGGCCGATAGGGACTTCCTTCTAAGTTCACAACTCGACATGGCTCATGTACATAGCTTCAACTTATGTATTTTCTTGGTTTCTTCATTTATTAAGAGTACTAACACTTCAACATATTTCAAACATATTGTATCCTCCTTTCTCTTTCCTCTAGATAATACTAGCTAAGAGTAAAAACAATCTAGAGGTGGTAATTTGCACATTAACCCTACATTTTGCATATATCACAATTGATTCATCAAGCACTTAGCATTGTTTACACAAGTTCCTACTTAGACTTAGGCTTTGCACAAGCAACCACTTAGTATCATATTCTCCTTAATGACATTCAAAACACTTACAATACATTCATCATGTAATATTTGCATCATAACCCCTCATATTGCACTTTTCACTTAGATTATCATATAATGCACACATAGTTTGCATATAAGCTCAAATTTTGAAAAGAATACATCACAAAGGCCTTAATTACTTTTCAAAAGATAAAAACAAGTTGTAAGCAACTTACTTAAGCAAAACATCTAGGGTTAAGTCATAACCCAGGTCAGGGGTGTTACATTGAAGATAAGGTAAGTATGGAACTCTTAGATTGTTATCTTTCTGATTACTCTGATCAAATACTCATTTTGAGACAATCTAGTGAGTATAATAAAATTGGAAATATGGCATGGATATTTTTATCACATCCTAAGTGTAATAAAATGGAATCTGAGATGATCTTAGAGCAATCTGTGTATATGAGGAAGTAAAAAGTATAATCCTCATGATAAGAGAAAGAGAACAAGGGAGATGATCCCTATATAATAAAGTTTGTGTGAATAGTAAAGATCTTTTCCATAATGTGAAAATGGGAAATGTGATAAAATCATGAAATGATCATGAATATGATAGGCAATAATAAAGAAAGGGATGATGATATGTAATCATCCATATAATTCTTATGTAGATGGCAAGGAACCTAAGACAAAACAAGTGTAAATGACTCATGAACAGTTGAAAGTTCATGTAATAATCTTAGGAGATGATGATGTCTCCTCTTTGATGAACAATCCTGGGTAATGATGGGGTGAAGAAAGGAATATGTTTCTTTGTGTTCTTTCCTTTCAGGAACATGGCAATCAAGTGAGTCTGAAGACACTTGATGTACATGAGTTAGAAGTTATCTTTTGATGGATACTTAGAAAAGTATCAGTTTGTCTTGGACTTTGGTTCCAAGATAAAGATATGTGTAATATATTATGTCCCAAGATAAAAGAAAGATCCTTTTGTATGTTTGACTTTGGATTAACAATAGAGAAATGGAAATGATGAGGATGTGATGTGTTTTCAACACATTTGAAGGATACCAAGGTAAGGGATTCCGGTATCGAAGATGTGCCTCGTGGTATGGTAAAGTGAGGATATGACTCCCGATAAGATGAATATTGTTTGGTTATCTAGAAGGACCAATCTTGAGATAACTCCAGTGTGAAGATCATATGTTAGGGGTTTATGCTCTGCATAAACATAACATCAATAAGGATGTACTGATTGAGGGAACAATTGTAGAATTGTTTTGAGAGGAAGCTTATCAAGCTAAAAATAATTCCTTAGAGTATCCCTATCTAGATCTGTTGAGGCAATTTTTTCATAACATCTAGAGATATCTCTGAGATAAGTTCTTCTTTAGTAAGTGACCTTTCCTTATGACAAGAGAATGTACAACTAGGAAGATAGTTGGTACAAATCATAAGAAAGTTTAGTGTTGTGTCAGCAGATTAGAGTGACACAGTAGATGTATGATAAGACTTGTAGTTCCAAGTGGGTGACAGAACGTAACTCTGGTCTTTCCTTAGATTTGAAATGCTAAACTAAGTGAGGAGTATGGAAGACTCCCAAGGTCGAGAATCTTAGCACATAAAAAAATGTGAGTCAATAAGGTTTGACACCAGAATTATTCGAAATATGAATAGTACTTCTCTGACTTAGAAAGTGTTACCTGGCATAGAATTGACTCCGCAGTTAGTAATGGATAGGGCAGCTATGTGTCATGTGTGACAGATCTTATGATGATCTTTAATGAAAGTACTTTGTGCTGGTCAAATTTCTATGGCATCTCCATGACATCAAGTTGTTATGTGGAGACTTGATGATATGATGCATTAATGACAATTGTCTTCCTTTATCTGGGATTTCAGGGATGAAATCCTTGTTAGGGGTTTATAACTTGTAATGACCCTAACCTAGGTTATGAGGTAACCCTATTTGTTTTGTCTAAGTCAGTTGCTTAGAACTTTAATATAATCCTATAAGGTGTTTTTTTGTCATGTGACACACTTATGTTCCAAGTTTGGTCACGATTGAATGTTGTTTGAGCAATGTTCCTTTATTTTGGATCAAAGTACAATTTACCCAATATAAGGGGTTATATTGCAATATGTCACATGTTGAACATGACTTAAGTGTTATAGAATCATAAGATAGAGAACGATGCTAAGTAGTGGCTTGTGGAAGGCCTAAATGCCAAGTTTGAACTTGTTTGAATCATGCAAGTACCTTGTGCACCAATTTTGGTACAAATTGTAATTTACCCAAAATGTAGGGTTGATATGAAAATTACCAGCTCTAGAGTGTTCCTAATTCCTATATGTATCATTTAGAAGAGATATAATGAATGAGACACCATGTTTAAATAATTTATGATTGGTAGTATTCTTGGTGATGAAAAGACCAAGAAAGGGGTTGAATGGAAACCCTAATTTGAGCTTGTATTGAGTGTATCAGGTTGTAGTGTTAAATGGGAGACCCTATCAGCCAAGGAGCCAAAGCGTAGACCCCCATATAGCATTGTTAACTCTTTGCCTTTTCAAAAACGAGCTAAGAACCTCAATAAATCAATGGATATCGTCTTGCAACTTTCCTTGGGAAAGGTTGCATTGAACTGTGAATATAATAATGTGTGTGGAAGTAGCTTGTCCTAGAAGATAACTAAAGGGGCCGACCCTTATCCCTTGCATTATCCTCAAGTTTTTATTTTGCATGGCAAGATAAATATGGAATGAATGCAAGTACATATGTCAATCCATGCATTTCCATGTGGCACCAACTAGTAGTAAGGTGATGACACCGCTTACACTCTCTCCAATGAACCTCAAGTATATATACCCTTCCTTTCACCCCTTAGTGAAATTTTCTGAATTATACCACCTCCTTGCTCTTAGATATCGTGCATAGAGCCTTGGTATCTTGCATAGGTGATGTGGAATCATGCATATGGCTTTGATATTGGCCATAGAAAGTGGTATCAACCATAGCATGTTGATATTGGACAAATAAAGTGATATTGGCCATAAGTGAAGGGGATATTGGCTACAAGTGAGGGCATATCATGCATGAGTAGTGAGGTATCGTGAAAAGGTGCTAAGGGTCAAGAAGGAGCTGAAATCTTAACCCTAAGGTAAGGCCATGATCATCTTCAACCTTGGATTGAAGCATGGATCTAGGGTTATGATCTTCCTTTCTTTTCTTCTTCACCAAGTTCTTAACTAGGGTGATTCCTTATATATGAAGGAGTTGTGAACGAGCCTTGAACTTTTGATAAGTCATCTTAAACCTTAGGTACATGGAGCTTTGGATCTTGGATCTTTGAATTTGTTCTTAAGGCGGGTTATATAACTTGAACCCAAACATGTTATTATTCACCGTCTTTCTTGCTATACATGATGATCTACTTTCAATTCCAAAATTTTCTTGAATACTTGATCTATTTATGAGTTCTAGTAGTTTCTTAGACATATTAACCTTGTTCTAGAACAAGTAGAACGAAGGTATACAGCTTGAAGATGATGGTATCACCTTACAAAGGTTTATTGGGTTCAAGCACACAAGCAAGCACCTCTTTACCCGATATTGTGTGAAGCATACACACACCTCTTTGCCCAATATGGTGTAAAGAACACACACACCTATTTTCCCGATATGGTGTGAAGCACACACACCTCTTTTCCTAATATGGTGTGAAGCACACACACACCTCTTTGCTTGATATGGTGTGAAGCACACATACACCTCTAAAGTGATATGGTAAGCAAGCACACACCTCTTTGCCCGATATAGTGTGAAGCGCGCACACACCTCTTTGCCCGATATGGTGTAAATCACACATACCCCTCTAAAGTGATATTGCAAGCAAGCATACACCTCTTTTCCCGATATGGTGTGAAGCACACATACACCTCTTGCTCGATATGGTAAGCACACATACACCTCTAAAGTGATATGGGTAGAAAGCATACACCTCTAAGCCGATATTGGATTACGCATACACCTCGAAATTGATATTGGGTTAAGCATACACCTCTTGGATGATATGGTGTTGAGAACACATCTCTAAAATGATATGGTGGGAAACCCAATACTCTAGATGACAAAAGTGGTTAGGTGGTTAATAATCTAGAACATGTGATGGCCAATACATTAAAGTATGATGTGGCCAATATCTTCAAGTGAGGTGAGGATGTTATATCCATGTATGGTGAAGGTAATACACCATATGATTGGAAGGTTTGATACCTTGATGGGTAAGGGTATGAGGGATATGATGATGTCTAGCTCAATATACACCTAACCCAATACATGTGTTTAACTTGACATACATGATTCAACCCGATACACCTTGTAAAGGTGAGGGCAAGACACTCTTAGGAGTAATGAGTGTAACACCAAGTAATGGTATAATTAATGCCTTGATAGGTGATACACCAAAAGTGGTTGATAATGGTCAACCCTATATCAACAATGCCTAAACCTGAGATGAGTCCATATCACTTGATGATAGTTGGGTAATTCAAGTGTGTGACTTATGGCCAATATACAACAGGATAAATGTGATGAGTTAGTGCATAAAGTATTAGGATGAGAAATACCCTAATAAAAGATAAGTTGATAAATTACGTAAGTTAAATGTGATGAGGGAAGTGATATACCAATGTATGATAAATATCACATCCAACACCTCAAGGTTGATACACATTGATGCACCTCAAATCTAATTTACTTGGATGAGTAACACATGAAGTGTGTGATGTCCATTGTTACATTAAGATGTAATGAGTTAAATGCACTTTGATAAGTGTAGGCTAACATACCTTGAGAAAGGGTTAAGCCAAGTTAATAAAGTATGATGTAATCAATATCCTAGTGAGGATGAGAGAGAAACTCATACTTTGTGTTGATAATCATATAATGATAAATGATGAGAATAAATAAGTATGATTGAATACTTATGATATCAATGTATGCTCCTAGATGTGTGGAGCAATGATTTAGGGTTTGGATTGATAATATGAACTTGAAACCCTAACCCTAATAATGGGAAGGTTGCATTTCTCTTATTGCATAAGCCTTGTGAGACATGTTAAATACTTATATAAAAAGTATAATGTTTATGTGGTCTGATGACCTAAAAGATATTTGTTGCCTAGTGAGAGGTGACAAGATGTTTAATGGGCCTTATGAGCCATGTGAGTAGTTGTTTCCTAGTGAGAGGTGACAAGATATTTAAATGAGCCTTGTGAGCCATGCAAATAGTTGTCACCTAGTGAGAGGAGACAAGATGTTTAATGGGCCTTGTGAGCCATGTGAATAGTTTTTGCCTAGTGAGAGGTGACAAGATATTTAAATGGGCCTTGTGAGCCATGTGAATAGTTGTTTCCTAGTGAGAGGTGACAAGACATTTAAATGGGCCTTGTGAGCCATGTGAGATGCTTGTGCAACAAGTATCATGTATACCTTGGTCTGAGGACCTAGAGGTATTAGTTACCGGATAAGTGGTAAAAATGTTCAGTAATGAACTAAGGGTGTGAATATCCAGATCTAGTAATCATGATGATGATGATATTAAGAGATGAGAATTCCCAATAATGTGATAAGGGACTGAGTTCCCAAGTATTATGCATTCAAAGTGTTCCAAAGGTTATAAAAGTACTTGTTAAATGTATTACACCTTTCTTTGTAGCATCTGTTATAATTCATGTTTGAAACTTGTTTGATGCTAAAAGATATTGTAATGCACCTAATTAATCAAGTGGAATTTCATCATGTAGTGCCCTGACCATAGATCCATCAGCGTTAGTAGTTGTTGAATGGTGAAATAGGTTTTCCCATAGGATCTCCTGGAGGGCATATTTTTTAATATGAGAGGGTGATGGGTGCAAATATCCTTACGCCCTAATGAGGGATTGATGTGTAGATAATTGAGATCTATCAATCCTTCATTATAAATGTTGGGATGGATGTGTCATGAATCTCGTGATGATGTTGAATGTTGAGATTGATGTGAAGATAACCGAAATATATCAATCCTAAAGAGAGTGCATGCTACGACTATAGCTCTATAGCAAAGTTTCTAGTATACCCTGGAAAGCTATTTAGTAGTTGACATGAGATGTCCTGCTTGTGGTCTCGCACTAACCGAGACAAGTGAGGTCATGGCAGCCGACTCTTCCATTGACCTTGTATGGTACAAATATTGACTTCGCAGTGGTCAGTTGGAGTATGAGCGGTATACCTCATCTCCTCAGGGCATAAGTGTGATTGTAAAATGTAATCATCCGTGTAGCGTATTTTCATAAGGATTGAATACAAAAATCATTGGTTGATGTTATATTTCTTTTATACAGTTTAAATGGATAGATGTTATACATATTCTTCCTATTCCTTATAAAATGAATAGATGATTTACTGTTTTATCATATATAGCTGCAATGCTTCAGAATATGATATTGCTCTATTCTCCTTAAACAGTGATTAAATCCTGTTATTAATGTAATATAATCTTTTGTCTAGTTTTATACTGTTTAACTGTGATAATAATATTGTTGGCAGAGAGTTATATCTCTCGCTGGGACATGGGTCTCACCCCGTTGGTCACCAACATTTTTAGGTGGATGCGGACGAAGAGGTAGAGACCATTCTACAGAGGTACATCAACAGTAGTAGGGACAACAGTAATATCTCATGTTGAGTATATTGTCTGTCATGTCTTGTAGATAGAAGTCCTATGTGTCGTCTCTGTACTCTCAGGTCCTTGGATTTAGTTCGTGTTTGTTTTATGAACAATCTAAGGTTTTGGCTAGTATGCCTCGAGGTTTTACGTTTCTTCAATATATGTTTTGACAAAGCAACTGTTATATGTTATCCTCTAGAAGAGATCGTACAGTGTATGTACGATGTGAACAATGATGTATATAAGGTTTTGGTTCTTCCTTAAAGAGTTATCCTAGAAATGGATCTCTTTGTAAAATGGTTTTTATTTTTAGTGGTTTTTGTTAATCCGCTGCTTATGATTATTCTACAGAAATAGTAACGATATGGTTGTCGGTTTGGTGGCGGTCGTTACAAGTAGAATCACAAATTGTTGTGGAATCCTAAGTTCCTTATGTAACACAAAGCCTCATAGATCAAGTATCACACTCCTTGGTCTTGAAATATTATGATATCTTATAACTCAGAAAGGTAGTGAATTGGTCATAGATAATTACCCAACAACCTACCTCGAAGCTATTGAGGGACAAAAATCTCAGACATGGCTCAGGCCATGAGATCCAAGATGGACTTCATCTACACTTACAAGGTATAACCTTGGTGGATCCACCTGAAAGGATAAACCCCATAGGGTGAAATTGGGTGTATAGAAGAAGACCAACATGGATGAGAATGTACAAACCCATAGGGACAAATTTGTTGTAAAGCTTTAAACAAATCCAAGGTGTTGAACATGAAAACAAAATTAGCAGTTGGCATGGTTAAACCCATCAGGATAATACTTGCCATTCCAGCTTATTACAACTATGAGATTTGGCATATGGATGGTAAAACAACATTCCTTAATGGGAATAGTTATGAGGATGTGTGTGTGATACAACCTGAAGATTTCATAAATCCAGTTATTACAAACAAATTATATAAGATACAAAGGTCAATCTATGGATTGAAGCAAGCGTCTCAGAGATGGAATCTTAAGTTTGACAAGATAGTCAAAGAGTTTGACTTTGGTCAAAATCAATATGTACTATGTGATTACAAAATGTTAGTGGGAGCATATATTTATTCCATCTAATGATGGGGAATAGCGTCCTTATCTTGCAAATTTAAAAATTTGGTTGTAAAGTACCTTCTTTATGAAGGTTAGGAGAAGCATCCTATATCTTAAGAATTGAGATCTATATAGATAGATTTGTAAAGCTTCTTGACCTAAATAAGAGCACATATATTGGCAAAATATTTGAAGGATTCAACATAGAGTACTCAACAAGAGAAAATTTGTCCATTTCTCATGGATTAGTCTCTCAAGATCTTAGTATCCCAACTCTTATGAAGAATAGGAATGCATGAGTAATATGCCAATTGCATTCGTAATATTATGTAATCATCCATTGTCTTAAATGTATTGGATATGATGAGTGAATATATGTTAGATTCCAGTAAAAGTCGCTGGACTTCCATAAACAACATCCTTAAGTACTTGAGAAGCACTAAAAGGATCGATTCCATGGTTATGGTAATAAGGAAGAGTTGGGTGTAAAGGGTTACACCGATGCAAGGTTCAAAACTAACAAGAAGATTCATGATTGTTATATAAAAGTTCCAAGTAAGAGACAGTTATTTAATTCTACAATAGAAGACAAGTACCTTGATGTTTTAAAAACAACAAAGGATATTGTATGGATCAAGAAGTTCATGTAGATGAATTAGTACCTTATTTTTTAGAAAACAACAGAGGATCTTGTATGGATAAAGAAGTTCATGTAGATGAACTTGTGGGAGGTTCCAACTGTGACGCCCTGATGTGCCACAAAGCGATATTACTAAAAAAAGTACAAAATTATCACTAATAACCAGATTACCATATAATGAGGTAAATTAAAATTGATATTACATAATCTCAAGCACAAAAATTTATTAAATTTGAGTCCACAAGAGCCACCTGTAATATATCTCATGTCAGAAAAATATTATATGATATTGTTTACTGTCTCACTGGCCACAACATTACATATCTTAACATGTTCATATGCATACATGCCAAAACATCGTATCGATATACAAACCAAAAAAACCTCCCCAAGGACTTGAGAGTACAGGGAGGACACATAGGACTCTACTACAAAACACTAGCAGCATGTCCAACCTTTCAACAACTACTACTCCTCTTGTTGCTCAGCCTCAACTACATGATCTCTACCTCATCGTGCACGACCACCTAAAAGATGTGGAAACCCACGGGGTGAGACCAAACATCCCAATGAGAGATATAACTCTCCTCCAACGTCTATTATAAGCAAAAGTGAACTAAAGTAGATTGATAACATAATTATCAAGTCAAGCAGATTGAGCTAAAAGATATGTATTAAAATGATGATACACATTAAGCAATTTAGGTGATTACCACTGAGCAGTAGAACAATTTAAACTTTAATAAGAAATATGAAGAACATATGTAATAGTTGATTTCTCTTACTGCATTATAATTCAAGAAATCAGTATAAAGACGAGGCAAGGGGTCATCCAATGTGAATCGTATTTGACCCTAAGTAAATATACTACACAGCTGTATTATGTCTTTTATTAAGCGCTAAGGATTTGAGTTGTACCACCCAAATCCAACCGACCACTGCATAGATGAAATTGGTGCCATACAAGATCAATGGAAGAGCTGGAATCCATGATCTTCTCCTGCACTACTCAGTCAGTTCGAGTCTGCACCGTAGTGACATATAGTTAAACTAAAAAGACATCAACTTATAGTCAAAGCTATAGTCCTGTAAAGACAAAAACGCATGGTCAAAGCTATGTTCCTATAGAGATAGCAACTCATAGTCAACAATATGGTCATGTAAAACACCCAGCCCGCCTAGGTATAGGTCAGGACGCTACAAACGAGGGTATATAACCCAATCACTAAGGTACAACTGTAGATGTCCTTTATCACATCATATCACATGCTCATCACCGAGATCCAACTGTAGTTGTTCTAAAAACACTTGGGATCAAGATGTCAAGGGCATGTAGTCACTTGCACCTTGCATACTCAACAATATGCGCTCTGAGTTTCCTTTGGGAATACCCTTTCACCATCCAACAAGCAACTGATGTTGAAGATGGATCTATGGCACAGGGCAGCTACATGATTAGGGTTTCACTTGATTAGTTAAACCAACTGAGTGTCTTTTAGAATCAATCAAGTTACAACATATACACCCTAAATAAACTCTACAAAGATAAGGGGATAATACAACTCCAGAAGATATAAAATGTTTGAAGTATAACGTGTCACATCATCAATTGATATCACTACCAATTAAAGGTCATCAACATCATTACATATCCATATAGGCCTATCACCACAATTGCACTGCTATGGGATATTAATCCCTCATCACATCACTAGTGGATAACACCTCATACTAGTCACAAAGCCTCTGCCAACTCATAAGGTCCATCACATCATTAGGATCTCAACACACCTCATCGAGGCTCATAGCCATCACTCTATGTCATATGATTACCACCATAGAATTCACAAGCTATGACATCCATTCAACCTGTACGGTTAAGATTTACATAGGTAAGAGAGAGAAAGTATAATATCATATGCTATTCATCCATGCAAGATCAACATGTATAACATACCCTAGAATTAGGGTTAGGGTTTCACACACATAGCCAATTAGGGTTTTCATTTCATTACTTGTCGCCAAAACCTAGATATATTATCTCCCACTTTCTTGGAACACATTAGGGTTAAGAATCATGATTAGGATTAATCAAACAATCGTCCAAACAACACTATGTATCAACCATCATCTACATGTACCCATGTAGTAACCTTACTATGTTGTGTATATGTAGCGACCAAGAATCCATGTAAGTGTGTCAACCATCCTATATGACACCTTGTAGCAACCATAAGTCCACTCATGCAAGTGTAGCGACCGAAGGGGTTAACCCAAAAAGGGTAGCGACCAACCAACAAACATGTGTTGCGACCAACATAAGAATTCAAGAGTGTCAACCGTAACAAGGTCACATGAGTGTCGAACAAAACAAAACCATCTTGAAGCTCTTCGACCAAAACAAAATCAACCCATAACAAGGGCATGTCGACCAAAACAAAACCAACCCAACTTGTATCGGTCAAGAACAATTGCGGTGAGTGTAGAGACCACCAAGGTCAACTAGCTTAACCACACCTAACAATCTTTGAAACAAAGAGAAACCATAGATGAAACATATGGGAAATGTCAAAACACTAAGCATCATGTAGGAGGGAAAAATCCATACAAGATGGTCATCAAAACCCTTAAAAGAATCTCCAACATGATCCACCGAGAAACCAAACTAGTAAAGAGAAGACCAATCTTTAACCTCAAGAAAACCGATACAAAACCTCAAGAAAAATATAAGGGTCAAACCATAGCATGGAGATAAAACCAAAGATCATGATGCATGCAAGAACATCACCTCCACATTACTTAGAAAATGAGCACATCAAATTACCATTTAAGAAAGATAGAAATCTACATTAGAATACTACAAAGTCATAAACCCTAGATCATGATAACTTCATCTAGCACATTAGCATCAAGTTTTAGATATTAAAAACATAGCATACAAGCAGGATTAAGCTGCAAATAATAGAAGAGGGAAGAGAGTTATATAACCTACCTATTAAAGAGATCAAGCTCCAGAGGCCACGAGCTCCAAGAGAGAGAAAGGAACTCCAACAAAGATCAACTCCACAGCCACAAGGTAACCTCAAAAGAGAAGAACACCATGGTCAAAGGAAATATCAATAAAGAGGGTGAAAACCCTAGGCCAAACAAGAAGAAGAAAGAAGAGAGCTTATTCTTACTTGGGTACCACCATGGTCAAACCATAGTCTCTAACCCTTGTGAAAAGAAGATCTTCCAAGAAAGCCACCATGATTACACCATAGTCTCATGGCCAAGAAGGAAGAGGAAGATAGGTTGCAAAAGAAAATGAGATCAAGGGTTCAAAACCACTTACCAAGAGAGAAAAACAACAAAGATCACCACATGGAGGATGATCAAGCTCAAGAGCATCACATGCAAGGTTGATGGGCCACCAAGTCACATAGATCAGTAGCCACTAGCTCCACCATGCTCCAAGGTCAGAAAAGCAAGAAAGGAGAAGGAAAGAGAGCCAAAAGATTTCTTGCAATAAAAGAGAGGGCATATATACATGTGGGTAGGAGGGAGGTGGAAGGTATGAGGTGTCAACACAATAGAGCACCAAAAGGACACTTGTCCACCAAGAAAACAACCATGAAACCACTAAACACTTGCATGCAATTAAGGGTGATATAACCAAGGTAGGGTATCAACCACTTAGGTCACCAACAACCCTTGTAGTGATTGAAGCACACCAAGATCAAGTAGCGATTGCAACACTAGATCACCACATCACCACATGGTCGAAACACCTCACTACAAGACAACCCCTTTAACAAAACCACCTCAAGGTCACCAAGGTTGAAGAAAGCAACAACTAAGGCATGTGTTGTGGTCGCAACACACCAAACCCTAGCAGGGTCGATACACTGCCAACAAGGCAAACCCTAACCTCACCATGTGATGCCATATCATCAACCATGATCCAAGAAAGGTGCCCCATAGGAGCTCTCTCTCTCTCTCATGATGAAAAGGAACAAGAAACACACTCTACATGTGACAAATTACAAGATAACCCTCACTCATGGGTAAATTGCAACTTGGCCCAAAATAAGGAGACATAGCTCAAACATCATCGATATAGGACCAAACTAAAAAATATGATTGTCATGTGTTATAAAAGCATCTCAAAAGATAAAATTAAGGCTTAGGCATGTTATTAAGCAAAGCAAGCATACTCATGCATAAATCTAGGTCAGCAACCTTACAACCATAAACCCCTAACAATGATTTCACCCCCAAAATTCTTTGTGAAAAGAGACAAGTACTTCCTACACATCTCCTCCTCAAGCTCCCACGTAGCTTCCTCTATGCCATGATGATGCCAAAAAACTTTAACCAACACAATGTCCTTCGTTTTCAACTTCTTGATCCTCCTATCTAGGATCAACATAGGACCTTCCACATAAGATATATCCTCATCTAGCTCAACCTCCACTGGTTGCAACACCAACTCCGTGTCAGGGTGGCACTTCCTCAACATAGACACATGTAATACTAGATGTAACCTATGCAACTTGGGTGGAAGCTCCAACTTATAAGACACCTTCTCAACACGTGCCACCACAAGGTATGGTCCCATAAATTTGGGATCCAACTTACCCTTCTTTCTAAACCTCAAAACATCCTTTCAAAGAGAGACCTTGAAATATACTTTGTCCCCCACTTGGAACTGTAAGGGCCTACTTTGATTATTTGCATACAAACTCTTCCTATCTTATGCTGCCTTCAGATGTTATTGAATCACTCTGATCATCTCTCTTGTCTGCTGTACAAGCTCAGGACCCAAAATTTAATACTCACCAGTCTCATACCAACACAATGGAGATCTACAATGTCTGCCATACAACACATCATAAGGTACTATATCATTGCTCTTCTAATAACTGTTATTGTAGGAGAACTCTATCAAACTAAGGTGCATGTACCAACAGGACAAAAACTGCAAAACACAGGCTCTGAATTGATTTTCTAGAATCTAGATCATCCTCTCTGACTGTCCATCTGTCTACGGGTGAAACGATGTACTGAAATTCAACTATGTACCCATGGTTGTTTGTAGACGTTCCAAAAAATGACTGATGAACTGAGGACCTATGTTAGATACGATGGTAGTTGGATACCATGTAACTGCACTATCTCATCAAACATATATCTGAGCAAGCTTCTATGTTGTGTATGTTGTCTTCACTAGCAAAAAGTGTGTTGTCTTTGTCAACCTATCAACAATCACCCATACGAAGTCATGACCTTTGGTTGTCCTGGGTTGGCCAACCAATAAGTCCATCCTGACATGATCCCATTATCACTATGGTATGGGAAAGAGTTGCAAAGTTCCTGTAGGCTTTTGATGCTCTGCTTTAACCTACCAGCACACTAGACATTTGGCAACAAACCCAGCCATGTCACACTTCAAACCAGACCACCAATACAAATCCTTCAAATTGTGATACATCTTAGTGCTTCTTGGATGCATATCATATATTGGAGAGTGATCCTCCACCATGACCATCTTCCTCAGATTATCAACATTAGGAACCACAACTTTGTCATGGTAACATACTGTCTCATCCTCTTCCTTATGGAAACCATCCCACTTCTCGCTACCAAACTTTGCTCAGATCTGTTGTATCACGGTATCATCCTGTTGGGCTTCTCTAATATGCTGCCACATCATGGGTTGTACTTGTAACTAAGCTAATATGCCTACCAACAAGGAGACTTCCAACCTTATGTTCATCTCACACAAAGACACCAACATGTCTCTCTTGTGGCACACCAAGGAACATAACTATGCCCTCTCAATCGATGATGATGACTTCCTACTCAGAGCATCTATCACCACATTTGCCTTCCCTGGATGGTAACCTATGGTGCAACCATAATCCTTGATGAATTCCATCTAGCGATGCTACATCATATTCAGCTCATACTTTGAGAAGATGGTCTGTGAATATCTGACACTTCTCACCATAAAGGTAGTGTCTCCATATCTTCAAGGCATGGATCACCATTGTAAGCTCCAAATCATGGGTGGGATAGTTCTCCTCATGCTTATTCTACTATCGGGATGCGAAAGAGATCACATTCTTATCTTGCATCAAAACACAATGCAGACCATTCTTCGAGGCATCACAAAAGACGATGTAGCCTTTTCCATGCTCTAGCAGCACTAACATTGGTGCACTGGACAACTTCTCCTTCGAAAGATGGAAAACATGTTGTCAGCTGTCATTCCAGATGAACGACACAGCTTTTCTTATTAACTTTGTTAGGGGTAACAACACAACACTGAAGTTCTTGATGAACCTCTTGTAGTATCCTGCCAAACCCAAAAAACTACGGACTTCTGTCGGCATCTTTGGTTGCTCCCACTCTATCACAGACTCCACCTTCTTAGGGTCTACACTAACACCCTCAATAGATATCATGTGTCCAAGAAATGACACCTCCTTCAACTAAAACTCGGACTTGCTAAATTTTGCGTACAACTGATGTTGACTCAACAAAGTCAACACCTGACGCATATGTTTCTCATGTTGTTGACTATCTCGACTGTATATCAAGATATCATCTATGAATACCACCACAAACTGATCAAGATATGGCTGAAACACTCTTTTCATCAAGTACATGAACGTTGTTGGTGCATTGGTTAGCCCAAACGACATAACCAAAAACTCGTAGTGACCATACATCATCCTAAAAGCTGACTTTGGTATGTCATCTTCCTTGATCCACAACTAATGATACCCAAACCTTAGGTCTACACTGTAGAACCTCGCAACTGGGCAAACAAATCATCAATTTGCGGCAAAGGATTCTTATTCTTGATTGCCACTTTGTTCAACTGTTTGCAATTGATACACATCATCATGGATCAATCCTTTTTCTTGACAAACATATTTAAAGCACCACAAGGTAACACACTTAGCTTGATAAAACCTTTCTCAAGAAACTCTTGCAACAATTTCTTTAACTCTGACATCTCAGCTAGTACCATCATGTACGGTGTCAGAGCTATAGGTTGGGTACCAGGAACTAGATTGATCTTGAAATCAAACTATTTGACGGGGGAACACCTAGAAACTTGTCTGGAAAAATGTCTTCAAACTCATAGACAAATGGCACCTCCTGGGTACTTGGACTCCTCGCCTTGGTATCCACCACATGAATGCATCACAACCATTCCTCATCAGCTTCTCTGCCACCATTGTTGACACCAAACAAATTGGAAGAATCTTCCTATCTCTTTGGAAGACCCACATCTGATCACCATCGACAAATGTCTCCACCTTGGAACTACAATCAAAGACCACCTGATACTTTTCCAAAGTATCCATTACAAGGATCACTTCAAATCCATGCATGTCAAATGGTATGATATCCACTTGAATGTTATGTCCTGAAAAAGAAAGGACATAGGAAGGACACACTTCTAACAGCTTGGCCGAACCAATTAAAGGGGTTTCTAAACAAAGACTATCACGCATACGACTAACAGGAAAGCAACCACTAGTAATCACTTCTCGAGTGATAAAAGAGTGTGTTGCACCCAGTTAACCAAAACAGATATAAAGCAAGAAGAAGACAAATCATAATAAAATAACTCCATCTGACCTGTCACAACTTGTGGGTTGACCACTCCTTCTGACCGACTCATCACATAGAATCGAGTTGTTGCCTGTTGTCGTCCTCTTCCTCTGTTGGATTTCCCATAAGAACCAGCCTGCGATGCATGTCCACGTACTCTACTACTGCCACAGTTGAATTATTGTCGTTGATGCGACCCTTGCTGATTCTGTCTCAGTTGTTGGGTAAGCTCTTCATCCTTTATTGGGCAAAACCACTTTGTATGTCCAGCTTGTCCACACTTATAGCAAGTCTTTCTCTCATACAATGGCCTAGACGACCTTGTACTATGGGATCCCACCAGCAGAAAGATACGATCTCTACCTTTTCTTGGAGACCACTGAGATTGACTCGTTGTCCTCTGTTGTGATGGCGGCACTGAGAACCTAGTCTTCTTAAAGCCTCAAGACGACTATCATTGATACTGAGTAGGCCTCTTCTTGGACTTTGACTCACGTTTCTCCACCACTGATCATTCTACCCTCCCGAGTGATTCCACAAACATGGTGAACTTCTCTCTGTTCTCTAAAGATGATACTGGCATTGTCAACTCTGTACTCAAACCCTTCTCAAACCATTTGATCCTCTCCTTATTTATGGCTTCCATATGAGGAAAAAACCTTAGAAGTTCCATAACATTTGTCTCATACTCGTAGACTGTCATAGATCCCTGTTGGATATTCTCAAATAGTGTGATCTTCTCATCTAGATATGTCTCTAGGAAGTAATCACTAATAAACTCCCGCCTAAAATCTTCCCAACTGATCATGACATTGAGCCTCTTTTCCTCCTCAATGGCCCACCAATGGCCAGCACTCCCCTTCAACAGATACATTGCATGCTTCACTTTATCCTTTTCGAGGATGTTGAGGATCTTGAAGGCCTTCTCCATATCGGTCAACCACAGATCTACATATGTTAGGTCTGCTATACCCGCATACTCAACCGCCCCTACATGCCTCAACCTTTCAAAGGTCTTCCTAGAACCCGAATACTCCACATTGAGGACTGCCTCTTTTGCTAGGGTTGTGGGCATTCTGTCCGCGATATGTGTCATCATGGCCATGAACTGAAAAGTGGTTTTGGCCACCATAGCTGGGTCAAATTGGGACGTCTCGGGCACAACATTATCCTCTCCTGCCTCTTGACACCACCACATGGTGCAACAACAATACTCATAGCAGCATGTTATTCATGTTCTTCAACCATCCTCTCTTATCTTCTTCTTCATCTACATAAGCAAAGTTACAATGAAACAGACTAGAGGACAGTAGAACAGACACAAACCCTAGTCGGCGAACCTAGAGCTTTGAAACCAACCTAAATTGTGATGCCTCGACACACCACAAAGCAAAATTACTCAAAACAAAGCGCCGAATTATCACTAACAACCAGATTACCGTATAACGAGGTAAATTAAAAACCATCATTATATAAGCTCAAACATGAAAATTTGCTACATCTGAGTCCACATGAGCCACTTGTAACATATCTCATGCCAAACGATTATTACATGATATGTTCACTGGCTCACTAGCCACAACTTGTTACATATGTTAACATGTTCATATACATACATGCCAAAATGTCGTATCGATGTACAAACCAAAAAAACCTCCCCAAGGACTTAAGAGTATAGGGATGGCACATAGGACTCTACTAAAAAATACTAGTAGCATGTCCAACCTTTCAACAACTACTATTCCTCTTGCTGCTTAGCTTCAATCGCACGATCTCTACCTCATTGTGCACAACCACCTAAAAGTGTGGAAACCCATAGAGTGACACCAAACGTCCCATTGAGAGATATAACTCTCCACCAACGTCTATTATAAGCACAAGTAAACTAAAGTAGATAGATAACATAATTATCGGGTCAAGCAGATTCTGCTAAACAATATGTATAAAACTGATAATACATATTAAACAATTTAGGCAGTTAGCAATGAGTAATTGAACAATTTAAATGTTAAGATGGAATATGAAGAACATGTATAATAATTAATTTCTCTAACCACATTATAATTCAAGAAATTAGTACAAAGACAAGGTAAGGGGTCATCCAATGTGAATCATATTGGATCCTAAGAAAATATACACACGGTCGTATTACATCTTTTTTTAAGACCTGAGGATTTGATTCGTACCACCCAAATATAACTAACCACTACAAAGTGAAAATCAGTGCCATCCAAGATCAATGGAAGAGTCGGAATCCATAATCTTCTCTTGCACTACTCGATCAGTTTGAGTCTGCACCGCAGTTGCATATAGTCAAACTACAAAGACATCAACTTATAGTCAAAGCTATAGTCCTTTAAAGATAGCAACTCATAGTCAAAGCTATGGTCCTCTAGAGACAGCAACTCATAGTCAAAGCTATGCAACTGTAAAACACCTAGCCTGCCTTGGTATCAAGGAAGAAGATACCGACGATATCGTCGGTATACCGCTCGGTATACCGATATCGACCCAACCTGGCATCGGTTTAAGCATTTCTATCGCTGCTCCCGCAAATTTCGGTAAACCGGTGGGTTTACCGGTAAAACCGACCGGTTTTCGGCGGTAAGGAGGGGGTTCAGTGTAAAATGTCCCACTTATTGGCGATATCGGCGGTATACCGCCCCGGTATGCCGGCATTTGCGAGTGCGTTGCTGCTGCTGCTGTTGGAGTGAAAGAAAAACACATTTGGGGTGATTTTCTTCGTTGGAGCTCAAATCAGCTGTAATCAAGGTATGTTTTCTTGATTTCTTGCATTCTTCATCATTTCCAACCCATCTCCTATCTATTTCCATCTATTTTCACCATAAAATCTCTCCAAAAATCTCTAAATACACCCAAATCTTAGATCTACTTCAAAAAACTTAGGATTAATGCTATTTAACATTAGATCTATGAATATTATATGTAGATCTACTAATGTATAACTAGATCTACTACTTTTAATTAGTATTATCATATAATTTCACTAATTAATATTAAATTCGTAATAATACAATAAGTACTAGAAATAGTAGGTATCTAACTTAGGTTTAGTAGAAGAAGTTGTACCAAATAGCAATGTGAACAAATACAAACAAAAATATAGTAAAAATATTTATATTTTTCGTTTTTTTATTTATTTAAAATGCTGAAAATAAAAAAAAATCATTTTTTTTTGTTTTTTCTACAGAAATGTATGCGTTAGTGTTATGTAAGATGGAATGAGTAAAGTTGTAATACATAACTTGACTTAATACTAGATAATTATTAGATTTTATAATTTTAAAATTAATTTCAGACTTAAATTTTTTATTTAAGCCTTTTTTCTTGTTAATAAAAATCTTAAAAAATATTGTGTTTGATTCTATAAATACATTTAACATTTATACGCCTAAAAGTGTTGTGTTTGATTCTATAATACATAAAATAGATTAATTTCTTGCAACTTAATGGGTTATAGATTTCATACACCTAATTTTTATTTGTCTTTGTCTTTTTGCAGTGTGACAGTGTCCACTTTTGACTTTTGAGAAGATGTCTTCAAGCGATGGTGAGGGTTCTGGGGCCGGTAATGTTGGTGGAGCTAAGAATGTGATGGATTTTGCATGGAATCACTGCACGCCTCTTGAAGGCAATAGGGCAAAGATAGTTTGCAATTACTGCAACAAGACAATTGGTGGAGGGGGGATTACTAGATTCAAACGTCACATTACTGGCGGTGACAAAAATGTGGCAATGTGCACAAGGTGTCCCCAAAGTGTTAGGGATGATTTTAGAAATATTATGGGTGCAAAGAAACACAAACAACAAAAGATGAAGGAGGCTGACAGGGGTTACACAGATACATTATTCAATGTTAGGGGCACAGGTTCTTCTGCAGAATCAGATGATGACATTGCATATCCTCCTGATTGTGACACAACTTATTCACGTCGTGCGTATAGGCGTGCCCTTAGAGATTCCCGCAGAGATGAGTGGGAAAGAGAGGAGGCAGATCGAATTACAAGGAGGTATGGGCCATCTGGTGCAGGTGGAGGCAGTGGTACTGCACGTATTCCTGTTGTTGATGTAGATGATGATGAAGACAGAGCTGGTCATGGAAAAAGGAAGAAAGGTGGCATTGATACACTTTTCCGTTCTGCTAGTACGAGATTGAGGCATGTTGATGAGCCAGGGGTTAGGAGGCCTGAAGCTAGGCAAAAAGGCATTAAAGCAATGTTCACTGGTGCAAAAGATAAGGTCGGCAAGGCAGTGGGTAAGTTCTTCTTTGCTCATGGTATACCTGCACATGTTGCAACTGAACCGTATCTGCAACATATGGTAGATGTGATAGGGGATTCTGGGAGGGGCGTCAAGGCCCCCACTTCATATGAATTAATGAACAAGTATCTTCCCCTAGAGAAGAAGGATCTACAAGTCTGGATTTCAGGCCAAAAAAATATGTGGGCTGAATATGGTGTCACACTTATGTGTGACGGGTGGACTAGTGGCAACAGAAGACAAATTATCAACTTTCTTGCACATTGTCGTGGATCCACAATTTTTTTGGACTCTGTTGATGCTTCAGGTGAGGTCAGGAACCACAGGTTCATAAAGAAACTAATGAAGACATACATGAAGCAGGTTGGTGTGGAAAATGTGGTGCAGATAGTTACTGATAATGGTTCTGCCTTCAAGAAGGCCGGGGACAGTTTAATGAAGAAATATCCCATATACTGGACACCATGTGCTGCCCACTGCATAGATCTCATTCTCAAGGACATTGGCTCAATTGAATTCATTAAATCTGTTATCATTGATGGTAGGTTGATCACAGGATTCATCTACAACCATTCTTTTCTATTGAATGCAATGAGGCGACGTGAGTATTGTGGAGGTGATTTGATTAGAACAGGTGCAACTAGATTTGCAACAAACTTTCTTGCCTTACAATCATTAAAGTCCAAAAAGGATGGACTTAGGAGGCTCTTCAATGGAGTGGAGTGGACCTCCATGAAGGAGCACAATACCCCAGTTGGCAGTAGAATTGAGCAGTTGATTGCCAGCAGACCTTTTTGGGATAAGGTTACTAGGGTGTTGCGAATAATGGAACCAATTGTCAAGGTATTGAGGCTGGTAGATGGTGACAAAACTGCAACAATGCCTTTTTTATATGATGCAATGACCTCAATGGTGGACCGCATCAAAGAAGCAGCTCCTAAGTCCAATGAGCAATACATCAGAATTTATGAGTCTCGTTGGACAAATATGCTTTTGCATCCATTGCATAAAGCAGGTATATATCTCAATCAATTATGTTCTAAGTTTCTAACTTCTGAGTTATTTGTCTAACTCATAGTCTACCTATTAAAATGTCATTCTAATTTCCTTATTTATATTTGTGACAGCTTACTATTTGAATCCGAGGTTCCAATACTCACGAACGCTTGGATTGAATCCGACTCTAATGACTGCAGTGAGAGAAGTCACCAACAAGTTCATTACCTCTCCAGAAGAGCGATTGCTAGTACTGGATGAGGTATAAGATAACTATATTACTTACATTCTTAATGTCTCATTAGTCATTACTCA
This sequence comes from Alisma plantago-aquatica, assembly GCA_963693085.1. Classification (NCBI taxonomy): domain Eukaryota; kingdom Viridiplantae; phylum Streptophyta; class Magnoliopsida; order Alismatales; family Alismataceae; genus Alisma; species Alisma plantago-aquatica. The sequence continues at coordinate 682,807,305 of OY856409.1, forward strand.
TTAGTCATCACTTTGATTTCATCATCTAAATATCGTAAATGATGTTTTTTTTTGCAGTTGCGCCATTTCCGTGAAGGCACTGGATGTTTTGGACATCCAAATGCGGTTTCTGATCGTGAGGCAGGTGATCCTTGTGAGTGGTGGGTTTGGAATGGAACGGGTGCCCCCCATTTAAGAAAAGTGGCTGTTCGTCTCCTTGCTCAAACAACATCTGCAGGGGGTTGTGAAAGAAATTGGAGCACATTCAATCTGATACACTCAAAGAGAAGGAACAAGCTTGGGGCAAACAGGTTGAGGGACCTTGTCTACGTTCACTACAACATGCGGTTGAGGGCTAGAGCAATACGAGATGCCAACTATAGGGAAGTGGATTTTGCTGTTGTCCACGATCCCATTGACACCGCATACACTTTCAGCACTGACAGACGTAGAGGGCTGGAGGAAGATTCAGAAAATCCTTTAGAGGAATGGATGAATGAGATAGGTCGTCCTGTTCTTGATAATTTAGATGGGCGTCCAGATCCATACATAGAAGATCAATTTGAGCCAAACAACGGTGATGATATTATTCTTGATAATCCGCCTGAAAGACTTGAGCCTGAAGCTGCACATGTAAATGTTGATATGGAAATAGATAGAAGAGTACAAGAGCAGTTAGGTAGCTCAAATTCTTCTTCTTCAACTGGTTCTAAATCTAAGTCTGATGATAGTGACAATGATAATGATGGTGGTAATCAAAGTCAACGCTCTCCAGAATATCCTCCAGCTGTGGATCCTGAACATGATGATCGGCCTTATGTTACTAGGGGTGCACCTCCACAACAACAAGAATATCCCATGCCTGAAAAAAATTTTCAAAGAAGAAAAACTCGAACTGGGAAAGATTACAGCGGTGCACCTCCACCAAATGCCGCAATGCCCACAACTCCAAGCCCCTACCCCTACTCCTACCCATCTAATCCACAACCACAACCACAATACCGGAGTCCAAGTGATTATCATTCTGATGTTGCTGAATCAATGGATGCATTGAGTATATCTGACTCTCAATCTCAATCTCAAGAACATTCATTTGGAGATATGTTATTTGGGCAGACACTTCCATACCCATCTCAGACTTCTCAACATGGGTATTCTAGATATCAAGTTGAACCACAAGGCCCACAACCAAGGTTACAATTAGAACTTGGACCTGGTATGGGATATCATGAAGCATACTCTGTCCGTAGCCCTTATGGATGCTTTCGGGTGAACACCGAAGCATACTCTGGTGATTTTGGGCAAACATGGAGTGGTGGGCATACAATTTATCCTATTTCCGGACATCCATTACAACCTCCTTTTCCTCAACCTCCAGCTCCTCAAGCAAGGGCACCCGCACCTCCTCCCGCTTCTTCTCAGCCTCCCAGGAATTCAGCAAACAAGGCTCAATATCTCAAAGATTTACAAGAACATTTTCCAAAGATTGGGATGATGCAGTATGTGAATCCTGAAGTATATGAGGAGCATGTTGTCACATACAACAAATCGTATAGATCTTTCATGACATGGGAACAATATGTAGAACAACAATATCCTTATCAGCAGCCGGCGCGCCACTCAACGTACAACTGATGTGAGTTAGTACTTAGTAATTTACTATGTTGTTATATGTTTGTTGTAAGTTGAATATTATTGCATAAGTGTGTAAACATGCGTTTATGGATTGTGCTACTAAAATTTCAGATCTTAATTCTTATATTTTGTCATCGAAATCCTTCATCGAAATCTCAAAAAAGCAGGATTGATTCCTTACCTCCCACATGATTGACCCCCCCCCAACATACCCAATATAGAATTTTATTGCATAAAAAGTTGCATCTAGGTGTTGAGACCACGCCTGTAAAATTTTATGATTTAATTCGTTCATTTAGGCGTCGATAAGTCCAGGATTGCATCTGTCGATATTTCCGTCGGTATACCTGTAAATATCTATTTCCACGCCGTCGATAAGTTGTCGGTATCGGCATTTAATTCCTTGCTTGGTATAGATCATAACGCTAGAAACTAGGGTATATAACCCAATCACTGAGGTACAACCACAGTTGTCCTCTCTCACATCATATCACATGCTAATCACTGAGACCCAATCGTAGTCGTTCTCGAAACACTTGGGATCAAAATGTCAAGTACACATAGTCACTTGCACCTCACATACTCAATAGTATGTGCTTCAGGTTTCCCTTGCGAATACCCATTTCACCATCCAACAAGGTACTGATGTTGACGATGGTTCTATGGCACAGGGAAGCTACATAATTAGGGTTTCACTTGATTAGTTAAGCCAATTGAGTGTCTTTTAGCATCAATCAAGTTACAACATATAAACCCTAAAAAAACTCTACAAAGATAAGGAGATAATACAAATCCAGAAGATATAAAACGTTTGAATTATAACTTATCACATCATCACTTGATATCATTTCCAATTCAAGTCCATCAACATCATTACACAGCCATGCAAGGCTATCACCACAATTGCACTATCATGGGATAATAATCCCTTATCACATTATTAGGAGAAAGCACCTCACACTATGCATTAAGCCTCTACCAGTTCATAAGGCCCATTACATCATTACGATCTCAACACACCTCATCAAGGCTCATAGCCATAACCCTGTATCATATGATTACCACCATAACATTCACAAGATATGATATCCATTCAACCTGTAAGGTTAGGATTTACTAGGTAGGAGAGAGAAAATAAAATATCACATTCTATTCATCCATGCAAGCTCAACATGTATAACATACCCTAGAATTAGGGTTAGGGTTTCACACACATCTGTTAGGGTTTTCATTTTATTACTTGTCTCCAAACCCTAGATACATCATCTCCCACTTTCTTGGAACACATTAGGGTTAAGAATCATGATTAGGATTAATCAAATAATTGTCCAAACATCACTATATATCAACCATCATTTACAAGTACACGTGTAGTAACCTTACTATGTTGTTTATATGTTTCGACCAAGTATCCATGTATGTGTGTCGACCATCCTAGATGACACCTTGTAGAAATCATAAATCCACCCATGCAAGTGTAGCGACCGAAGGGGTTAACCCAATAAGGGTAGCGCCTAACCAAGGCAAACATTTGTTGCGACCAACATAAAAATTCAAGAGTGTCGACCGCAACAAGGTCCCATGAGTGGCGACTGAAACAAAACCATCTCGAAGCTCATCGACCGAAACAAAAGCAACCCATAAGAAGGGCATGTCGATGAAACAGAACCAACCCAACTTATATCATCCAAGAACAATTGGGGTGAGTGTAGAGACCACCAAGGTCAACTACCTCAACCACATCTAACCATCTTCAAAACAAAGATAAACCATAGAAGAAATAGATGGTAAACATCAAAACATGAAGCATCACATAGGAGGTAAAACTCCATACAAGATGGCCATCAAAACCCTTAAAACAATCTCCAACATGATCCACCAAGAAACCAAACTAGGAAAGAGAATACCAAGCTTCAGCCTCAAGAAAACTGATTCAAAACCTTAAGAAAAACACAAGGGTTGACTCATATCATGGGGATAAAACCAAGGATCATGATGTATGGAAGAACATCACCTCCACATTACTTAGAAAACAAGCACATGAAATCAGGGTTTAAGAAAGAGAGTAATATACATGAGAATACTACAAAATCATAAACCCTAGATCATGATAACTTCATCTAGCACATTAGCATAAAGTTTTAGAGATTATAACAATAGCATGCAAGCAGGATTAATGTGCAAATAATAGAAGAGGGAAGAGAGTAATATAACCCACCTTGTTAAGAGATCTAGCTCCCAAAACCACGATCTCCAAGAGAGAGAAAGGAACTCCAACGAAGATCAACTCCATGACCACAAGGTTACCTTAAAAGAGAAGAACACCATGGTCAAAGGAAAGCTCCAGAAAGAGGGTGAAAACCCTAGGCCTAACAAGAAGAAGAAAGAAGAGAGATTATTCTCACTTGAGTAGCACCATGGTCAAACCATAGTATCCTACCCTTGTGAAGAGAAGATCTTCCAAGAAAGACACCATGGTTACACCATAGCCTCATGACCGAGAAGGAAGAGGAAGATAGGGTGCAAAAGAAAACGAGATCAAGGGTTCAAAACCACTTACCAAGAGAGAAAAACACCAAAGATCACCACAAGGAGGATGATCAAGCTCAAGAGAACCAAATGCAAGGTTGGTCGGCCACCAAAGCACCTAGATCAACACCCACTAGCTCCACCAAGATCCAAGGTCGGCCAAGAAAGAAAGTAGAAGGAAAGAGAGCCAGAAGAAATTCTTGCATGTAAAAGAGAGGGCATATATACATGTGGGCAGGAGGGAGGTGGAAGGTATGAGGTGTCAACACAAGAGGGAACCAAAAGGACACTTGTACACCAAGAAAACAGCCATGCAACCACTAAACACTTGCATGCAACGAAGGGTGATACATCCAAGGTTGGGTATTTACCACTTAGGCCACCAACACCCCTTGTAGCAGCAAAAGCACACCAAGCTCAAGTAGCGACCACAACGCTAGATCACCACATCACCACATGGTCAAAACACATTACTACAAGAAAACCCCTTCGACCAAACCAACTCAAGTCACCAAGGTCGAAGAAAGAAACACCTAAGGCATGTGTTGTGATCACAACATTCAACCAGGAGTGATGTTGAGTTGCAACACACCAAACTCTAGCAGGGTTGATATACATCCAACTAGGAAAACCCTGACCTCAACATGTGATGCCACGTCATCAACCTTGGTCCAAGAAAGCTCCCCATAGCATCACTATCTCTCTCTCTCATGATGCTAAGGCACAAGAAACACACTCTATATGTGACAAATTGCAAGATAACCCTCACTCATGGGTAAATTGTAACTTGGTACAAAACAATGAGACATAGCTCAAACAACATCCAAACATGACCAAACTGAAAACATATGATTGTCACATGTTATAAAAGTATCTCAAAATATTAAATTAAGGTTTAGGCATCTTATTAAGAAAAGAAAGCATACTCAAGCATTAAGCTAGGTCAGGGGCCTTACACCAAGCATTGATGACAAAGTAAAAATATTGTGACAACAATGGAGTTACTGGATAGGAAAGGAATCTCAGATAGCATACTACAACAATTCCATCTCATGCAAGAAGTCATACAGCAAGCAGATGTGAAAACTTGCAAAATACCGACTAGAAGCAAACGTTGCTAACATGCTATAAAAGCACTTGCGCAGTAGAAACATGATGGGCATGTTGAAAATTACTTGGAATAAGATTGGTAAGTGATTGGCTCTAAGTGCAAGTGGGAGTCTATTGGTATGTATGATCATAGAGACAATCATATATGATGATTGTCCTGGGGCATTATATACTCAATTTGATAATTATAGATGTAATTTTGTTTATAGTGTTTGTCTCAATCATGAGATGATGACACAAAAATGATAGATGTCTAAAGAATGATGTTGCTCAATGATATATGTCTTCAGTTTGAGGACCTGAACTATGAGATCATATGTTTGATAAGAGTGCATGCATTCTTGTTATGTTTCTAGTTTGATATTACCGTGGAAACAAAATAGACAACACTAATACATAAGACTAGGGTCTCAGTTGACTGATGATAGAGTATCATTGGTCACAATATGGGATAACAAGTCAAGAACATAGATGCATGTTAGGGAATAGGTATCATATAGACCCACCTTGAGAGTGATACATGTAAACCATTGAATGATAGTCATAATCAACTCTCATAGTGATAATGGTGATTGTAGTTCTTAGACCCAAAGTCATTACACTCATCACAAGTCATTCTATGTATTTTAACATTATCTAATGTGACTTTGAATCAGGATCACCATAAAGGTGATGCTGAAATACATTGTGGCACATGGGGAATGACTATAAGTGATGTAGATAGGATTTTTCCCTCCTATTAGAGTTGATATCATGACCACTTGATAAGCGAGACTAAGAAATGTATGGCCATACTTATGTGAATTAATATATGATATGTGAGTTCGCATGCATCTCGGACAGTCTTCTCTAGTTTAAGGAGTATGGATTGAATGTTGAAAGGATGATGATTCCATACTTCGAGTTCAATCTGGATATCAGAGACAAAGAAACTATATGATCACGGTAACTCTAATCATGTATTGTATGTTGAAGTTGTTCTCCAACTTTGCAATTACTTAGGTAGTAATGATGTGTTGCTAGATATCGTTTATTGGTGGTGATGTCATAAGTTAGTTATGAACATTCACTTCCAACATAATTTGGGACCTATAGGGTCACACACATAGGATACACTTGGAATAAGAGTTTACTCATGAATATGGATTAACTTGATTACTAAAGTGTTCATGTATTCTATTTAAACATGATTAGTTGTACATTGACTGAATTGGAAATTGAACTAACAAATTCCAAAATGGATTGTCTGGTTCAAAGATGTGAAACAACTAATTTAGGTTGTGAATGGACTGGTTGGATTATCAATATAATTGGATCAAGGATTGGTGCTGACGTCATATTGTGCATTAATAGTCACATTGAGGCCAATATGTTTACAAATAGAAAACATTGGGAACCAATCGATTCAAGTGTTGAATTGATCATTTCACATGTGAATGGATCGGTTCAATATTGAACCAACCTATTCAGCAATAAATAGACTGGTTCATTGTTTGTAGGTTCTAAAAAATTTATGAAATTTTGTCTCTTCAACTCCCAGTTGATATGGTAACCCTATCGATGACCCTCCTATAAATAGGCGGATAGTCGAGACTTTAAGAAGACACAACAATAACCTCTAACAAATTTTGTCTTCTCACAGTTGTGGTAACGTGAGAACCTGAGCAAGTCTTATCTGTAAAAGAGAGAAACATCAAGGAAGAGATAACAAGGGAGAGCATGTCAACACTAGCATGTTGACGTTTGAAGGGACAACTCCATCTGGTCTGTTCCAAAAGAACAACATGAGTTTCCAATGGTCCGCATGGACTTCATAGAGGCATGGAGGTCATTACCACCTAGTAGGAGGACGTTGTCAACTACCGTCTGTGGTGCTATACCAAGAGGCCACTGCCAAAAGTTGTTTAAGTGATGCTTGCAAAATAAGCACGCTTTTGCAAGGATAGTCGTTGGAATTGCTTCAGAACTAGGTATATTCCTTGTAACCTTCCTTCCCAATACATAGTTATTGAAGTGATCTGTTGGTCAAGGGAGATATGGTAAGAAATTTTTTATTTTCGTTGCAAGCTCTGTCACCTTAGACCCCTACACAGTGTAGCCATCAGAAGACTCATATCACTAATACATGAAACAATCACATAAATCACCAAACAATATACTTAGCACATATGTGTAAGAATTATAACATTATGCTAGGTTACATGTTGAAAATATGTTACAATTGAACATGTAAATAACTATATATATGATCAACAAAAAATCTTCACCTAACTTTAACTCGCTCAACACATATCACCGTTCCCATGTCCATACTATATCTAAATTCAAAAATCACAAAATCAAGAAATTTTTAGCACAAATGTGATAAGCATATGGTTCCCATAAAAGGCATATCTACTGAAATAGAAAGCACAACTCAGTTTGAAAATATCATTAGCGTGATTTATAAGAAAATATTAACTATTTCATATTCAAAATGATTCCTTATGCGATAACATGTCTTTTATTTTGTCTTTTCCATTGTACTTTGAACATTTGATCTGAGAACCACTTGACGAAAACACAATGCTAGGTGAAGGGAAAGACTCACTATCTTTAGGAACTACTTGACCAAAAAACCTCGATAAGTGAAGGAAAAGGCTCAAGATTGTAGATAACCACATCAATCAAATGTTAAAGACTAAGGGGCAGGAACCTCTTCTATAATAAAGTGAATTTTTAAGTCTCTTGGATACCTAATTGGATAGTTGTATTAGTGAATTTGAGAATAGAGTGTTCGTTTCAAAGGTATGCGCATATGTATGTGGTGATGATGAAGTTATGGTGAAAGTTTCATAACATTGCTTGCTCCTAAAAGGAGATATAACAACTTGGATATAAGGGATCTATATGTACATCAATGCATTCGTGAGTAAGGTTCTAGTTGTTTACAACCCAAGGTTCGGATACATCAGTTCAGCTAATACGGGATCTTATCCCTTGGATGCCATCTAGCAACAACGAGTCTCATACCTCCAACTGAACAGAGACGTGGGCTACCTGGATTGTGAGGCAGCGCCCCACATCACCATGATCACCCTTCATGGGGCAAAGGTTGGGGAGCAACTGGCTTTTAGCCTGGGCAGTTTCGTAGACCTTTTTTTGATCTGTTTAAGGGAGAGATGGGGGATATATACCTCCCCGTCTTAACTTCTTTCTACATGACAACAGTAGTGTCGATGAATATGCCTGAACCGCGAGCAGAAGAAAATTGTGGCGAGGGGATGATCTCATAGTTGATCATTGGTTGGAGACCAGCCTCACAGAGGCACTCAGTTGGCAGGAGTTGTGAGCCGGTACCAGATGACATAGAAGAGCATGAACAATAGTAAAGCCTAACATTTGCTCATTATGCAACTCAAAACAAAAGAACCTTGAACTTAATAATCTTTAGGGTTAGATTAGTCATCTTTTAGAGACTAGATGTGACCTAGCCTCTAGGTTAGCACCTAGATGTCTGAGAACTAGGTCTAGACTGGTGCTTGTTGAGTAGCAAGTCCTTAGATGTCATTCTTTCCTTGTAGTACAGTGGTATGGGACGTTGCACTATTTGGAAATGATGTGCATCAAGGAAAGAGAAACCCTAGACATATTGCGCACGTTGTCTAGAGTAGTTGTACTAGTCTACTCCTTGTTCTCACCTTTTTCACTAGTTTTCATGATATTGTACTCTCTACTATGTGTGGGACACTCGTTTTCAGGATTTGGTTTTTGATTCCAAATGGATAGAACCTCGATAGTTTTCTATGACGCTTGTTTTTTCAGAGAAGAACTTTATAATATTTTATTATATATATATGTATTACAAAAATGTGTTCCCACACATGTACGAGTAGGATGTGGGCATGCAACCTAAGTGAAAGTGAATGGAATCAGTCTAGAAGAGAGAGTAGTTCTAGATTAGATGTCTAGAGCCTTGTTGGAATATATGATAGATGGAATAGATGAAATAATTTTTGATTATATGATGTAAGTTGATAGAGAAGATATAAGATGGTCATGATGATCTATGTTTTTCTTTAAGGATTAAAGTTCAACTTTGAGGATTTGAGATGAGTTCTGATGATGCAAGTAACTAGGCTTTTATGAGATAAGATACGTTAAGATGAGACAAGGTTGTGAGTTAGCATGAGCCTCAATCTCTTTTATGAAGGAGGACCTCTAGTGTTAGGACCAGTTTTAGGGTTAACTCCAGAGAGAGTGAGACCCACAGGGAGAAGGTCAGAGAACCTAGACTCCAAGATATGAGAAATATGTGATATGATATGTCCGAAACTAGAATACTCCTCAGTTATTGAGATGAGTTGCATTATGCATGATTCCTATAGTTTTCTTGAACCCTAGATGTCCTTGGGAGGACCAAACCCTAGAGATAGAGAGAGGCTCGTTATATATGTGCATGTGAACATGAATACGAGTGCCTACCATCTGGGTGAGGGAGAGAGCCCAAGACCCTGGAGGAGGTAGCCATGTTAGTTTCTATGAAGCCTCATGCTCGGGTTGGTGGTTTCTCACATAGGAATCTAGTAGTGTATATAAGAGAGATTTGGGTAAGATGTTTCATGGTTAGAGACCTATGAAGAGTATGTCATCGCATGTTTTGGTTTGTGCTTATGTGGCTAGAGTTTGTAAGGCTATCACGAGTGTCAATGAGGTAATCTGAGAACACTAGACCGAGAGGAAAAATAAAGTATATGCATATGAGATACTCATAGAGTGAATTAGCTCAGAGATACTGAGCATGGAACTACCCTCATGATAAGGGTTGGGAGAACCTCAATTGGGCTAGATAAAGTTTTGATATATGTTTAACAAGCCACTTGTATCAGTTTGCTTAGAACAACTATGGTATAATATAAGTAAGAATGTGATCTTATCTTGAAATGTGATATAAGTAGATATGTCATGATGGAAGCCTAGAGATGGTTTTTTTTATAGATACTAATGTATAGATTGTTAACCATTTGCATGAATAATGTTAACATTATGTGGTTGGTGAATCCATTAATAGAGTTACTAATAAAGTTTGTAACCTAATCTGAGAAACTGAAATGAGATCGTATTAATGATATTCATTAAATAAGGTGTTAATGTATGTGTTTAATGAACATGTTGATTATCACAACATAATGATGATGGCATATTCATATGATCATATGGATAAAGTGAGTTAATTACATTTAACTCCCTCATAAGAAGTATATGTTAATGTTTAAGGCTTGGGTAAAATGAGGATGAAAATCCTATAATATGAAAGATGTCATGAAATAACCTAAGTTTCTAAACCGCTATTTCAATCCTTTGTGAAGGGTGATTCACCTTAGAAGTTTTAAAACCTCCTAATAGTAGTGTGGATATGATTATGGAGCTTTGTTTTTGGAAATTTTGCACCTAAGATAGTTTCATACATATGAAAGAAGATCCTTAGTTTTTCCTTGGAGTATGAGTATGGCTCAATTTCGAGGATGAAATTTCTTTGAAGATGTATATGATGTACTGGACTGGATTTTATAGACTTAATTTCGAGGACGAAATTCCTTTTAAGAAATATAGGATGTAATAAAGTGAACTTTTAAGTCTCTTGGATACCTAATTGGATAGTTGTATTAGTGAATTTGAGAATAGAGTGATCGTTTCAAAGGTATACACATATGTATGTGGTGATGATGAAGTTATTGTGAAAGTTTCATAACATTTCTTGCTCCTAAAAGGAGATATAACAAATTGGATATAAGGGATCTATATGTACATCAATGCATTCGTGAGTAAGGTTCTATTTGTTTACAACCCAAGGTTTGGATACATCAGTTCAGCTAATGTGGGACTCTTAGCCCTTGGATGCGATCTAACAGCAGTGAGTCCCATACCTCCAACTGAATAGAGATGTGGGTTACTTGGACTGCGAGGCAGTACCCCACATCACCACGATCACCCTTCATGGGGCAAGGGTTGGGGAGCAACTGGCTTTTAGCCTGGGCAATTTCGTAGACCTTTGTTTGATCTGTTTAAGGGAGAGATGGGGGATATATACCTCCCCGTCTTAACTGCTTTCTCCATGACAGCAGTAGTGTCGGTGAATATGCCTGAACCGCAACCAGAAGAAAATTGTGGCGAGGGGATGATCTCATAGTTGATCATTGGTTGGAGACCAGCCTCACAGAGGCACTCTGTTAGTAGGAGTCGTGAGTCGATGCCCAGATGACATATAAGAGAAGAACAAGTCACAACGCTTAGGCGAGAAGGAGGTGCTTGGGGATGACTACACGCCACAGACCTTCCCTAGGGCGGAAGTGCCTTGCTGACGAATGGAGCCTATGGTCCCCTACTGCTTTGCCGCAACAGCCGCAAGAGGCAACAAGCCCATGAAGATGTAGATCGGGAGGTTTCAAACCCTCATTACAGAGGTTGTGAGACAGAGAATATGGGAGTGGGCTTGGAGATAGGGAGGAGCCGCGAAGAGCTAGGTGCACAGATTAGACTGTGCCGATGGCAGAGATCACAACAAAGATGACGACGGTCGGTGGCGACGCTCTTAGTAGGTGAAATCTTACGACGACACCAACCAACAACGGGGTTATCACGACCATGATGATGACCCTTCAGTTGTGATCCACCTGAAAGGCTGGAGGAGTGGAGCAGAGCCAGTGGCGACGGCTTCGTATACCTCACGCGGGTGTCGTGCAGATCGTGTTCACACAAGGTGAAGAGGGAGAAGATAATGGAGCTTTGTCTTGCTCACCGAAGATGCTCTTCACGGCGGTGGTGGGCGCACTCTTGCGTGAAGGCGGAGATCCCTAGAGCCCTTGGCGGCAGCGACCGTTCCAGGAGACGACGCACACAGGCATCGCGAGAACGAGAAAGAACAAAATGAAGTGAATCATGTCCAAACCAGGCGGACCGGTTCATATACAAAAAGGAGCGGTTATTCTCTAAACCAAACCGGCCTGCAACAAGCAAAGGCGGTGCCAGCTTAGTTACACGTGGCAGGATACGATTGGCTGAAAAAGGTAAAATCCCAGAAAATGCTTCGTTCTTGTATAATTCATAGCAATTAGCTCGATGATCAGAAAAATATAAGTAAAGTACCAACATTCTCAGAAAATTGCGTAGAACAATATAGAAGCATAATATCAACCTTTTAATGCTTTAATATCACTGATATCATGTAAGATGTATTATGCTTGTTTCATGAGTAATAAATATCAAATGATGATATAAAATTATGGAAAAATGTTAGTAAGTCTATAATCATGTTTATAATGCATATGATGTCAGATATGGTCATGTTGATGCACGAAATCATATAATTTGATTAATATGGCTAATTAGGGATAATAACACTAAAGATAATACAATTAATGCATACATGCTCAATAAATGATGAAATTTACAGAATACTCTTATATCAGTAATCAGAAGCTAATCTGGAACTTTGATATCAGCTAGATGCATAGAATTCATGTTGCATGAGGATGACCCTTAATACATATGATGTAACCATAATATGGTTAATGAATGTGACATAATGTTAAATATGTTCACATAATAATGTGACACATGAGTATATCCAGTTGATGAACCATAATCTGGAAAATGAAAATAAAGATAAATCTAGGGCAAGAATACAAGTAATCATGAGAATATCATAATGAGATAAGTAAACCCTAAAATGGACATAATTAGGGTTAAGATGAGATGTAAGATGATGAGAACATGATGATAGTATGTGATATTGTCTTAATCAGGGGTTGACCAACATATAGATGACATCAAGAATATATGATGATTAGGATATCTTGATCTAAGGTACGCCATTACCTCTTACTTGGCTTATTATACAATATGCTTGTGTTATATGTGTAGTAAAATACTTGGCATATGATATTGGATGAAATGATTGTTCTTGTATGATATGTTGCATGAATTTTTCATACTTATTGCTGTGAACACATGAAACATAATATATCTGTTCCATTATATCTAAGCACTTCAACTCTTTGGTAGTAAAGTGTAGGAAAACAAGTACTTCAACTCTTTGGTAGTAAAGTACTTGGAAGTGATCCAACTCTTTGATCGTAGATCACATTGTGAAATGATCCAACTCTTTGGTAGTAGATCATAAAGGTGTTAATGCATTCAACTCTCAGGTAGTAAATGCATGGATGATATAATGGAAAATATGCTTAAAATATGCGTTCTCTTTTGTTAATGAACATCTTTGTGCAAGTATATGTTTTTTCTTATATTTCTTTATAACTGTCAAGTATTAGTTTTATCTTATTGCCAAGATATGATGAGAGGTATATAAAAGACACGTAGGCGTACTCAGTACAATATATTTAAATGTTATGCTGACGTTTACCACATATAATCTTTTGTTTAGGTTGTGGACTTATGATCTTGAAGATCCAGGATAGTTGAGAGTTGTATAGCGAGCTGATGCACAGGTGGACCTATTGTCTTAAGATCATGTAGTTTAGCGGTAGTACATGTATATGTATAAGTTTGTTGTTCAATATGTAATATCAAATGATGTAACAATTCATGTTGTAATTATATGTTGAATGGTGAACATATGTTGTATGGTTTTATTATTGTTCATGTGCATGTCCTACTGTGATTTTCTTCTGACTCCCTTGATTTTCTTTTTCTTAGCCTAATGTGTGGTGTTTAAATTGGGATTCTCGCTGAGGTGAGGGTTTCAATTTGGACGTCACACATCATATTAAGTTATAGAAAATTTGGGGACGCCACATCTTCAATATCAATATCAAATTGTCATGCCTTTTAGTAGGCCATTATCATGCAATAGTACAATAACATTTCATTTTTGTTTTGGTATTTGTAAAATAATTATAGCAAATTAAATACTTATTCAATAGAGAATGAACGTAGCTCAAACAAGTAACTAGAGCTATACTATAATATCAAACATTTTAAGAGGAGAAATAGATTATATCAAACATAGCACGCTTTTGGTCCCAATGGACTACACGGTCATTAAGGAGGATAGTCAGATGTATTTAATTCAGATTTTATTAATATTGGACTCCATGACTCAAACAACTTGGTCAAAGACATATCATGTACTAGATTTTGTTTGCAAAGTTATTAAGGTTATATTTATATTTTCATGTATTATTAGGGTCATCATAACCAAACCCATTAACATGTTCATATTACTTATCTCAAACTTGAGAATTAGGGTTAGCATCCATGTTAGGATTTCTTAAATCCATTGCATGTGAACTTACATAAAGGGATAAAACTGTGTTATAGATATTTGGTAATCATCATTATGTTCATAGAATACATTTAAGACATTTCATCTCTAAAGTATGTCAGCAAAAATTCATTGACCATGAGTAATCAACATATATATGTTATTGCACAAATCTAGACTATAAACAACCGCTAATATAATGCCATGGTATTGTAAGTGCTATTGTAATGATCAAGACGGTAAATAAGTTTGCATATTTCTGACCATCCTAGCATACTGTTGGGTTTTTGTAAGAAAATACTAATTTATGGATTTAGTAGGGATATACCTTGCCAGAGGGGACACGATGGCCTATTTGCTTTCTACGTGTGGCCCATAATGCTTGGCAGTTGGTACAGGCCCTAAGCGGCTCGGCCCAGCAACCGGGGCGCTTGGGGCTCGACTACTGCCTCTCTTTCTCGCACGCGATGAATCGCGCGTCCCTGCTGCGCCCAGAGCCCGGATTGTCTCTGCGATCCCCTGTATCGGCGTTAAGCAGGTTGCCCGTCGAGGGGGGATTCCGGCGAGCCTCAATTGTCTCTCCTTGCTCTACCGCTGAGATTCAAGGATGCGGGAGCCATCGATGTGCCCACTGTCCTTAGGACGGTCATTCCTTCGTCCGAATGCAACTCCCAGCCAAACACCTCAAGGATTCAAGGTGCGGTGGCGGCGGAAAAGAATTGGGGCTTTGCTCCCCTTGGGATCCCATGCTCTAGAAAAACCTCGATAAGCTCCGCCGAGCTCTGGTGGATACGTGAGGGGTATACGCAACGGAAAACAGGTGCACGTCCTTCCCAACCTCACCTTCAGTAATGGCGGAGGTGAGGCATTGGCAGCCTTCCCCTATGACTCACACATGGGAAGGGAGCTTAAATCGTCGGGTCGAGCGGAATCATTACTCTGCCTTTGCCGAGGGGAGGGGAGGCTGGGAAGGGAAAGGGAAGGTAAGGGAGAAGAATTTTAGTATGTTTGGTTAGCATGGGGAGGGGAAGATGGAAAGAACATAAAAGACATGAAAAAAACATGTCGTCTTTTTAACAAGTCATATTGTGGCAAAAGGTTACATATACTTCACACATATTAATATATAAAAAAATAAAAAAAATTAAAATCTCATGGTTTGCGATCAAAATAAAATTGTTTATATATTTATTTTGTTAATGAAGAAAATACATTTCTCATGTTTAACATCATTGAATTCTATATTTTGTTAATGAAGAAAATACATTTCCCATATTGTCCCTTCCCTCCATTCACCACGTACCAAACAGGCCGTTATGGGACTTGCAGGGGGCAGACACGTTGTTGACGTGTAACAAAACCGTCCCTCCCAACGGGGGTCCCGATTTTACCTTTTTTTTACTTTTTTTCTTTTGATTATTTATAGGGGGAATAAAAGAGGAGAATCTATTATTTTGTTTATAACTTTTACTCAGTAATGAATTTTTAGACGAAACAAAATTCATCAGATTCGTTATAAAAAATACATTTGAACAAGACTAATATTGTCATATTTTGAAAAAATATATCAAATAATAAATAAGTCAAATATTAACATAATATGCCAATATGGTGTTAATATGCTTAATATGGAAATAAACAAAAAAATCTTATTTTGTATGCTCATCATCATCATCACCATGATTTACTGTTATGAGAAATGCACCTAATTATGTGATACATGCTCTCAAAATGAATAACCATGTGCCTACTTGTAGCACAAATCTTAACATAATGAGTCTAATATTTGTAGAAAGCGCCCAATTTTGGTATGAATGCGCCCAACTATGGTGTGAATGTACCTACTTCTTAGAGTACGTGCATAAATAGCAAACTAGAACAATGTATGGAAAATGCGTCTACTTGTATAGAAAATGCACCTACTTGTGTGGCAAATGTGCCTACTTATCTGGTAAATGCACCTACTTATATTGTCATGAATGCACAGTTGAATGCACCCACTTATGGAAAATGCACCTACTTGTATAGCAGATGCGCCTACTTGTGTGGAAAATGCACATACTTATCTCATAAATGTGCCTACTAGTATTGTTATTAATGCACAACTTTTGATTGAATGTGCTCACTTATGACAAATGTGCCTACTTGCATGACAAATGTGCCTACTTGTCTGGAAAATGTGCCTACTTATGTGAGAACCTATTACACTAAATGAGATTACTCAAAACATACAACACAATCGATCACTAATTAATCACATACTAAAAAAGTGGATAAAATAAAAACCGATTTCAACATCAGCACCTGCTCAGAAACATTTGCATAAGAGCCCAACATCTTTTCTTTATCCATACTATGCCAAGAATTCGATACAAGTCGTTCTATTGCCTTAGCCACAACATATATACATAGGATAATAATATTCATATATACCACACAAACAAGCGTTAATATGCTAACAAAAGTCAGATTTGTTTGAAACACCATATACAAACTTTTCCTGCCCGGACCTAAGAGTACCGAGACATCTAATCAATTTTCTCAAAGATTCATTACTATAGCTCCTCTTTGCTGCCACATCTTTGTTTTTGTCACTTCCAATTCCCTAAAAAATGTGACGAACCACAAGGGTGAGACCCATGTCCCAGCAAGAGATATGACCTCCAACAACATTTATTGATTACAATATTTTTAAGTAATTAAATAGTTAAGCAGTTCGTTCAGATATAACAAATAAGATCAGTAGTACTGATGATTAACAAAATACATAAAGGAGAAGATAATAACTATCATAATTTTCCAGACTATCATCCTTTATCTTGTTGACAATATAAGCAATTCAGTAGCATATGAATATCTAGTATCACGAGCAAGTCCAGTAACATAGCATAGCTAACAACACGAGCATGTCTAATTGGTTGAACATATCAACATCATAAAAAGAGCTAACAACATAAGCACAACTATCTGGATAAGCATGATTAGCAGTATATGCATCTCTAGTTACAAAGGCATGTCTAGCATGCTAAACATAACTAACAATATGAGATAGCTAGCATCATGATTATAATCAGCAATAGCAGTATTGTTATCAACACAAGCATAGCTACTGTATGTACATATCTACAATCTTAAGCATATCCACAACCTAAGTAAATCTACTATCTCTTAATTGCACTAAGCATCATCTTTATGTAAAGATAAAAAACATGGGTTATCATCCCATGTGAAACATTATGTATAACCCTAAACGAATATGCTACACAGCTGTATTACATCTTTTATTATGCCCTGGGGAATTTAAATTGTACCATTTAAAGTCCAACTGACCCATGTGAAGGGTTATTCGGTTCCGTACAAGATCTAGGAGTGCTGGTATCCTAAGATCTCTTCCCCTCGGTCAGTATGAGTGAAAAGGCATTGACATATCAGTCAAAGCTGCCACCACAACGACATATAGTCAAGCTGCTAACCACTAGTCCTCCCTTGGTACAGGTCACGACACTAGAAACCAGGGTATTTAAACTCAATCACTGAGGTACAACCGTAGTTGTCCTCTAATCACATCATGTTATAATCACCGAGACATGACCGCAACCGTTCTCAATCACATCAAATGTATGAGGCATGACCATAGCCAACCTCCACAATCTGTATTGTGGATGACAAGGATATATCCTAAACCTGCCACCCCCACATACTCAATAGTATGCGCTCTGAGTTTCCCTTAGGAATACTCGTTTCACCATCCAGCAAGTTCTGACACAGAAGATGGCTCTACGGCACATGGTACTAAATGATTAGAGTTGCACTTGATTAGTTATGCCAATTGGGTGAATTAAGGCTGCATCAAACAAGTGGACATACAAACCCTGATTTACTTCTAGCAAGCATATAAATATCACAACTTTTAAAAGATATAAAATATGTGAAACATAATTTCTCATCTCATCATCACATGGTACTATTCACTTGCCATTAATGAGACCACACTAGTCATCATACTATCAAAAGATAAAAATCCTTTTCACAATATCACAGGGTATCAACCCTTATCAACACAAGAGGATTACACCTCATTCAGGGCTCAACCATGCCCAAAGGTCATTAAGACCATCATACTATCATAGGATAAATACTTTTCATAATATTACAGGGTATCAACCCTTATCAACACAAGAGGATTACACCTCATTCAGGGCTTAACCATGCCCAAAGGTCATCAAGACCATCATACTATTCCCTGCAAGATCATCATTATCTTTCCATTCCTTATAACAAGGCTCAACAACATCACTTACATATAATACACTAGATCAACACAATATTGCATTAATGAGCTAGGAGATATTCATAAACAATCATAGCAGGGTTATATTAACATTAAGAACATTCCTTTATTACATCAACATGCAAGGAATCTAGATATGATTAACACTCATAATATTCATAATGCACGTTTAGCATAAGAAAGTATCAACCATGTGGCTATGATAACCACCAATTAACACATTAAGGTTATGATCATGATAATGACGTTATTCCACCATCATTGCATCATATAAGAATGTTAAACATGAATATTCATCTTTATCTATTTGCATTAGAGTTAGGTTCAACATGATAAATTATATCAATGTTACTAATCAACACTTATACCCAAACCCTAACTCATGACATCCCCATTGGATCATGGATGCATAAGGTGAACCATCACCACCACATTCCATAATATTCTCAAGTATGAACCCACACACAAATCAAGGTGTAACCATCGGGTTATAGCATATTAGGATTTCAACAACCGTAACAGAGTACTCCATGATTGTATTAGTCATTCAAGGAGTATTCATACCTAATTACCATCATTTAGTTATATTAAAGCTAGGTATAACAAGCTATACCTCATTAGGGTTACATATCAACACAATATGATTATCATCCCTTCTATTCATATGAGTGAATAGGTAAGAATACCTTATTATGGGTAACCCTCCATTTGTGCCATCATCATTCAACCCATATCACTATACCACAATGTCACCCAGAACCATTGGATGCTTAAAAGGTAAGACCATTGGTTGCTTACATAAGTAAACACCTTGGATAAACCACCTATGAAGTCCTTGATTTTTTCTCTAGAAAGAGTCACCATATAACTCTAGACATCCCTTGATTAACAACACAAAAAGTTCCATCGAGAGTAGGGTCAAACCCACAATCGACTGTTTATTTAAAACAAGCCATCCATTGTCAACAAGTAAGATCCTTAAGTTGATCATATAAAGGAAACCATCTAAATCACATTATTAGGACCAACATATTACATTAACCATCATTCCACTTTATTGGAGGAATAAACATTAGATCTTGACCATTGGGTCAAGTTCATATGTTAAAACCATCAATTACAATATAGGTCCGACCATTGCATCAAGTGACCCAAGAAACCATTGGTCTAAGGCTTAATTGATGCTACAACTATATGATTAACTCACCATAGGTTTTGGAGATATGATCCACCGTCATTAGTGACCATTAAGTCACCATAGGTTGTTAGATTAGCACTATATTCATTAATCAACATCGAATATCAAACTAATATCACCATTGATTGATAACATCATTAGGGTACTTAGTTGTCAATCACTAGGCTACTAATTAATCCAAAACATGACCTAAGGGTGAACATAGGTTGTCACCATAATCTGACACCTTTGATCCTGACCATCAGTTGTTATAAAGACAACACCATATGGTTGTTTCAATGATACCATCATCGGGTCACGTGTTTATAAAATAAATCATCTTAAAATCCTAAAATTGACTATTGGTTGATAGGTGCTTAGCACCATAGGTTATCAAACCAACATGATACAAGTCATATTATACATTAGGAATAATATACACATGATCAAAGTTCATCTAGAACTAAAATCAGAATAGGGAACATTATAAAAATCAAAATCCAAGCCAAGCATAGCTTTTTAGTGCATGGATCATCATTTAAAAGCAAGAACATGAGCTAGAAAGCTTATGGTAAGCAATAAACGTGGAGAAAGTTATAAACTTGCCTCTAATTAGAATATAAACTCCCAACATAATAAAACACGAACAGGTAGGGTAGAAAATCCAAGCATAAGTTGTGAACTCCTCCATCTAGCACCTTTCTTCATCAAATGAGCAAACCCTAAGCATAAGGAGCAAGAAAGGTAGGGTATTAGAGATTTAGAGTAACTTCTACCATGGAACAATAAGGTTCTGACATGGATAAAGGTAGGAGGAAGGATAAAAAATAAATAAACTGAGGAAATAAAGGGATTCTTACTCTTTTAGGCCAAGACCACTAGAAGGAACCTTTTTAAACCCTAAAAGGAAGTCAATTGCAACACTCAATTCTTTTTCCAAGAAGGTCCCCTTTTTCTTCTTCCTTTGATAGGAAATTCACAGAAGCACAAAGGGAGGACGAGGTTTATAGAAGGAGGGAAGTGGTGGAGAGAAAATGTCTCATTTTGGTTCTTAGGGATAAGTATGTGAAACTTTAAGATAAAGAAAAAGAAAAAGTTGAAGTTCTAGTATCTGTCCAAGTGTCCATGGCCTTAAACTATTAAGAATATACAAGAACACACACAAGTAGCTCCTCCACCTTCCATCGAGATATGCTTATCACTCGTTTCTTGAATTTCCAAGAAAAACAAATAATTCATTAGTTGATAGCTACTAAAGGTAGCTCATCCATGAAGGGGTAAATCCTAAAATACCCTTGTAGGAAACACCTTCAAACTAAGGTTTAAATAGGTGCCTCATGGCTCAACAAGATCAAGAATGATGATAGATTATACAAGTAACATAATGCAAGTAATAAATTGCAAATAAAACCTCTCAATTGACTAAATTGCATAATAGTCCAAAATGTGTATAAAATTGCATAACTTGCTCAAATAGTGTCCAAATTGAACCAAATCTGAAACTTAAGTTTGTCTTATGATTTCAAAGAATATCACAAGGTTAGAATAGAGTTATATGAATTAAATTATGATAATTAAGCTTATTCAACTCATTAAGCAAGTTTAGGGGCCTTACAACTTATCTGGTAAATGTGTCCACTTGTATTGTCATGAATGTGCAACTCTTGATAGAATGCAGCCACTTTTGATAGAATGCACCCAATTATGGTGTAAATGCACCTGATTATGGTGTGAATGTGCCTACTTCTTAGAGTATGTGCATAAATAGAAAATTAACACAATGTATGACAAATGTGCCAACTTGTATGGTAAATGTGCCTACTTGTCTGGAAAATGCGCCTACTTGTCTAGTAAATGTGCCTACTTGTATTGTAATGAATGCATGACTTTTGATTGAATAAGGCCACTTATGGAAAATGCGCCTACTTGTGTAGAAAATGAGCCTACTTGTGTGGCAAATGCACCTACTTATCTGGTAAATTTTCCTACTAGTATTGTCATGAATGCACAACTTTTGATTGAATGAGCCCACTTATGACAAATGTGCCTACTTGCATGACAAATGCGCCTACTTGTCTCGAAAATGCTCCTACTTATATGGTAAATGTGCCTACTTGTATTGTCATGAATGCACAACTTTTGATAGAATGCACCCACTTTTGATTGAATGCGCCCAAATATGGTGCAAATGCGCCCAATTATGATGTGAATGTGCCTCCTTTTTAGAGTATGTGCATAAATAGTAAATTAACTCAATGTATGGCGAATGCACCTACTTGTATGGAAAATGCACTTACTTATCTGAAAAATGTGCCTACTTGTCTGGTAAATACGTCTACTTGTATTGTCATGAATGAACAACTTTTAATTGAAGCACCCACTTTTGATTGAATGTGCCTACTAATGCCTTCAATGCATCCACTTTTGATTGAATGTGCCTACATCTTAGATGTTGTGTATAAATAGAAAATTAGGACAAATCTTAACATAATGCGCCAATATTTGTACAAAAACGCCAAATTATGGTGCAAATGCACCAAATTATAGTGTGAATGCACATAAGTAGCAAATTAGCACAAATCTTAACATAATGCACATATTATTTGTAGAAAAGTACCCAATTATGGTGCGAATGCGTCTAATTATGGTGTGAATGTGCATACTTCTTAGAGTAAGTGCATAATAGCAAATTTGTAAAAATCTTAACATAATGTTCCCAATAATTGTAGAAAAGCGCCTAATTATGGTGCAAATGCACCCAATTATGGTGTGAATGCGTCCAATTATGGTGTGAATGCACGTACTTCTTAGAGTATGTGTATAAATAGAAAATTAGCACAAATATCAACATAATGCACATTATATTTGTAGAATCACACTCAATTATGGTGCTAATGCGTTAATTATAGTGTGAATCCGTCTACTTTTTAGATGTTGTGCATAAATATCAAATTAGCACATATCTTAACATAATGTTCCCAATATTTATAAAAATGCGTGCATATAATTTTGTTAAAGTATATCAATGTCAGTCTTATTAGTTTGGATTTTTTATAATGAGTCCAACCATTTTTATTTCATCAAAATATTCATTACAGATCAATAGTTATTCATATTTTTCATTTTTGTGCTCTTTTATCTACAACTTTTTATTTTATCAAAAAATTCATTACAGATCAAAATTTATTCATATTTTTCATTTTTTTTGCTCTTTTGTCTATAGCTATGCCACGTGGTGAAAAAAAATGGGGCCCGACTAGAGAAACCACCCCAGCCCAAGCAGAAAATTTCTTTCCAGCCCGCGTGAAGGGCACATCGCGGCTGGGATTCGTCAACATAGCATTTTCGTGGTCTTTATACAAGGCTAGAGACCATATATTAAATACCATGTGAGAAGGGTAACAGATCTCCCTAGTTTGTGCACTGCATGGTCTAATATGAGTGATCTAGTATATGTGAACATATTTATATTAGTTGTAGACTTAATTAATGTTGCAATTATATATTTATGTCTTGTTTGTAACTTTTTGGGTGTAATTAATATACAAGTAATTGGCTTAATTAATTAAGTGTAATCCTAATCATAGTATCCTGATTCTATAGACTTATTCCCTCGGTCAGTGAGAAAAATAGTGAAATGGATATCCTTGTAGCAACATGAGGGTTGTTAAAAGGTGGTCAGAGTCTTATATTGTTGAGTATACACGGTTGCATGGAGTATGCATCTCTATCATCTTGATTCCAAGGTTGTATGATTACGGTCAAGGTCATAGCTCTGGTAATATATTCCTAGGACAGATCAGGTTGTTGCAGACTTGCTTTTGAGCTCTCCACTAACAGTTTAATCTTTGTTCCACTACCTTGTTTAGCCTCACTTTGTCCAAGGTGTGCGAGATCTTTTAGAGTTAGGAAATCCTAAGATCTTATAGTGGCATTAATTGCAACTTTGAAGTGGTCAACTAGTAGTTTGAGTGATTCACCTCAAACTGCATAGGGAATAATAAAATATGTTATCAGCTATATAGTATATTTTTTCAGATTCAATTCACAAATAAGATGGATGCACATTTTTATGTGATATTGTTAAATATTTTTTTTCCATCAAGTAATATATAGGATTCATAATATGTCCTTATATATGTAGCAGTTGTATTGTATGCTCAATATAGTAGTTAGTTATTTTTGAACTACATGCACTATTATATTTAATTATATACCTTTCTCCTACTTGTAAGCATAAATACTTATTAGTTGTTATATCAATATCACTGGGACTTGGGGTCTCATCTATGTGGTTATCCACATATTTTAGGTATGGTAATTTAGTGAAAAGGATGTGTTGATAAAAGTGTAACAATATAGAATATAGTTTAGTGTAGAGTGTCCCCGTATTCTCTATTTCGTGAGTGATGGGTGAGTAATATATGATATAATTGATATTATTTTATCAGGTGGTTCCCTTGTGTTTATAGGTTGTAACCGAATTCATACATCTTATATTGTTGTAGTTCAATGAATATATATCATCCTGTAACCATTTTTATCGAATTTGTAAAGAGGGATTATAGTTGTTCTCAATCAAGTTTAAGTGTAAAATAGTTTAGATGTGTAATGCTTACTTTTATATGTTGGTTTATGAGTATTTTGTGACTCCCACTCGTGATTGAATCTCGATTCAGATCGCTTTATTTGGAAAATTTCAACTCTATTTTTTATGGTTGCCTAGTTTTAAGTTGGATTTTTTCTAAGGATTTGTCTTATGATCCGTTACAGTTTGATTAGTGGGATGGGTCCTTACAGATAGAGATAGTATGAGAAGTGAGATAAAGTATGTATGAAGGGGGGATATGAGGAGAAATAGAAAGCGAGAGATGAAATGTATGCATGGGGCTTCTTATTATTACACACATCCATACTCCGATGTCTTTGTGCCATTTGATTCCCACTAAGCATCGTGCTTCTAGTGCATTATTCGTGTATCTCTTTCTCGATGACATTGTGCTTCTTCATGTTTGTGCCACAATATGCACATAGGTTGGCTATATGTGCTTGGCTTATTTTAGTTGGATATTGATTTCATGCAAGTTAAAGGATCTCATTTTTATCATTGTGACACATTGGGATAGAACTTGTTGTTCTTATTCCAGCCTCTTGTTTCCTTTGGTGCTAGTTTGTGACAATCTTGTTGCATTTTAAAATAGATGATTACTTTTCATAAGCTTGCCAATTTTAAGCCTACAAATACTACACCTGTGAGGTTTATGATTTATCCTAGTTTATCTTCACTGAGCCATTTTATTTGTGTCTTCTCAAAGTTACATCTTCTATTTCTCAAGTACCAAGATGGTTTCTAGTTTTCTACTTGGGCTTCCTTGATGATTTTTTCCATTCCCATCAAGCTATCGAGAGTCACACTCCATATGGATCTAGTTTGACAAGTCTACTTAAACTTCTTAGATGGTGTCTTTCATTCTTGTTAATTCCCCAAGAGTCACACTCCTTATGAATCCAGTTTGACAATCATCATCACCTCATCATATCTATGTTTGAAGATACATATATTGCTACATCATTGGATGTGTTGATTATACTTATTCTAATCACATATTACTTTCTAGTAAAGATGACGTATTCATGGTATTTTGATCGTTGTCTTTAGATGATGGAGATGTTCTTCATTTTATATGCACTTTAGAAGATTTTCTCCAAAACTCGAGTATTTCCCATCTGCATAACGTACTTCACAGGAGTATTCATTAAAAATTTTATTTGTTGGACAATTATGTTTAAGGGGGAGTAAAAATCTTATACAAGGAGTGACATATTCTATTTTCTATTTGCTTCTTCATTGAATTGATACATATAAATCCAAACTGGATATGTGTTTCATCCATACTCCATCTAGAGGGGGGACACTATAATTATGATTATTTAGTTGATTATATTATTTGGGCCTAATTGTCTTAGCCAGTTAAAGTTAATTTTTCTTCCTTTGTACTTGTCTCCTCTGTTATATATTAGAGTGAAGTTTGCTATCTGACAATAAGAAGTATCTCCTTAGCCTCACATCTTATTTTTTATAGGTACTACAGAGAGTCTGGTCATTAGAGTTGGTTGTAGACTAAGTTTCCTTAAAGGCTTCTATATTGAACCCTTCTCTACATATTATAACGTTTTACGATAGATTCTAGAAGGCTACCGTAAAACTACAATAACTCCATCCAAGCCAGCGAGTAGGAAAAATGCCATGGTTATGACTGCACTGACTTACAGTGGTGGCTCATATAATTTCCTATCCCTCTTTTTGGCCACCATTTTCAAGTGGAGACTATTGCTTGGAGGGCCCGAGTTATGACGGGTCTGTCTAAGTTGAAATGTGATTTAGAATATGACATTAAAAAAATGAGATACAAACACCATATGGCAATCCTACTACGACATTTTTCTCTTGATGAGAAAGTGAATAACTAAGGGCATGTTTGGTAAGTGGTGAATGAGAGGGGATGGGTGGGGGGAAGACTTGACCTATTTGATTGGAAAAATTGATAGGGAGGGGAGAGGAATGGAGGGGAATAGTGTGGAACAGAAGGGAAAAATGAAGTGTATTTTTAGTCACTTCTCTCCCATTATCTCCCCACCAAATCCAAATGGAGATAAGGGGAAGTGAAAAAATTGATGTGAAATCTATTATAAAGGTTAGAGGAAAATATAAAATGTGACAGAGAAAATATAAATAATACGAAGGAAGAAATCAGTATAACCCACAACTAATGTGAATACATAAGTAATTTAAACTAATTTTATAACTAGATACAAGGAAAGTTTATTGTACATATAAAAATATAAAAGAAAATACCCTATTTCTACATCTTTGAATATATAAAAAAACTTGTATTACCATTTTTCATAAAAATTATCTCTTATGGGGATGCTTTTCACACATCAAAAATAAGAAATGTATGTTTCCTTTGTGTAAATCTTATAATTTTATTTTCAATGTATAGGCTTTGCCATCCAATAAGCATTGACAACCTCATTTGTTGTTAGTGCCTCTATGAATGCACTTTTGGAATGATAATATAAGTGAATACATTTATAAATATAATTATTATATGTAAAAGTACTTCTATATACTAATGTTCCAAGTCACTTTAATTTTTTATGTTTATATTGTTTAAATTGATTCCTTCCTTCCCCTCCCCATGCTAATCAAATACACTAACATAAGTGTCCCCTCCCCTATCTTCCCTTCCCCTCCCCTCCTTTCCCTTCCCCTCTCCTCCATTCACCACGTACCAAATATATCATGAATATAATTGATATCTAGAGAGAACTTGGAAGATGGCCGTTTAAGAGGAGAACTAGTTGAAAACATGTAAAGGGGAATGAATGGTGGCAGTGGTAGTTGTGTAAGACCGAACTAGGGGATTTTCAGTGAAGTTACTTCCATGAAACTATCTCAAGATGGATGTTGGAGGATAGTTTATGAAATGATAAAACATGATTTTGGATCTTGTGCTTTCTTGTGTGGATTGTAATTGCACAAGGTGGGGATCTATAGGATTGCATATGTGTTAAAAGTTAAGATGGTTGGTCCAAATGTGGCAAGTGGTTCTTATATGAGACGTGTTATACAAAGATGAGGCTCGATGTGATTCCAGAGTAATTTTGTCTGTTAGCAGTCAATGCTTCCAAAGTAGCGTGGCACTCTGGACATGTTGAGAAAAAAGATGTGAGAAAAGAAGTGCGAGAGAGGGAGTGGGAGAGAGAGAGTGGTTGAAGTAGAGAGAAAACAAGAATTCATTTTTGATAACAACTTTAAAATCGTAAAGTATTTTTGACAAAATAAAAACCATTGCATTCATTATAAAAAATATGTTACAATAAGATCAATGTAGACATACTTTTAAGAAAACATAATATACAATCTAAAATAGGAAAGGAGAATGGCTATAAGTCAATAGGTCAAACTCATTTCTTTCACTAGGACTTACCAAGCTCTTACCACCCAGGCTACTCTCGTCGAACTTCTCTCTAAATCTTGTCACAATGGTCTTGTTGAAACATAATTGTTAAAGAATATAATAATTTTTATTTTTTCAAAAAAATTATCACGGATTGGAAGTTATAACCCATTCCTCTCTTTTATTCTCTTTTCTTCTAGCCATTCCTCTCTCTTCTTTTAGATAGTATATTAATTTTTCTTAAAAATATGATAACATTGGTCTTAGTTGAACATAATTTTTATAACAATTCTATTGGAAGTTATAAGTAAAATAATTTTTTCTCTCATTTTTTTATCTTCTAGCCATTCCTTTTTTTATTTTTTAGATTGTATTTTATATTTCTCAAAAATATGTCGATATTAGTTTTGTTGTAATTATTTTATTAAAGAACACAGTTTTTATTTCATCAAAAAAATCATAATAGTTTGAAAATTACAAGAAAAATAAATTTCTCTCTTCTTTTTTATCTTCTTCCATTCGCTCTATTTCTCCTCTTTTAGATTATATTCATATTTCTCAAAAATATCGACATTGGTCTTGTTGTAAGATATTTTTTCCAAGGTATATAATGGTTTTTATTTTTTTTTTTGAAAAATTCATTATAAATTTAAATATTGTAAGTAAAATAATTTTTTCTTTTTTCTTTTTTTTTTCTCTTTTCAACCCCTCTCTCTCCAGCCACTCCCTCTCCCACATTTTCCATCAGTTCATCTTGGGTACCGTAAGCACATTGGGATTGTGGTTGGTAAAGGACAAGGGTCATTCCGTTCCACCTTCCATCTTGCCTCTATATACCATTTAAGTGATGGTATATGGGCTAGTAGGGAATATAGAGTCCCAGGATGTTTGATATTCTGTATCTCTATACCTATAAATAAAGTCAGGTGATGTGTTTGTGTACTTGCTTTTTAGGTGCATGTGTGTTTGCTTTTCACATGCCTGTGTGCTTGCTTCTCCAGTAGCTAGAGTGCCTGCTTCGCACACAATTTAGATTTTTTTTTCTTTTTCTAATAAGACAACTGACATGTTTGTGTGGTTGCTTTTTCAGCAGTTAGGGTTCCTATTTGGCACGTAGTTCAATTTTTTCTTTTTACATTTCTAATCTATGAATAATTGTCATGTATTTTGTTATTTTTAATTGTTGATTACGCTGAGGGGGCATTAGTTGAATGACAATTGTGTATGTCACGTCTTAAATGAGATGGATCACCATATATACTCTATATTTTTTTTATTTTTTTAATTACAAATCAGATCATGTGTTTGAATACTACACTTTTATCTTTTCTTCTAAAATTTTATATTATATAGAGACTCATCAATACTATATAAGAAGTTCGTGTGGGGCGGAATGAAATTTTCTCTATGATTTTTTGGAATTACATGTGATGTACACTATATTTTTGTCTTTTCTTTTTTAAAATTTAAATTGTATAAGGAGGCTCATCTACAATATATAAGAAGTCTATGGAGGGGGTTAAATGTAGTTTTTTCTATTATTTTTTGGAGTTACACATAGGTCCATGTATGTGTACACTACACATTTTTCTTATCTTTTCAAAATTTATATTATGTAAGGAGACTCATCTGTACTTTATAAGAAAGCCTACAGAGGGCACTGAATGCAATTTTCTCCATTATTTTTTATAATTACAAACAAGTCCCTATGTGTGTACACTACACTTTTGTCTTTTTTTTTTTAAATTATCTATTGTCTAACATGACATTTCTATACTATTATAAGAAAGCCAACAGAGGGGGCTAAATGTAAATTTTTTTTGGAATTACAAACCTGTCCCTATGTGTACAATGTAGTTTTTGTCTTTTCTTTTCAAAATTTTATATTGTGTAAGAAGACTCATCTACAATATATGAGAAAGTCTCTAGAGGGGGCTGCATGCAATCTTATTCATTATTTTTTGAAATTACAAACTAGTCTCTCTTTTAGCGGGTAGTATGTATCTTATTTTGAATATCGACTACATATTAGTCATTAACATATACAAAAATGATAATTCAAACTCACATGAAAAGCTTATATAACAAATCTACTGTAGCGAACAAGAATAGATGTCGACCAACTTATTATGTCATTATTATTATATGGTCACACTACTACAGAAATGGCTTATAAAGTCACTTTTCCAGGTGTCAGTTGTATACATAAACGGACACCTAAACTCTACAGTGTTGGTTTATAACATAAACCGACATACAATCTGTGAAGGTCGACCAGACATGGGTACCGCTTTTATTAAGTGTCGGTTAATTAATAAACAACCGACACCTAAAATCAACCGCCAAAACTAAAATTACAGCGAAAAAATTACCTCCAAAATTTCACATATGGCGTCGGTTTATAAATGAATAACCGACGACCAAAGATTATTCGCGAGACAGGAATAGTTGTCGGTTGTCTTTTAGTTAAAAACCGACAACTATAATCAAGTATAGGCGTCGGTTGTTGGAAAGGAACCGACACTGTTGGTTTAGTTGTCGGTTATTTTGAATAACCGACGCTTATTGTCAACTTAATATCTCACCAGCGCGAGCGACTCTTCCCCCTTTCCCAGTTTCATTCCCGATTTCAGTTAGGTCTGGCGATTTCTTGCTCGCCCCCGCCGATCGTTGCTCCTCCGCCGCCGCTGCCGTGCTCGTGCTTCTACCCTCGCCGTTGCTCCGTGCTCACCGGCGGCCGTGCTCCTGGTCCTGCCCTCTGTGCTCACCGGCGGCCGTCCGTGCTCCTTCTCCGTACCCTCGCCGCTGCTCCGTGCCCTCGCCGCCGCTGCTCCGTGTCCTCGTCGGCGCTTCTCCTCTCTTTATCACCGCCTCCGTCGGTGGTTGCTGTGCTCCAGCCGCTGCTCTCGTCTTCCCTCAAGGTATGTCCGCCCGCCCTGCCTTCTTCCTTCTTCTGCTTCGGCGGCTGCTTGGGCGGTGCCAAGGCACGCCCAAGCAGCTGCTGGGCATTTTTTTTTTAAAGTTATTTACTTATTTGTGTTTAGGGTTTAGGTACTGATTTTGTGCTTCTACCGAGTTGAATCCTCTATTGTCTATACAATACATGTAATTTTGATCAAGTGATGATATGTAAATGTGGAAATAAGTTAGTAAGGTATCAATGATAAGTCTGCTGTAATGTGATGCAAAATAGTTATTGTATCATGCATATCTTAATACTTTTTTGTTTTATAGTTGTATAGGGTGTTTTATGTGTGACAAGTCTATTGTTTTATAGTTGTGCATACATGCGAGTTATCAGGAACACCTAAATGAATGTCTAACACCTAAATGAATATCTAGTTGTGTATTTTCCTAGTATCGTGAAAGATTCTCAATCATGTGTATCACATGGGATTCTTATCTCAACACAATGGACTGTAATATATGCATCTAATGCCTTAAATAGAAGACTCGAATGTTATAAAATCCCATCAAAGTAGGTAGAAACAACTTATATATATTCAGATCTTAATAATTCCATGAAGTGCACATTATCTTACTCAGGAAAAGTATGTGTATAATGTAGGATTAGTTCCATATAATGGTTCTATTTTAGTAAGCACCTAGAAACCCGTCCAAGATTTACTCATTAGGAGCATTTCCTCGTTTGTTCTCTAAGTACATTTGTAGACTTCTTTTCAAGCTATCATGTCTACCACAATAAAGTTGGTTATGACAAGCAATAAAAGGTTAACTGATGTTATACAACTTTTTCTGAAAATATATAACATCGTTATATGTACTTACACTTTGTTAATACTAATATTGTGCAGTCTCTGTCCACCCATAACAGTCACTATGAACTGGGCCTCTATGTCAATGTTAACGTTCCCTATTGAAGAACAATTGGACATCATCCTAGATGATCGTTCCTTAAACCAATTGGTCATACCCAAACATTGGCGTTTTCTAAAAGGAAGACACTACATTCCTGGTAAAGTGACCCTAACTTTTGGTAATTATTCACATGTTATCGAGGTTGAGTATGATTTGGCGGGAAATCTTGTATCAAAATCCGGTTGGCATGATTGGATTGGAGAGCTGCATGTGGTCCGTTGGAACAGGCTTTTTCTCCGTCCAGTTGGCGATAATTCCATCAAAGTTTGGATAACCAACAACAACTGCGAGACCCCCGATCATCTTCTGCGGTATGAGTGCACGGCGTCGCATATCAGCTCGGACAAATCTGAATCTGAGGCCCCTGTCAGTTCAGATTCGTCTAAATACAGTGAGGAGCTTCGTGACACAGCTTCATCATCAAAAAGAAGTTACTGATGCATGCGGGACCATGTTGGTGTAGTATTTAGTTGTCTATCTATCTAGACTTGTCTGTAGTAATAGTTTTTTTAATTATGTGCATGTTTAGGGGTACACCAACCCCTTTGTTTAGTTATTGTTATAACTGAAGTGTGTGTTCCCATGAATGGAACTGAAAGTTGCTACATGAATGCTTATAACTGAAGTGTGTGTTCCCATGAATGTTCCCATTTGCATGATTACACTACTATTTTCTCATATTGTTTAGTCTATTTTAATATGACATACTTGCTTATATCTTGCTTAATGATGAACTGTAATGCACACATGTGACATGCTTGGAATGTAAATGATGAACTTTTCCCTAAATTGCCAATCATGCTTTTAAAGACATCAATAATCACCCTAAATTGAAGAACTAGGATTTTAGGTATAAGAATGACAATACATTATTTGTTGGCCTAGAAACCCGTCCAAGATTTACTCATTAGGAGTAAATCTTGGATAGTCCCCGATTTGGGACTGTTCTTGAACACCTAATCTTGCTTAGGATGTAAGTGTATAATGTGTATTGGGTTTTTAAGAAAATTTTGGCAGCATTTCCCCGTTTGTTCTCTAAGTACATATGTACTTGGAAAACAGCGGGGAAATGCTGCCGAAATTTTCTTGAAAACCCAATACACATTATACACTTACTAGTGAGATTAGGTGTTCAAGAATGGATAGGTGGTACACATTTATTATATATAATAATGACATCACATGTATTTGTTAACCCTAGACTCTAATCTTGTCCTAATATATACTTGTTTTCTCTTTGATCATAGAATGGATAGATCATGGATGTCCATTCGCAATCGCTGCACCCCAGAGTTTATTTCTGGTCTTCACCAGTTCATTAAATTTGCCGAGGAACATAGGAAACAACCTGGAGATAGGTTCTACTGTCCATGTAGACATTGCGGTAACAACTTGAAAGTCAACACTGGTGACGAAATCATGACTCATGTCATGTACAACGGGATTATACAAGGCTATATAGAATGGCACTGGCATGGAGAGATTTCAAACCCGAAACTAGTGGATGTCGATAGCAGTGCTTGTATGGAAGAAGAAATTGCCTACGATGACGTAGATGTGAATGAACCAGTTCCAGTAGACATCGTTGATGCGATGCTGGATAGTTGTGGGGTAGAGCACACCGATCCACCTCCCATTTTTAGAAACATTGTGCATGATGCTGAGATGCCGTTATACACAAGTTGTACTAAGTTTACGAAGCTTAACGCTGTGTTGAGATTGTATAAGTTGAAAGCTAACAATAGATGGAGCAACAAAAGCTTCACGTCATTGCTGTCTTTGTTGAAAGAAATGCTTCCTGAAGGAAACGAGCTGCCAATCTCAACATACCAGGTAAAGAAATTGTTGTGCCCAATGGGAATGGATGCCAAGAAGATACACGCATGCCCTAATGATTGTGTATTATTTCAAAAGGACTATGCAAATTTGAAAGATTGTCCAAAATGTGGTGCGTCACGGTATAAATTGACGACTTCGGGGGAGTCCAAAACTGGTTCTCCAGCCAAGGTGATGTGGTATCTACCTATAATATCACGGTTTCAACGCTTGTTTGCCAATCCGATAGATGCGAAGAATTTGAGCTGGCATGCAGATGTTAAGAAAATTAATGATGGGATCCTACGACATGCGTCTGATTCCCCACAGTGGAAGAAGATTGATGTATTGTACCCTGAATTTGGTGAAGAAGTCAGGAATCTAAGACTTGGGCTTTGTATAGACGAGATGAATCCGTACGGGACATTGAGCAGCCAACATAGCACTTGGCCAGTCATGCTTGTTATATACAATCTTCCTCCCTGGATGTGTATGAAAAATAAGTATGTAATGCTGTCGTTGTTGATATCGGGCCCTAAACAACCTGGAAATGACATCGATGTTTATCTTGAACCACTGATTGATGACTTAAAGAAACTCTGGGGTGAAGGTGTGATGACCTATGATGCTTCACGAAGAGAGACATTTTGTTTGCATGCTATGTTGTTTTGCACTATTAATGACTTTCCAGCATATGGGAATTTGTCTGGATATAGTGTCAAAGGAGCTAAAGCGTGTCCTATATGTGAAGAGAACACTGATTCAACAAGAATAAAACATGGCGGTAAGAATGTATATCTCGGTCATCGAAGGTTTCTTCCAAAATTCCATCCGTATCGTAGGAAGCGCAAAGCATTCAATGGATTGAATGAGGAACGCAGTGCACCTAAACCTATACCAGGGGAGGTTGTTTATGAAAGAATAAAAGACTTTGTCAATGAATTTGGTAAGAGATCACAAGGTACTACACAGAGTGACAATTCTTCATTCAAGAAGAAGTCAATATTTTGGGATCTTCCTTATTGGAGTTCTTTGACAGTCAGACATTGTATCGATGTAATGCACGTTGAGAAAAATGTCTGCGATAGCATCATTGGTACTCTGTTAAATATACCAGGTAAGACTAAAGATGGGATAAAATCCAGACTGGACCTACGTGAAATGGGAATAAGGTCAGAATTAACAGAAATACGTGAAATGGGTAGTAAAAGAACATACTTACCTCCCGCATGTTACACGTTGTCTAGAAAAGAGAAGAAAGCTTTTTGTGAATGCTTGATAAATGTTAAGGTGCCAAATGGTTACTCATCCAACATCTGTAGATTGGTATCAATGAAAGATCTGAAGTTGATAGGACTTAAATCTCATGATTGTCACACTCTAATGCAACAAATATTGCCCGTGGCAATTCGATCTATATTTTCGAAGCATGTAAGGTTTGCAATCACCAGACTTTGTTTCTTTTTCAACAGTCTCTGCAGCAAAGTTATTGACCCTGAGACTCTCGATAATTTGCAAAGAGAAGTGGTTGTTACCCTATGTCAGCTTGAGATGTATTTCCCTCCTTCGTTCTTTGATATCATGGTACATCTTGTTGTCCACTTGACTAGGGAAGTGAAAATCTTAGGCTCGATTTTCTTGCATTGGATGTATCCCTTTGAACGATACATGAGCGTTTTTAAAGGTGATGTTTGAAACCGTTATCGGCCTGAAGGGAGTATTATTGAAGGTTATGTGGTGAGAGAGGTTATGGATTTCTGCAATGACTTTCTCAGTGGTAATGACACTCCTGATAATGACAAGAATATTGACGAGCTATTTGGCAAAGGAATTTTGGGATCACGTGTGAAAGTAATCAGCCGTGAGCAGTTGGAACAAGGTCATTTGTATATTTTACACAACATGGACGAAGTGAACGTTTATATCGAGGAACATACCAATTTCATCAAAAGACAATATCCTCGAGCCAATACAATGTGGCTTGCTAGAGAGCATAACAAGACTTCTATTAAGTGTTTTGAAGATAAAGTCTTACATCAACTATCTCAAACACCAGATGATATTACTGAAACTATCAAATGCCTCGCCTTTAAACCAAAGTTGACTGTTATGTCTTATGAAGGGTATGACATTAATGGATTCACATATTACACAAAGCGCCAAGATGATAAGAGTGTCGTCCAAAACAGTGGGGTCACCCTTCAAGCATCGACTATGTTTTTTGGAAGTGCAAAGGATAAGAGTCCACGTGAAGCTAAAATGTCATATTACGGTGTCATTGAAGAGATATGGGAATTTGACTACATAGATTTCAGAATTCTGCTCTTCAAATGTAATTGGGTTGATAACACCAAAGGAGTTATAGTGGATGAATTGGGTTTCACTTTAGTGAACTTTGAAAAAATTGGCGAGAAGGCTGAACCATTCATATTGGCATCACAGGCGAAACAAGTATTTTATATCGATGATCCTGCAAATGATAAATGGTCAGTTGTTCTTCATGGTAAAAGACAGTTCATTGAAGATCCTATAGATGAAGAAGAGTACTATGATAAATATGATGACTCCAGTCCATTCTCAGTTGGGTTGCCAACTCCAGAAAATATTGAAGCTAATGATGACTTATATGTGCACGGAGATCACAATGAAGGATTGTTAATTTATAAAAGATCACAATTTTAGAGGCATGCATGTTTATATTTTTCTATTGAAGCTAAATGTTTACTTTTTTAATATCAATATCATTTTCTGATTTGATGTTTCATTATCTTCTAGTTAATACAAATGCTAAACATTGTGGGAGGGTGCTAAAGAACTATAGGACCAATCTCACCCGAGATTACATACGCGATGCTGAGAGTAGGTTCTTGATCTATTCCAATTCTAGACATTGATCAGTATTTCACTAACTCTACACTAATAATTTTTGTTTGTATTCTCTTTGAAAAATAAATATAGGAAGAAGGCTATGCAGGACGGACATGACATAGCTATGCAGGATATGCAGGAAGAAGCCCCAATGAAGAGAAGCAGGATACAGATACAATACATAAATTGCAACACACACAAGTGGTTCAGATTCATATTCATATAACAACATGACATACTAACACATATATAGTGCATAACAACAGCAGCTCCGAATTTACATACAACACTAACTTAGTACATATATAGTGGACTAAGGTGACGATACCACCTGCTAAAATAGGTTACCGACTACATGTTACGACTGGGAGGTCGTGATTCAGCAACGTATGCATTAGCAGGAGGACATGAGATCACCATATGAGGACAAACATATGGTGATCTGTTTGTCCTCCTGCTAATGCATACTGTTGCTGAATCACGACCTCCCAGTCGTAACATGTAGTTGTCGGTAACCTGTTTTGCCAGGTGGGATCGTCACCTTATAAGTCCCACTATATATGTACTAAGCTAGTGTTGTATGTAAATTCGACGCTGCTCTTGTTATGTACTATATATGTGTTAGTCTGTCATGTTGTATGGACATCGATTGTATTGCTCAGGTATTATATAGTCTAATTAGATAATATGAAATATATCAATCTTATTTATAGCTCATTAATTATATATATACATCATTCTCTTTACAGGTGTTTAAAGCTGACCCCACTACAGGAACAGACTTACCAGATGTACATGCTCCCTATATGATGGGAGAATTAAATGAAGTAAGAGAAGAATGGGCAACAACCATACAAATAGTGGGGATTTTGTAAATGAATTTCTGAATTATAATATGTGTGAATGTTTCTACATGTCTAGATGTTTCTACATGTGTTTGAGTGAAAATGAATGAAAGTGTTGGTTACTATATGAATGTTTCTACATGTGTGAATGTGAATGAATGGAACTACAGATTGCTAGCTACATGAATGTTTCAAAATGTGTGAAAATAAAATGGAACTGCAGGTTGTATTGCTAAATGCATGTGTGAATATTTTTGTTGTTAAATTTGGAGGTTTGTGGCCTGTTGTTGGCTGATATCAATGGATGTCGTAAAACCTGCAGTTATATGTTTCTCATCCTGCGACCAGCCACAACAGGTCTGTAAAAAAAAAACCAATAGACGTCGGTTATTTAGATATAACCGGCGCCTATTTCTTGTGGCGCGAACATATATGGTGTCGGTTTCTTAATACAAACTGACACTGATAGTGCCCAAGCTGGCGCCAATAACAGGCGTCGGTAATTGTAAACAACCGACACATAACTTTACAATGTCGGTTATTTAAATGTAACCGACACATATTCTTTTGGCGCGAAGACATATTTCGTCAGTTGTTGGCTTATAACCGACACTGATAGCGCCCAAGATGGCGCCCTTTCTGTGGCGCGAAGGGTTTGGGCGTCGGTTTCTTATCTAATAACCGACGCCTATAGTCCCCTAATGGCGCGTTTTTGGTCACGCGCGAAGAGTTTGGGTGTCGGTTCTGGAACCGACGCGTAATGGGTGACCTTTTAGTGTCGCCCACATAGGCGTTGCTCGGAAACCGACACTAAAGGCCATAAATAACCGACACTAAAGGTAGGTTCTGTAGTAGTGTCAGATATTATATTGATTCAACTGTATAACACGTGTGTATTCCCTCGAGGGGGCTGAATGCAATTTTCTTTATTTTTTTTAGAATTACAAACTGCCCTCTCTTTTAGAGGGTAGCATGTATCTTATTTTAAATACTAACTAAATATTAGTCAGCAACATACACAAAAATGATAATTCAAACTCACACGAAAAGCTTATCCAACAAATCTGTTGTAGCAAACAAGAATAGATGTCAACTAACTCATTATGCCATAATCTTATATGATCACGTATTATATTGATTCAACAGTAGAACACGTGCGTGTCACGTGTCTTCCGCTCATCTTTAGTGAAGCTCAACGTCCCTTTAAACAATTACTAAGACTAAGCTGATTTGGCAGCTAAGCAACTAACTTAGCCAACACATATTTTGCTATTTTATATTGGGTAAAAACAATTGTGCTGCACTTTGTTAAGAAAAATACCTAGTGTAGTATATGTGGCAAGTTAATTTAGAAAAATTCCTGGATGAGTATATCTGGCAAATAACTTCCTATCGGCACTTCAGTCCATTTGTCTTTTCGATTTATACACTAAACCGTCATGTTACTTGGCAGATGCAATTAAAAATATTTTTTCTATTGAAATTTCAATATTTATTGAAAACTTATACTAAATGTAGATATTTCCAGTTTTTTATTATTTAGTTGAAAACACTAATGGAGAAAGTGTAAAATGCATAGCAGATACCACCATTCTTTTCATTTTATATTTTATTTCAGAATGCTATATATATTACTGAACATTTTTTCATTATTTTGTGCAATATAGATTACTTATCGGAGTATACTCACGATTGGATTCTGAAACATGTGTTTAACATGGTCGATCAAGATAATAACGAATCAGATTACAATTACAAACCTATTACTTCCATCAATTGATCCAATACAGGTGATTCTATTACACTGACCAGCCGATTCATTGCCGTGGATATCAATATGTTTTCCACAAAAATATCAATCAATTCATATCTCACCTGCCTCCAAGCGGACTTGATGACAGCAGTTGCGAACGTTTTTGAGTCGTTCCAGTCGTCCATCAACAAAGGCACAAATAGCAGCACACGTTCCGCCCAGTCGAGTTGCTTGTCGGCGAAAGGTCTGGATCCTGGAATGCAGGCAAGCAGCCTCATGAACATGATCATATCAACAATCCTCCGAATGATCATTGGGGAGAGTGTCGTCTCATTAGCTGTATCACTCATATTGTAATCAAAGACTCGGCCCAGGAACCACTCCATGATCCTATCACTGATGGGAACGGCCTCATCCACTTGTGCTGGCGCCTGGGACGAGCTGAGGCCGGAGGACCGCCGGGAATCGGCCGCCGATGTCTGCGGCTTAGAAG
Source organism: Alisma plantago-aquatica (assembly GCA_963693085.1). Classification (NCBI taxonomy): domain Eukaryota; kingdom Viridiplantae; phylum Streptophyta; class Magnoliopsida; order Alismatales; family Alismataceae; genus Alisma; species Alisma plantago-aquatica. The sequence continues at coordinate 682,846,905 of OY856409.1, forward strand.
ACGGACGAGGTAGGATACTGAGCAGGAGAGAGAACATGGCGCTGATGGACAGATAGAACAACCAGAAGACCATGCGGAGCAGCTTGCTGACCCCCCAGCGCGCCGGATCCATTTCAGGCTCCGCCGGTTGCGTGGTCGACGGCGGATCATTGTGTCCTCTTTCTGCGAGCAGAGTACAGCCCACCAGGATTGCCAAGCTCAGCACCCCTATCACCACTGCCGGCTCCAGTCGCTTGTTTGACGTTGACCTGCTGACCGTGTTGATACATTGCCGGGATGCTTCGTTAATGGACGCCAAATGAAATGACTGCATCATGACTTACGAGAAAAAGAACCGGATTCTTGTACCGACATTACTGATAAAGACATGCCTTAGTGCAGTGTTCCAACCCGGAGACATGAAGAGCTTGCAGTTGGTAGCTAAGTGCCGATATGGTGAACATCCAAATCTACTTTCTCCAAGCGGAAACCCAGAGTTTTGTTTCCAACAACCATGGGCTACCAAGAAAGTTGCCTAATTCCCCGTGCTATCTCGTTTTCTATAATCGGAAAGAGGCATCTGATTCTCTGTAACTTATGGTACGAGCATCATCTACAGCAAGGCCATTGATTTGACTATAACTGGATCCAGCATCCGTTAATACAGAGTGTGCATGAACAAGTTGTAGAATCTCACGTTGTAGGTCCCGCTAAATGTTTTAGTTGATATGTTTTCATTTTAGCCTACGGGACACAGTGTTATAGGAATCGCATTAGGATATAGCGCCTAGGCCGCTGGGCCAGGGACCACGTTTGGCACAATGGTAGTGCAGCGCGCGGTTGACATGGACACCTCATAGCGGGCAATGGCACAATAATATCTTACCTAAACTTGTAGTATTATCCAATCCTTAGCCCCAAACATAGTTTATACTCGGGAAATGGCGGGCGGACAGGCTGGTGTCTGGTCATACAATTAGGTCACAGGGGTAGTGCTGCATATAGGTGGATATTATTTTAAAGTATACATCTATGTGTTTTAGGGATATAATTTAAAAATTAAAATTAAGATGACACATTTTGGTTAAAATAGAGCCTTCATGACACATTTTTTTTAAATAATTCCAAAACAGGCATTTTTTCTGGATGATTGCGTCCAAATATTTGGAGTGCATATTGTTACTAGTGAATGTGTTCAAGTCGGCTACAAGGTAGAACGAGCGCGTTCGGAACTGCCATGGCTACTCCTTGCATAGCAAATCATCGGGCTCAAGGAGCATTTTTTCAAAATAAAACAGCTCCAATAAACTTAAGAGCTGGATGTGAGTTAGCAAAACCCAAATCCGAGTGAGAGCAAATTTTCCCCTGAATTGATCCTACTTTTATGATGCACTAGAGAACATATTGAACTGATACGGTAAATACTATTGTTGTATGTACTTAACACATATTAGGTATTATATTGTATTTCTAGTAATGCATGTGCTAACTTTAATTTTAGTATACACTTAACTTTGGCTTTACTTATATTAATGGTAATTAAATATTTATAACAAATTATTTAATTGGATAGAAAATTTTAAAAACACAATTTTCTTCTCTTATATTGATTTAGACAAGACACACAAGTTTTTTCCCTATGAAACTTTTAAATTTTCTGACATTCCCCTTAAAGGAAACATATAAAAAATTACACAACATGGTTATTCTAAATATTGTATAATCAATTAAAAAAAATGCATAACAAAAATAGAAATAAGTAGTTGCTAATAAGCTATTCTTGATAGTCAAGCACAAGTCAAGTTGTAGTTGGAAGCATAAAAAATATTGTTCTACATTATACATAGACAGTCGATCCCTAAAGCTAAATATAAACCTTAGATACTAAACCATGAATAGAAACACCAAACCCTAAATTCATTCTTATACCTAGCTAGAATCTTCCTAGCTAAACCCCACCTTGTCGATCTTTAGCTAGTTGATCCCCTACAAGGTGAACTTTACTCGGATGATCCAAGGATGAGTGAAACATAATTAGGTGAAACTTTATTGTGTGCACCCTACTTGATGGCATAGGCATTAGCACATTCATGCTATAAAAACAAATGTCTTGGTAGGTAAGTTAGAGTTTCAAGATAGTTGTACCCAAATTTTGGCAGCGTTCAACCAGAAAGCTTAATAAGAACAACAAGTGGACACATTCATATATAAAAGGTGCCATTTTACAAAAAAAAAATAGTTTGAGGATGAAATTGTGATTATGGGATATTAGGGATCTGAGAGAAAGTTCACTATGCCATTAGCACATTCATCATGTTTGCTGTTTAGGAATTTTTATTTTTCTACCACTTTAATGTCTACTAGCTCAAATCTATTGTTTAGTTTTTCAGCTGTAGATCAAGTTGGATTTTGTATTATTGATTAGCATCTAGGGTATCAAAAAAGGGAGATTTTAAAAAGAAAGTCCATGTATTTGTGAACTTTTTCCTACCAAGAAGACTACAATAACACTCTTATTTATAGGAAGAAAATTTTACATCTAATGTCACTCACAGTGTGCACTTTGACTCTCATCACACCCATCAATAACATTTGTAAAAAGAATAAAGATTACATTTATTATTGTCAAAGTTTGATGATAAACATGTGACTATTATAGTGACCTTAGGTCCAAAGGACATAACACCATTGTTGTGCTAGAAAATATTACAAATATCATATAGTGATCTATGAATAAGTATCAAGAGGGCATAAATGTATACATTGTTCTTTAACAAATACATACCTATTTGACCTAATATCCAATGTATATGCTCATGTGACAGAATCATTTGTCACCAAACATTCTACTCTCAATTTTATTGTTCTGTTTGTAACACATAATAATAATTGACTATGGATGGTTAAGCATATCGATCATATCATTAATTTGAATCTCACGCTCAAGTCATATACTTTAAGTCACTCATCTTTGAATCAATTACTCTATGAATATATTTTTTCTCATTAGTATCTTAGAAGTAAAATAAGAAAGTAAACAAAATATTGATTTTTATGCAAATCTTGAGCTCAAAGTATACATATAAGAATCACCAACTATTTTATTTATGAGGAATTCATGTCAATTGTGTCACATCAAAACTAAAGTCAATCACTTCTATATCTAATTCCAACTGATCTCATATAAGTGTCATGATTTTGATGTGCTAAAGCATTACTTAAGGGACAAACAAAGTTTATCTTTATTAAAATTATTGTTCATGTATCCTCATTGAATAATCTATTATATGAGATAAAAGAAATAAGTAATAAACCATGATTTGTGACACAATGTGGGTTCCTTATTCTACATGATAGCCAAATTGTTGTAATGATAAATCTCTAATGTTCCTACCGTGATTGAAACAACTATAGGTTCATTAATGAACATATCAATTCATAAATCTGGCTACAACATGTAACATAGTAATGTCATTTTCATGTATTTTAGATCATATACTCTATGATACTTGAAATCTTCCATTTTACATCATCGATATTGAAGCTAAATACAAAAGCAAAAGTAATCATCCTATCGGTTTGGGAGTTATCTTTAGTGTGAAAAATTACAACCATATTTCCCAACCTGCATTTATCAAGAATGAATCCTTCATCATTCATACGTGAATAAGTATATTCTTGATTGTAGCGCAACAGAAATCACCTCGTTCTATCTAATATATGTTGTTGGTTTTAAAAACATATTAGATATCTATGCATATCAAATCGATAAAATATAATGAAGCATGTGGAACGTTACTGGTTCATTCCCTCTCTTATGAAGAGTTAATACAATTAGTCCTTGACATATATATCCCATGAGACGTGTAATGTTCCTTTCTCTGACTTCTACATTTGAATTAGTTTTAATAATTTGTCAATATAATCCTTCCTCTTGAGCCTCCAAGTGAGTTTTGTTGGGATAAAAGGGCTAAAGTACAATGGATTATGGCCTTGATTTCTACACATTCCTTGTAGAAGACGACTATAAGACCTATGAAGATATCACTAAATCTACAGTTTTAAGTTTCTAAAAGGGAGTTATTGATTGTGAAATAGATCGATAATGAACAAAAATACTTGGATTATGAACACTCACCCTTCTTATTGCATCATTCTATGTATATGGATCACTATAAAGAAGTTAATGACATATGGTAGCATCAAAAAAGTTATAGGGTAGTATAGAGACAAAGGTTATAAATAAAGGATTTAATTGTAGTGAAACAAATGATCCTGCTACCAACAAAACCTACATCAATGTCCTTTTTGAGTTGGTTGTGATCCAAAATCTTAAAATATATCAAATGGATAAGAAGACTACGTTCCTAAATGCTAATTGGAGGAATATATATATATATATGTATGTATGTATGTATGTATGTATGTATGTATATCAATGTAAGGGTTTTGTGGCCAAAGACAAGAACACAAAGTTTGTGGAACTCATAAAATATTGTACGGTCTAAAACAAGAATGTAAGAAGTGAATGACATGTTAGATGAAACTATTCTATCTTTTTATCTTACTGATAATGACCAAGTCAGATGCACTTTTTTTATAAATATGTTGATAATGCTTTTCATTATGAGATTATATGTTAATGGTATGCTGATCTTTGTAAATATAATTCTATAATTGTTAATACTAAATATTTTTAATCCAAAAATTATCATATGAAATATGTGGAATATCTGATGTTAATCTTGGTATTAAATTGAGAAGATCTAGTTTGATTTATTCCTCAAATTGGTCTTACTATGTTTATAAGGTTTACATTAATTTCGTAAGTATGGTATCCTCCTACTAGCTTTTCTTTTGACCCATCTTTATATTTTAAGGCACATCAATGTAATATTGTCCATCAAAGTAGATTTTACCAAGCCAAAGTCAGAGTCTTTACGTGTCTTATAGGCATTGTGAATGATTGATCTTCATTAAAATAAGTTTGCCAGGTTTGTTAGAAGGCTACATGGATGTAAATTTTATTGCTGACTCTGTAGAGACAAGTTCAATTTTTCCTTATAGTTATATTTTCTCAAAAGTTGTCCAAGAAAGAAAAGACTTACTATGAAGGTTGAGTTTATAGAGTTAGATGTAGCTTTTTGTCATGCCTATCAATCTAAAAATCTAAATGTGTGATTTACCCATAATTTCAAAGTGATTTTGTCAGGATCCTAACCTAGATTAACCTATAATTATTATTTTAAATATTATTTAATTATTGATTTAATTTTAGACTTTATTGATTATGATAAATCTCTAATTGACACAAAGTGGACTGTGTTTACCTTGTTTTTGTGACTTCCTGTATGTGGTGGACTCATAAGTACATTCAATATAAACTAGGTCCAAAATGCATTTTGAATTCGTATTATACATATACATGTCATATTTCATATCCATGCTTGCGTTTATCACGTTTGGATGCTTTTAAACTTGGTTTTATGAGGTCTCAATCCTTTGTTCCTACCTTGTTATAGATGATCTAGGTTCATTGGTTAAACCTCGAGGCTCAATAGATAAGAGCCTACACAGTCTCGGTACCTTGGATATATAAGATCCTTGGTTGGCTAGATATCAAGTCTTCCTCTTGGGTTGGGTGTAATTTAAATAGATATGAGCAGAGGAGGGTTGATAGGTTGCACACATGCACCTCGTTACCTTTGTTTGAGGATCCAACTTTCTCTTTGAACCTCGATAAGTAATGGAAGGAGCTTATATATCTCCATAAATGATGACCCTTGATCAGTTCTTTTATTTTCAGGATCTTTGATAGGGTGAGCCCTTATATCTTGGTCCCTATAACCTCAAAAGTTCTTCCATCTTTTCCCTTCAATAGGAATGGAAAAGTGTGGGTGTTCTACACTATCAATCATTTTTCCTATATATATGCAACACCATAGATGTTCTAGACCAATTTGTTTATTGAATTGCTTGATATATACTAGGAGTATGAGCTCTAGATCCCGAATACTTTTTCTTGAAGGTCAATAGCTTGGAACAAGTTCTTACATGTACTTTCATGTTGTTGATTCAATCTTCCATGGTGGTTTCAAGACTTTGTAGCTTCTTTCCATCCTTTTTTTAGATAAGATATTCATTGTATTCTCTCTTTTCTATTTATTTTACTCTCATTTTCTTCCTTTATCCGAGTTCCATGGGTTTCCATGGTGAAAAACTTTCTCATCCACCTAAAGCACCTTCTCTTCTCTCTTGTTTTCCTTAGTTTTCTTGACCTATTTTAGATATGTCATCTTGGAGGTAGATTGAGTGTTTTGGACATTGATAGGAGGATTGTCACATAATATTCTTACTTCAATCAATTTTCCACTGGCTAGACAGTGGTAGAGGTGTTGAAGTGTCCATCCTTGGGTGACCCAAAGGAATTAACTCACTAACATATAACATAAGAAACAATATCTTAGAACAAAAAGAGTATAAGAACTAACCAATTTGATTTTTTGTTTAGTGAAATTGTCCTTTTCCTCATAGAAGACAACATCAGGAGCATGTCTTAGCCATATCTTTTGAAACATGTTTTCCTAATAGGAAAAATTCATGATAAGCAGTCCATGCAAATGCATAGGTATCCCGTCAATAAAACAAGTGAAATTGTGAAAAAAATAGGCTCTTGGCATTCGTAAAAAAATGGGAACAAACCTTTAAATTATAGAAAAAATTTCAAGAAAACTCCATGCATTTATACCCTTTTCCATCATATAATTTATATGTCCATTATTTTCTTGTACCACCTAGGTTCAAGGATATAGGAAATAAACTCTATCTACATCCAAACATGAGGGTCTGTTTACCTCCACATTAACTCCATTTATTGCATATTAGGTATGGATAATCTTTCAACACCAAAAGGTGACGACATTTTTGCACCTATGCATTAAACCCTGGCTACACCCAATGGTGAGGGTCTGTTTCTATACCAAAGTTCAATGTTGTGTATAATGGATTTCTAATTTATTTTATCTGTCAATATATACTTAAGGTAAAAAATCAGAAAAATTGTAGCATAGGTAGTCACTTAGTTCAAACAAATACTATTATATACTAAGAAAAAGGAAATAACTCATACAATACAAGAAAACAATACAATATGTATGTCAAGGAGGATAATAAACACACCTTCACCAAATTTCATTGTAATAAGATTTTTGAGGAATAAAAGTAGATCAGATTCTCCTGGCACAAAAATGGGTATACATGCATTCATGTTCTAGTATTAATAGGTTGGGTCACAAGGCCAGATAATGGTTTCTTAAGGTTCTTTATTGTTCTTAGGTGCGCTACTCCATCAATAATCGACATTCAATCTTAGCAAGTTTTCAATACCAATATCATTATCCAACATCATCATTAACAACATTGAAGGACGTTCCATACCTAATCCATAATGTGCATCCCTAAGTCATAGTCATTTTGGTAAACTCCAGTTCAAGATTAAGATATATATTCCATAAAATATTCTCAAGTATTAGATTTCAAAATTCAACCATTAATAGAGTCCATTACCTCAAGATTTCGATTATATAAAAATAATAGTATTTCATTGATTTTCATGAGTACAAGTATCAAGATTTATGATTGAGAGTCTAGACTTAATCATTACTAGATCTAGGTCACAAGTGTTAAAAGTTATTAAAATGGGTATATCTAGTGATTTTGGTTCATAATCATGAAACTTAGATCATTCAACATTGTCAAGTAATCAAGATTTCACAATATGTCATTAATATCAAATGTCAAGTTTGCACATGCGGATGAATAATTTTATTAGGTCAAATATTTTTGAATATCAACAGACCCTCAAGCTTTATCAAGTTTCAAGTTTATACATCAAGGATCAAGATAATGACTCCAAATATTGATTTGATGCTAATTCAAATATATCTCATTATGACAATGTCAAGTTTAGTCAAGGATTTAACTTTTTATTTGAATGTCACCATCAAAGACTATCACATAACTTTTTGGAACATGGATCACAATTAGATATTAATATTATTTTTTGTGTTCTTTGCATTCTTTTGATCGTAAGAAACTGTATATTTGTCATTTTTTGATAAAGGGTACAAGAGTTATAATGTATGCAAGACTTAGAGAGAGAGAAAGAGTACCCTGGTTAGAGATAGGGTGACCTCCTCTTTTGTAGTAGCATGCCTTCAACACAATCTTGGGGATAGAATGTAAGAGAGGGGTTGATGAAGAAATTTGAGATGTTGGTTGCATGCATAGACAAAGTCAATAGGGTGTGCATATATAGGTATGCATGGAAATGGATGAGTGGTCGTTAAACTTCCTTCATAATTTAATTTCATCTTACAGAATAAGAAACTCACATTAATGTAGTTTGATGATTCAAACAACTTTCAGATCAAAACATATAATAAAATTCTATAGTACAATTAACTATTTCCAAAAACACACGAAAAGACTTTTTTATATAACAAAATGTCTCCACCTTAGCATCTGACTTATATCTCCTAACAAAATTCCATCCGTGTCTTAATATATGAATATTCAATGTCATCTTTATACATGATGTATACTACCAAATTGCCATAAAAATAAATTGACGTATTTAAAAAAAATTATGCACCTCAAATATTTCCTTTGAAAATATTATAACCTTAACAATCAAAACTTTCAATCATATGAAATTATGACTAGGTTTACCTTACTATGTAAAACCTGTATCTTTCATTTTGGATTTTGATAACAAAAGAGACTAAAATAAAATTATTTGGAGGTCGAAGTAGTTTTTCTAACAATATATATGTTCAAATTCTATTAATATCCTTAAGATTCAAAATACCATCCAAATATTTTTTTTCATCATAATGGATAACCAAAACACACCATTGTCTACCGAATTTGCACTTATCTATAAATAAAATAACGCAATGCTTGAATAAGACACTTATTTTCTCATGAACACTTAAAAATTATTTCAAATCACATAATTTCTAAATATTTATCTTTCCATTTGTTAAAAAAGATCACAAACACTATCTATAAACTGTGCCTTCAAAATGATTTATTCCTTCTTTCACAAACTTGATCAAAAATATAATTACTCAAAAGTCACCAATTAACATTTCACCTTATTCAGACCAGGAAATCTCAAAATATTAAAATTTTATTGTCTCACAAAAAATATGTAAATGACTTGAACCATTCAATCTAGTTTAACTATGGTTCTTGTATAATTTATTTAAACCTTGAAGCAATCTTTGACCGGTCTTAAAATTTTATATCAAGCTTCAGTACTACCATAAAAAACTCTCCCAGTAAGTTTAGTCCAAAAATTATTTGTTTATCTGTCCAACTACCATATCTTTATAAGTTATCATTTTTTAATAACATGAATTTTATCATTATTCAAAGATGTCTAAAGATTCTCATATTTGTACCATAAATTTAGTTCATGACTATAAGATTCAAATCCATCTTCTAGTTCATCCAAATACACCAAAATCTCAAATTTATTAAACGATCTAATATTGGCTATGAGACACACATATACTACATCTTCATATAGTTTTGTTTCATACTTTGATCCACATATTTTATTATTCTGGGGAAACCTTTATCTAGTCATTAATTAAGGGCCTAAAACATGTAACTAGGGAAAACCTCAAGGACATATATTGGATAGTAAAATCCTAAAAATTGAGTTTTTCACATCCTTCCCACCTTAAAGGGAATTTTGTCCCCAATATTCAGAAATCACCTCAAATGACTAGGACCTTATACTCCATATCATATTCTCTTTTATAAGAAAAATTACAATCCTGACATAACTAAGGGTCACTTATAAACTTGAATGGACCAACTATAGGTTAAAATATCATAGTTCATTATATTATATAGAGTTCAATTTCAAGTCATATCAAATTTGATTAAGGATTGGGATTGAGAGTCGAAATTTAACACAATATTCAAATGAGATCGTGATCAAGTATACTACATACTTAATGGTCAAGATTGGGATATAATCTATTTTTTGTCCAAATATTCAAGTATATGATTTAATTCCTATTCAGATCCAAGGTGTGATCATTCACCCATAAACTAGAATCAACCCCTTTTTTCAAAATCTAGTCAATGTCAAGGTGTAGTCATTCACATGGCAAAAAGTATTACTTTCCTATAAAAAAAGATGGACCTTTTTATAATACCCAAACATTAAGATTTCATACCTTCTTCTCAAAGATGAACTGAAGGCTACATAGAAAATCAACCCCTTTTTTCAAAATCTAGTCAATGTCTAGTATCTCTCAAAGGCATTATAGTCCAAAAGATTTTTTCAACTAAAAGATATTTTCTACAAGTTCCTTCACTTGGACTAGACCATAATAATAATGATATTAAGTTTACATAAAGTATATCAAGGTTTCATAATTCAAAGAGTCCCTTCAATATAGTTCAAATCAAAATTCAGATCATCTTAGTCAACTTTTTCAAATTTGTTCAAATCTTACATATTCCACATGCTACCCGAAATTGGGAGAATGAGGCCCAACTCAAGACACATCTCAAGATTGACAAAGATAGGATGTCACACTACTGTATTCTAAATGGATGTTTAGTATGATCTTTAGATACTGGATTAGATGATGAAAAACTCTCTAATAATTCATATAAGAACCTTTAGATTGAATTCTAGATTGACTCAAGATAGTTACATCAGATAACCTCAACCACTATTGTGAGACAGATAGAAGGTGATTACTATCCAGAATCCCAATCTAGACACCTTGGTTTTAACCATTGTTTCCTTTAAAGGTTCCCTTGATTCAAGAGATTGGAGAAGCTATTTACTTAATACATGCTTGAACGTGTTGACTCTGATACCAATTGTCATTGAACTATTATTACCACGATCTCAATCCTACTTCCTAAATAGTAGTAGAGGGATTGAAGAATTCATATATGGGTGCCCCAGATAAAGTAACAAATTGTCATGTACAACAAGAAACAATATCTAAAAAAAAAGGTTTAAGATCTAACCAACCCAATTTATAATTTACTGAACATGTCCTTGTCATTAGAACAGGTGATGGTGGAACTAAGTCTTAGTCATATCTTTCGAAACTTTTTTTCATAATAGGAAAATTAATGTCATGTGGTCTTTGCAAATGCATAGGTACGCTTCCATTTAAATAAGTGAAACTACATACCAAAATAGGCTCCTAGAATTTATAAAATAAACAAGAACAAAACTTTAAATTAAAGAAATGATTTCAAGAATACACCATAAACTTTATACCATTCTCCATCATACAATTTATACGTCCATAATTGTCGTCTATCACCTAGGTTCAAGGATAAAGGTATTAAACCTTGTCTACACCAAAAGGTGAGGCTTATTACCTCCAGATTAAAATTTTTAGGATTACTTGGTGATCCACATTTTAGTGTTATGTTTCTCTTCTACAACCTCAAAGTATTACTTATCACTCTTTATCTGCACTTATTACTATTGCTTACCGTGCAAAGATTTTTGTTGTCTTTCATTTTTACCCTTTATTATGTTAATTTTTTTTTTTTAAGCATAATATTTTATAAGTTGGAATATAATACTATGATCCATGGGTCTCACCTTGTGTTTATCTACATCATTTAGGTAAGCATTATCGTAAAATTTGATTTTGAGGGGAGGATCTTTTTCCTAGAGGAGGGTTGTAAAACCCTTGATCGTGCTCTTTGGTTAAACATGCTTGCTTACCTTAATTAGATTCGTAAAAACCTATGAACCCTAATATGTGCTTTAATATAATGTGAAAAAATTAAGTTTCAAGTTTGTCCAATCTAGATACTATTTGAGCCCAAGTTATGCAATTATGTACTCATTTTGTACTTTTATGCAATTTACCTTTATCTATGGCTTTTCTTGCAATTTGTCACATTATTTTTGTTCCTCACATGTTTCATATCATTTTTGAGTTATTGTTACCTTCAGGTGCCTAGAGGTACCTTGGTTTGATGGTGACATCTACCTAGGGTTGAGTCTAGGGTTTGCTCTGATGGATGAGCTACCTTGGAGGAAAAAACTCGATGGTTCTCCTAGTTGGTTTGGCTGTTATGGACTTCCTTGTATGTATGGAACCTATGGTGGTCCCTTGAGGTGTGAGGGTTGATGGTTTTCCTTCTTGATCTTCCTATATTGATGGTTCAACAAGAAGAGTGATCCAATTGATGGTTTCCACCCTTTTGATCTAAGGTGCCAACAACTGATGGACACCATGCTCTAGAACTCGATGGCCACCTTGGGAAGACAAGATTAGATTTCTCACCTAGCTCCAAAATTGATGATCCATCTGGTTATGCACGGATGTGACCCTTTTACCATGGACACATGTCAAGTTAGTCGAGACACCTCTTCCTTCTCTTCTCTCTCACCCATAAATTTATAAACCTCCCTCCTTCCATGTAAACGAACCCTTTGGACCCTTGATTCCTTGCTTCTTGGAGCTCATCCCCCTTTCTTGGTGGAGAAGAAGGAGATCAAGGTTGAAGAAGGTGGACGATCTTGCTTGCATGTGCACCTAGGGGTTGGATCTACCCTAGTGAAGGTTGTTTGTAGCTTCCTTTCTTATGTAAGTGAGATATCCTTCTCTTCCTTCATTTTCCATGATTTTCACCTTTCTCTCTCATCTTCTTGGTTGAATCAATGGTGGATCTTGTTCTAGAGGAGTAAAGATGTCTTCTTCCTTGCCTCCTTGACCTAGGGTTTGCTTCCTCTTTGGAGAAGGAGCTGGCTTGGTTGAGAAGAGTGCTCAAGATAGGGTTTTATTCCTTATTCATTGAGCTATCTTTCTATTTGGAGCTTCTTCTTCAACCTAGAGGATAGGTATATAAATTTTTCCACGTTTCTTGCTTCCACATAGATTTCACGTACAAGTTCTTGCTTGAAAACGTAGTTCTAAGAAAAAACAATATATCCTTGCTTAGGGCATGTGCTTAACTGATGATCATTGAGTAATTAATATTCTTGGATGGACCCTAAAACCTTGTGTACGACCTTCCTTTGATAGTGAAACCTCTGGACCTATTTTCATGTGGAAAATTATGGCTTTCACTCTCATAAATGATGGCTATCTTCTAGGGTTTGGTGCTAATTTCCTCCCTTGAGAGATAACTCGATGGTTTTGTATTCGGTGTTGTTTTGGTTGTCTTTCTTGTGCAAACAAAAGGTTTTGACTTATTTCTATTTTGTATTTTTGTAATATGAAGAAATGATGATTTTGGTGCCCCTTAAAGTGGTGAACACGATGGTTTTGTTTCCCCTAATTCCGATGGTTTTTACTTAGAGTTTGAAGCTTGTTTTGCCACCTGTTGACCAAACTCGATGGTTGTTCTGGGTCCAAGCTTGATGGATCATCTGAATCTTCAACCAATGGTTTCTCTGACTCAATGATCCACACCCAATGGCTCCAATGGGTCAACAGCTAATGGTTGTTCTGACTCCAAACTCAATGGCTTCTCTGACCAATGGTTCTCAAACAATGGTTGCACTCGTTCCTAAGGTCAATGGTGTGTTAATCAATGGCTCTTCTAGTTTCATGATCTGATGGTTTTTCTAGTTCATCAACCAATGGTTTTTATGGTTCCACATCAGATGGTTCACATCCTATGGTCATTGTAGATTCAAGACTCGATGGTGATGTTTTGTCTCAATTATACCCCTGATTTGATGGTTTGAGTTTGATGCTTCTAGTCTGATAGTCTTATATGTGGATGATGATTTGATGGTTGGTGCTTACTGCATTTGATCCCATGGTTTGGTTGATGGTTTAGAATCAATGGTTATAATTCCATGACATTTTAGTCTTACCTTTGCCCTCGTATGAACATATATTGGTGATCACAAGAAGGTTTTGATTTGTACCTTCAATTCAATTTGTCATGTTGAACCTAACTCTAATACAAATAGATGATGACGGTTAATCATGCTTAGCTATCTGGAATGGATAATATGATGAAAGAATACTCCCTTGATGATTTTGTAACTCTAACATGCTACCAAGTGAATATCATATGCTCCTTAATGCAATGTTATGCCAAATTTGTATATCACATGTACAGTGATGGTTTGTTGATCCTTTAATAAGGCACGAGAAGATAATGACGTTGTCATAGGAAATGATGTAATTTGATGGTCTTAATGACCCTTGGGCATGGTTGAGCCATAATAGAGGTGTAACCCTCTTGTTTATGTGATAAGGATTGGTATCATGTGATGATATGATAAGGAATGAATCTTATATGTTTTATATCTTCTAAAGTTGTAATATAGCCATACTTGTAGAACACTTTTAGGGTTTGTATGTTCACTTGTTTGATGCAATCTTAATTCACCTAATTGACATTAACTAATAAAATTGAAATCCTAATCATATAGTTCCCTTTGCCATAGAACCATTCCAGTGTCAGGACTTGTTGGATGGGAAAACGAGTAGTCCTAAGGTATGCTCATAGTTTCATACATAACCGTTGAGTATGCGCGGGTGCAACACTATGTGTCCTTGTCATCCTAACCTCAAAGTTTGGAGGATGGTTGCGGTCATGCCCCAGTTTGATAAAGTTTGATACTTGTATATCTATGATGTGATTGAGGATAGTTGTAGTTGCACCTCAAATGATATAGTTTTGTACACCCTAGTTTACTAGTGTTGTGACATGTACCGTGGACATACTAGGTTGTTAGGAGCTTGACTATATGTCTCTGTAGGCAACTTGACTGACATGTTGTTGTATTTTAACTTGTACTAACCAAGAGGTCACTGGGACATGGGTCTCACTCTCGTGGTTCACTACATTTTTTAGGTGATCATCAACGATGATGTCAGGTTCGAGGTGGTGAGAAGTGCAACTTGAAGAGAAGTAGGAGCAGAAGGTTGGATAGTCATTAGTATGTCCTAGAGTTGTCCCTGTACTCTCAGGTCAGGGCAGGGGATGTTTTGTAAATTGTATGTTCATCAATTTGAGTTTTTCGCAATATGTCGATGTTTTGAATGGCATGTATATATGTGGAACAATATGTTTTGGTATATAGCTTATGGCTGAGACCACTGAACAAATATGCAAATACCTTGTGTGATATATGTTGTTATGCAAGTTTATGGACATTTATGTAAATTTTTGGTCATATTGGAATGTTTTAATTGACTTTAATTTGCCCTATGTTTTTTCTATGTGGTTAATTAGTGACTGATTATGTGTTTTGTTTGGAGTAATCTCATTTAGCATGGCGGTTGTCACAATTTAAGTTGGTATCAATGCTTTAGGTTTTCTGAATCTACAGGGATAGAGGACTTATATGTTGTGTCTGTTCTTAAGAAATCCAACATATATGATCATACCTTATGCTTATGCAGATATGTCTGGAGAACGTGAAGAGCATGCATTGAGTAGCTACATAACACTAGGAGGTGGTGGTAGGAGAAACTCCGTCATAATAGTAGGAATTTATTTTAGGAAATTAAATTCCCTTTCCAATGAATACTTAGTACACTCAATTTAGAGTTTGAATGTAAGAGTTATGTCACTTTTGGTGGAGGGTATATATGAATTTCAGGACTGCTGCAAATTGTATAATTTTCCTACAAAACCCAAGAAAATAGAATTAAAACTCCAATTAAAGATGAAAATCTAAAATAAAATAATTAATTATGAAACTAAGAGAATAAATAACAAAATAAACCTAAACAAATATCAAAAATATATAAATAAAAGGGATAAATATACATTTATCAAAATACCCCATACTTGAATCTTTGTTTGTCCTCAAACAATTAAAATTTCAAATTATTCCAATTTATACTAACAATATGTCTATCCTCACCCTTGTAACATCACTTTATTCCTTACCTCCAAATTTGGTCAAGCAACCCAATCTCCTAAAACCACAAAACACAAAATTATATATTCCCTATTAAAAACAAATATCATATCTTGGTTCTAAATCAAGATTTTGTAGAAAAATATGCTTCATCTTACTTTTGCTTTGACACTCTCATTTTTATAAATGTATTTTTTTTGGTGAGTTGTTGCACAAGAACAAGATGAAATTAGGGGGTGTGAAAACAAAGAAGGAACTGGTGAATTTTTTTTTATCCCTCCTCTATTTGACTTGGGATTTAAATTTGTGGAGTTGTGGCTACATTGGTCACAATTTTGTTTAATGTGCACTTTTGGCATCTTTTGATGGTACGCCCCTTTGTGGGGGTATGGAATTTTTTATATGGGAAGCATGCCACCCCGGACTTGATTTTTGTCTGGTGGTGATTTTTTGCTTCTCTTTTTTTAGAAAGAAAATAAGGGGGAAATAAAAGGTGTCCTTGTACTTATAACTTCATACATTATTTTTTTTGAAAGTGTCATTACATCAGAAAAAACATTCATGTCAATCACATTATACAAGATTTATAACAAGTTAATCAACAGTTTAAAAATAGAGAAAATTTGTGTTTGGTTTTGATTGATTCCATACGGCTTGCCAACTTTTCCAAGGAGTGATGCTATTTTGGGATCCTAGGTGACATGGTGGTTTCAAACATGGCAATTTGTAACAATTTTTACAAAAGATTTACTAAATTCAAAGGGGTACAATGATAAACATTTATTCATATTGGTCGACTAAATAAATGCCATTTTGCAACAAAAGAAATAAAAAAAATGGCCAACTAGATAATGGCCATGAACAAAGTAACTATATGCAAAACAAAAAAAAGTTAGAAATAATGCAAGAATAAAAAAAGATTAGGGGGTGGAATAGAAACATACCACCCACCTCCACCCCGGACTTAGATTGTTGCTCGACCCGAGAAAAATCAAAACCCGAGATGGAGGGAAGAGAAGAGTGAGGATTTCTAGGTGGCCCAGGTAGCTCAAAAAATGTCCAGCCGAAGGGGATGTGTATGAGGGTCGGGACCTTTATCTGAGGAGCTTCATAATGTACCCTATGATAAGGTAATTGTAAAAGCTCATTGGGGTGCTCATATTTTCTTTCACCTCACATTCCCTCCAATAATATCCATAGATCTTCCTTTGATAGCAAGGGAAGTGTTGAAGATGGATGTGGATAAGGGGAGGTTGACGGGTACCCGACTAGTAATGTCAGTAGAGCATGATGAACTGAATTGGGTGGAGGATCTGGTTCAGGTTTTCCACCATCACGATGACCTGCATATGGGAGAATTGATGCTAATACAAAAAATTTAAAATCATTTACAAAAGTGTTTTGTTTCTCCTTAAAATTAATGCCATCAACATTGGGTTTGGTAAGTTTTATTGTTGATGTAACATATGTCTCTAATTTTTTTGTACAAGGGTTCCCCAAGTATTTAGGAGGGATGATGATGTCTTCCTTGCAAACAATAGTAGGGGGTGTGTGGGCTTCTTCTAATGGTGGTATCTCCCCTTCTAGATCAGCCATGTGTGGGATGGAAATTGGCTGTGACGGCTCGGGAAGAATCATAAAGGGGGTTAGATTCTCATTATCCAAAATAGACTCAAAAGAAGGGTATTGGTCTATGGTATCATTCAGATTTATGTGGAGGATGGGAGGAGTTGTTGGATCTTCAGAATGACTTTCCTGCTTTGACATTTCATATTCAAGTAATAGAGTTTCTAAAGGAAAGATAGGGATACCAACGTCCTCATCACACACAAAATATGTCTTCATGGTTTGTTCTATTTCTTCAGGATCTGACATATATGACACAAAATAAGGATCATCATCGTCATCGTCAGGAAGAACCGTCTTGGGTTGCTCAAGCTCTATAGGGGGAGTTTGTGATTGATCCTCTAGAAAGGTAGTGAACATGGCTTGATTGGATTCAAGTTTTGCTTGTGCTTCTGCTACCATCTTTTCTAGGGCCTTAAGTCTCTCTTCCAGTTTAAGATCAATTTGCATTTCACCATAGGATTTATACACCCCAAAATTTTGGTCATACTCGCCACACTCCCCATAGTGTCCTTGTCCATAGTACTCCTCATATTGTTTTGGGTGGCATTGCTCCTCATAATAATCTCCAGAAGATGGTGGATTGTAATTTCCATGGCGTCCATCTTGGTAGGAAGATTCAATATTATAAGGTGTCACCAATTCATGAGGAAACATATTTGAACAATCTATATTTTGGGTTTGGGCTTCTAGTAAGGTGGCCAATAAGGTTTGGCTAGTTAGGAGTTTTGCTGCCATATTCTCTAGGGACATAAGTTTCTCTTCTTGTTGAGGATTACATTGGGTTTCATAAACATGTTCATAACCCCCAAGGTTTTGTTGGTTACACCCCACAAAATTTTGTTGATTATATCCCCCATTAGAATATGGATAGCAAGGTTCCCCATAATGGTTCTCAGAAAAATGTGGATTCACATTGTATCCACCAGGATGAAAGGGCTCGCAATTAAAAGGGGTGCTACTATAATCATGGGGTAGAGTCAGACAGGCAAGAGATGCATGGTGGTAAAGACCACAATTATAACATTGTGGAGGATATTGGGATGCCCACTCCATTTGAAAAGAAAAATTCCTGAAAGATATGTCAATCAATGAATGAGAGAAAAAGATTATGAGGTAAGAGTTTAGTCAAAAATTACAAAGAGAACTAAAAATTATATTAAAAAAAATTATGAAATAACTAAAATTACAAAAAAAAAGTAACTAGAAAGCAGTACTGCTGGAATAGAAACGCAGCAGAAAGAGGAGATACACTTCCGCAATTGTGCTCGGAAGGCAAAAAGAAATTACAAAAATCTAAAAGAAATTATAAAAAAGACTAAAGTTATGAAAGTTAGAGAATATGAACAAGGATCATACAAGATATACAGACAACCAGATCTGTAAAACAACTATGCCGTCCCCGGCAACGGCGCCAAATTGATGTGCATTGTTGTACACGCAACAATCACTAGGAAAAGTCCTAGAGTTTAACCTTCTAACCCGGTTGTCAACTTGTTGTGAACAACAAGTCAACTTAGTATAGATAGGTATCGATCCAAGGGACGGCGGAAAAGAAAAGTCGAAATCCAAATCTGATTGTAAGTAAAAGAATTAAATCCTGATTTGAGAGAGTTGTTAATACTAAGAACAAAAATAAAAGTGCTGAAATAAAATGTAACTAATCAAGAAATAAAGATCTGGGGTCCGGAAGATCACTACCAAAACCACGTTCCTATTCGACTAATCAAATTATAAACTCCAAGGATCAAATTAGGACCTTTTGGTTACATGTCCTTACGGACAAACTCACAAGGGTTGGACTTCCCATGAACCCGTTGGTCCCGGCATTCACGGATCATTGCCCAACCGTCCAACATGCCATTATCCACGGTCATATCAAAAAGCATGTGAATTCAAACCGGCGTTCAAACCCAAGGCTCAGGTGGTCGTGTCACCAAGGATTATAACAAAAATAAGATTAAATAGATGAAAAGATGATAATCGCAATTAAGGGACTATTGTTTCATTTTTACAGAGATCCACGGTCATATCACTCTATAAGAATATATCAGATCATCCAAATAACCACAAAGAAACAGAGAGAAGACATTTGTTCGATGGAGGAATATAATTGATGATATTGAATAGAACTGGGATAAGGGACTACTTCCATTCCCCACAGAGATTTACTCAGACATAACAAGACCAGAAGAAATGGAAACTAAAATGAGATCCAACATTATACAAGATGTGGTCTACAACTAAAAATTGGATGAAATAGAATGAAGAATGGAATGCTTTTACAAGTGAAGAGTCCCTTTTTTATAGGAGGGGGAGGGGGTAGGATGCCCTCAAAAGAGGGGGAAAAAAGAGAGGGAGACCAATTTTTGAATTTTCTGGATCTGGTCAAATCAAAAGTTGATTGTCTTTAATTATCTTGACCATGTAACTCCCTTTAATGCAGATTCTCGCAGAAGCGATTTCGAACGTATATTTCTATCCCATTAAAAGAACAAACGCCGTCCAAATAATAGTATTTTATTTTAGGAAATTAAATTCCCTTTCCAATGAATACTTGTGCACTCAATTTGGAGTTCGAATGCAAGAGTTATGTCACTTTTGGTGGAGGGTATATATGAATTTCAGGACTGCTGCAAATTGTATAATTTTCCTACAAAACCCAAGAAAATAGAATTAAAACTCCAATTAAAGATGAAAATATAAAATAAAACAATTAATTATGAAACTAAGAGAATAAATAACAAAATAAACCTAAACAAATATCAAAAATATATAAATAAAAGGGATAAATATACATTCATCAGTAGGTGAGCTTCTATTAGTATTTTCCACTACCCAGAGACATTACCAAATAATTCATAATGGTCTTTCATAATTGGGTTTAGAAAGGTATTGTTCTCGCAACAAGAATTCATGTATACACTATCAAATTTATACCAACTATGTACATTCGGGTCAATAAAAAATAGAAACACTCACATCAAAAAATACCAAAGAAGACTCAAATCATTACATATTGATAATTACTCTATGAAGCAAAGATAATAAACTCTGGGTAAGCTATTTTTCTTATATGTTTGTAACCAATATTGTCAAAAGTTGTTTCTACATACTTGAATTGTTAAATTTATTGTCTATCATCATGCCTATTTTTGCTTCACAATTGTTGCTTTGTGCACGAAGTTATTATGCTAGATGAAACATGAGAAATCTATGTTAGGACATCCCCTTATTTCATGATAGAGGATTGGGAATCTCATTTACCCATTTTAATTATTGGTTTGTAATTGATTTTCCTTTTTTTCTTTCCAAAATTGTGTATGTCTATTTTAGCTTTACAATGTTGTGTGGTACTCTGGATAAAACATATTGTAAGACCCCTGACCTGAGTTTTGGGGTAACCCTATTTTCTTTGGCTTAATCATGTTCTTAGAACCTTTCTATAATATTTCGAGATGTAATTAGGACTTGTGTAGAGCTTAAGTTTCAAGTAATAGCTTGTTTCGATGAAGTTTGTGCTTTCTGTGCTAGGTTTGGTGCAAATTGCAATTTACCCAATATAGGGGTTTATGTGCAATTTGCCACCTCTTGAGTGTTCCCTCTCTTACTTGACATCATCTAGAGGAAATATAAAGAGTAGGGTGCCTTGTTTGAGCATTGGTTGAGGAGTATCACTGTAGGTGGTGAATAGGGTTGATGTGAGCATTGAATGCCCTGACCATGTGTGTTGGTTGTGTTGTCTCAACCTTGGGTCATGACCAAGGTTAGTTTTTTGGAGGGTCTCATGGTCGGGACACCTCCTATAGGTGTTGAAGTTCATGAACTAGGTATTATATGGTGGTCTTGGGTCCAGATGGTTGTCCTAGCATAGGTTGTCTTGACCTAGGGATGGTAGTGGGACCTTGTCTCGACCTAGAGGTGATGTTAGGTGGTGGTGTCGCGATCATTGGAGGTACACCCTAGGAGGGTTGTGATCATGACCATGTGGGTTGACATAGTTCTCGAGACACTACCTATAATGTATCTCCATGTCTTTCATGTCATGGTTAAGTGGTTGCATGTTGGCCTTTTAAGTAGACAAGTGTCCCTTGGGTCCATTAATATGTTGACAAATCACCCCTTTCTCTCTTTCTCACCTTCAATCTATATAACCCCTTATCTCGTCTTGCTTGAAACCATTTTCATACATCATTCTTCTTCATCCTTATTTGCTTGTTCTTGGATCTTGGTGGAGCAAGGAGGTTCGTCCTTGGAACTTGGTGTATCAATCACCTCTTGCATGTGGTAGCGGTGGTGATCCAAGCTCATCTTCCGTCCTTGGTAAGTTTTCGTTTCTTTTGATCTCCTACCTTCATCTTCCCCTTTCTCAGCCCTAGACCATGGTTCTTTCATAGTGGTCTTTTTGGGAGAGAAACCTTCGCATCACAAGGGTCACAGACCATGTCTTGACAAGGTATACCCAAGTGTAAAGAGGATTTTTTCTCTCTTTCTCCCTTTCTCTTCTAGTTTGGCTAAGAGCTTCTTTGATTCTTTCATTGTGCTAGCTTTGACCTTGGTATATTCTCCTTATTGAGGTGCTCTTGTGGCTGAGAGTGGAGCTTTTTGTGAAGCTTCTTCAACCCTTGGATCGTGTTCTTGGAGCTCTTGATCTTGGAGTTTAGATCTCTTAGTGGTGATCATCTTAAGGCTAGTTATATAACTCCTAACATTCTCTATTAATTCAGCTTTCTTACATTTATGATGTTGTTTTCTCTCTCTAAAACATTCCCCTAACATGCTATTAGATGATGATAATTTCTAGAACTTGTTTGGTTGAGATACCTTGCTTGGTTTGGGAGAAAGACAAAACCCTAATCTATGTGTACCCAATATATTAGATGATATGTTATGGGGGTTCTTTTCTATGTAATACCCGTGACCTTTCTCTCAAGCACGGTGTTCATATACCTAGAATTTGGATAGATTTTAGGTTCGGTCTTCGTTACCATGAGCATGGTTTTTCCCTTCTTTGGAAGAGGTTCATTCTTGGTGGTTTCTTGACCTATGTTTTAGTGTTTGTGATCGGTTGCTTGAGTTTTCCTTCATGGTGACCTTGGTTCTTCCCTTGGTTTTAGTTCTATTTTGAGACCTAGATGGTGCATCTGGGTGTGGTCACAAAACTTCCTTCTTGGTGGTCGCAACTTTGATAGTTTTTGGTCGAGATGCCTCCTTATGGTTAAGGTTGACCTAGCGGTGTTAGGTCTAGGCTTTTGGTGCAAAGTGATCTAGTCACCCCTGGTGATGGTGTCTTGTTCTTTCCTTGCTTGGGTTGAGACACATACTAGAGTGTAAGGTTGTGGCCATGATGTTATTGGACCATGACATGGGTGGAGGTCGATATACCCTTGATGTCGAGATGTTTAGTGGAACCCTAACCCTAAGTGTCGCGGATGCGACATGACCTAGAGGGTGGAGGTCGTGACATGTTGGTGGATGGTCGATACACATGAGTGATGCGGTCGTGACATGGACAATGATGGGTGGTCGTGACCTATGTTGTTATGTTGTCAATATAGGGTGATAGTAGGTAGATGAGAAGCACGTGTGAACACTTAATGATATTTATATATGAATGATACATAAGGTATATATGATGTCGTTTAGAATGTTATTTGATCAACACTAATGGTGTTTCCTAATTGTTATACACTCTAAGATGATGGACGGTGATGGTTCTAGGGTTGATGGTTGAACCTAGTCTTGTAAACCCTAATCGGCTATGGAGTCCAAACCCTAATCCTAATGATGAGTAATGTGACATATTTTCTTCTCTTTCTTGGAGTGACTATTAAGTTATGATATTATCTCTCTTGTCTTTGAACCCTTAACCTTAAAGGTTGAATGCATGTCATTGCTTAGTATTGAAGCATGTGGAGATAATGATGTGACACATGGATTTAGGATGTTTCCTCTTTCTCATTTATCAATTTCTAACCATGCAGGTTATATGAGCTTGAACATCATAGCTAGTGCATGCTATGATGAGTATGATGAGACATTGTCTGAATGAGCCTTTTTAAGGCATGTTGAAATACTTGTAATACAAGGATGATGTGAATGCGTCCTATGGCATGTTGGTGTCTTGATGCCTATTGTGATATGATACCATCTAATGATAAGATTAAGGGATTTATATCCAATAGTGATGTGACATTAGTGATAGCCTAGATTGGTTGTGCAACAGTGATGATGGTCACACAAATGGAAATGCACAGGTGTTATGTAGTGATACTATGACAAGTTCAACCTTATATGTTATATATCCATAATATTGTACCATGCCCTTAACTTTGTAGTGTTTCCTATGCTTTTGTTCATAATAACTTGATTGATGCCTGAAGATACTTAACCAACATAACTAAACAAGTGAAACATAATCCTTGTAGTTTTCCCTGTGCCATAAATCCTTTCTAGTGTTAGCCTTAATTGTTGGATTGGTGAATCAAGTTTTACTCAGAGCTCATATTTCTTAATATGTGGGGTACAAATTGGGTATCACCTTGTATCCCTAATTACATGATATGTGAAACGGCCATGTGTGAGCCGATCTCGTTGTGATATGGATGGACATGCATGAGCCACTCCTTCTTGTTATAATTTCATGTGTGAGCCTATTCTTCTAGCATCGTTACCTATACCAAGGTGGGCTAGGTGTTGTTATATGTGGACGACCATGCGTGGGCCGATCATTCTGTTGACTATAAGTCATGATTGACATGTCTCTACGTTGTTACTCTTATGCTAACTAGGAGGTGTTGGATAGGTCATGGATTCCAAATCATCCATTGACCTTGTATGGCACTGATTTCAACTTAGTAGTGGTCAGTTGGATTTGGGTGGTACAACTCAAACCCTCCGGTCAATAATCAAAATATGTAATCAGTCGTGTATCATGCTTGCATAAGATCAAATATGATAACAGTGGATGAAGCCTTGCTTTTCTTTGTATAGCTTGGTTGGTAGAAAATATACATGTTCTTCATATTCCTTCTTAGCTTATAAAATATACTATTGTTATGTTGTAGCTATCTGATCTTCATATATGATAATAACTGCCCTGCATATGTCAATAATTGAATCAGCTTCACATAATTATAGCTTTACTTCTATTCTTTAGTTGCTTTATCTGTGCATTAATAACATTGGTGGAGAGTTATGTCTCTTGCTGGGATGTTTGATCTCAGCCCGTGGGTTTCCACATCTTTTAGGTAGTCATGCATGAGGAGGTAGAGATTGTGAAGTTGAGGAGGAGCGGCAGCAAGATCAATAGTTGATAATGGAGTGTGTTGCTTGATCATCTTTTAGTGTTAGAGTCCTAGAGTCATCCTTGTACACTCTGGTCTTGGGGATAGTGCTATGTGTTTTGTGGTTATGCTATCATTACAAGTTTTGTCTTGTGTGCATTTTTGTTGTAAATAGCTGGCAGATGTACATGTACATGTAAATATAACATATATCATGTGTGATAGGCATGTCTATGGAACATGTTGTAATCATGACATTTTATGAGATATATGATAAAGATGGCAGGTTATGGATCTTTATGTAACAAGTTTTCTGATGTTGGTACCTTATGGAATGGGGTTTTAATTTTTAATATTTTTTTGTAAACTTCTTATTTCAGTGTTATTTTTGCATTGGTTTTGAGTAATCTTGTGGTTTGTGGAACGGGGCTTCACAATTTGGTTGGTATCAGAGCTTTAGGCTCATTGAGTCTACAGGGACCTAGGACTAGGTTTTGTGTCTATTCTACTGTCCTCGAGTGTGTCTTATGGTGACTTCTGCTTGTGTAAAAGAAGAAGAAGAGATGAAAAGATGGTTGGAGAACACAAAAAACATGTTGTTGAGAGTGGTGTTTCTACACCAGGTGGAGGTGCAAGGCGGCAGGATGTTGAGGAGAGAGTGCCTGAGATGTCCTAGATAAACCCTATATTGGTGACCCATCCCACTTTTTAGTCCATGTTTGGATATTTTATGGCCAAAATTACACATATGGCGAACTAAATGCTCATTCCTCAAATGAGAGCATATGTCCCCAATGTGGAATCTCCGATCTCGGGGAAGACGTTTGAGAAGTTGAGTTGAGTTGGAGTGGTGGAATACGCTGGTGTAGAGGATCCAGTGGATGCGGGCCTCTGGTTGACAGAGCTATAGAAAGCCTCCACAATCCTTAGTATCCTAGAAGTTGATAAAATGAAGCACGTAGTATACCTTTTGAAGGGGAGTGCATGCCATTGGTGGGCCATAGAGAAGGAAAAGAGGCATGGTATTGAGGTAGGTTGGGGAGAGTTCTAATGTGAGTTTGTTAGTTTGTACTTCCCACAGACATATCTTGATGATAAGATCAGCTAGTTTGAGAGGATCTGACAAGGATCCATGACAATCAATGAATATGAAGCAAGGTTTATGGAGTTTTTGAGGTTATGTCCTCACATGGCTACTACAGATGAGGAGAGAATTTGATGTTTTAATAAAGGGTTGAACTCTGAGTTGTCAATCTTGGAAGTTTCCTTAGAAATGAGAGGATGTTTTGATACATTTGTGGAGTCGCTTCAGAGGATAGAGAGGTATGTGGTTGAAAAAAGAGAGAAGAGTTCCAAGAAGAGGCATGTTGAGTATCAAGGACAATCGTCGGGAGGTTTTAAGGAGCCCAGACTGCTAGAACCACCAACACAATAGAGGTCTAGTGAACCAACACACCGGTTGCCTGGTAAGAGCAAGAGTCATAGTTTTCTTCCTGTAGGAGCCCAGAGTGTTGCCTTAGTATCTGTGATAGGGTCGCCTAGGCCTTCGTATGAGACCAAGACATGCTATAAGTGTAGACAGATTGGGCATACTAGACTGTTTTGTCCAATGAAAGATGATGAGGTGACCCAACAGTCGAAGTAGAGACAGTAGGGATCACAAAGACAACATTACAACAATGGGGGAAGAGGTCATGGACAAGCATCACAAGTTGGTTCCTCTAGACAGGCCAATGGGGGACGAGGATGACAACAGGGGACAACTCGACTTTATACCTTAGCTCAGCCAGAAGGAGAGGTCAACCCTAGAGTTGAGATAGGTCAAATGAATTTGTCTCATTCTGATATGTCTATATTTTTTATATATGTTTTGGGTTATTCTTATTAGGGTCTTGAGATAGAGATGAGGAAGCAGTACCTGTCTCTTTTCACTTTGGATTTTAGGGGTGAAATCCTTATTAGAGGTTTATGGCTTGTAAGATCCTTGACCGGAGTTTTGGGGTAACCCTATTTTCTTTATCTTAATCATGTGCTTATAACCTTTCTCTAATCTTTTGATACATAATTAGAAATTGTGGAGATCTTAAGTTTCAAGTTTGAGCTGATTTGGATGAAGTTTGTGCTATCTTTGCTAGTTTTGGTGCAAATTGCAATTTACCAAATTTAGGGGGTTGATGTGTGATTTTCCACCTCTAGCGTGTTCCCTCTCTCCCTTTACATCATCTAGAGGAAAGAGAAAGAGGAGGGTGCCTTGTTTGAGCCTTAGTTGAGGAGTATCACCCCAGGTGGTGATTAGGGTTGATGTGAGTGTTGAATGTCCTGTCCATGTGTGTTGGTTGTATTGTCTCGACCTTGGGTCACGACCAAGGATGGTTTTGGAGGGTGTCACGGCTGAGACACCTCCACTAGGTGTTGGGGCTCATGACCTAGGTAGTCTAGGGTGGTCTTGGGTCCAGATGGTTGCCCTAGCATAGGTTGTATCGACCTTGGGATGGTAGTGGGAACTTGTCTCAACCTAGAGGTGATGTTAGGTGGTGGTGTCCTGACCATGGGAGGTACACCCTAGGAGGTTAGTGACCACTACCATGTGGATTGACATCGTGGTCAAGACACTACCTAGAGTTTATCACCATGTCTTGCATGTCATGCTTAAGTGGTTTCATGTTGGCCTTTTGAGTGGACAAGTGTCCCTTGGGTCCCTTAGTATGTTGACACATCACCCCTTGCTCTCTCTCTCACCTTCCATCTATATAACCCCTTATTGCTTCTTGCTTGCAACCCTTTTCAGCCAACCATCTTCTTCCTCCTTCTTTGATTGTTATTGGAGCTTGGTGGATCAAGGAGGTTTGTCCTTGGAGCTTGGGAGATAAATCTCCTCTTGCATCTGGTGGCAGTGGTGATCCGAGCTCATCTTCCATCCTTGGTCAGTGTCTGTTTATTTTGATTTCCTACCTTCATATTCCCCTCTTTTCTCAAATCTAGACCATGGTTCTTCCATATTTGTGGTTTTGGGAGAGAAAACTCATCATCACAATGGTCATATACCATGTTTTGACAAGGTAGACCCAAGTGTGAAGAGGATTTCTCCTCTCTTTCTCTCTTTTGGTTCGGTCAAGAGCTTCTTTGCTTCTTTCCTTGGGCTAGCTTTGGCCTTGGTATCTTCTCCTTCTTGAGGTTCTCTTATATCTAAGAGTTGAGATTTTGGTGAAGCTTCTTCAACCCTTAGATTGTATGCTTGAAGATCTTGATCTTGGAGTTTGGATCTCTTGGTGGTGATCACGTAACGTCCTAGGATTTGAGGCCTTGGATAAAATTATCTTTATAGGAATGATTGGACTACCCATATCACCAAGGTGCACCTCCTTTTCTGGGAGCACATCACTAAAGAACTCCATAGTTAATTGTGCTCAGCTTGGAGTAGTATTAGGATGGGTAACCGGTCGGGAAGTTGACCCCGACTTGCGTGTGTGTGAGGACAAAGCACACAGTTAAGGCTAGTGATGGTCTATGGGTCCAGTTGTCATTGTTGAAACTCTACTGGAGCCTTGGGCAGTGGGCCTGTGTATTACAAATGGTATCAGATCCAATTCCCCTCCATTAGGTAGGGCCCACATGGGCCTGTGGCATGCCAGTCTTTGAGTCATGTGGTCCACACATGTTGGAAAGAGATAAATGATTTTACGGAGCCACCCATGCTCTAGTAGTTCCAAGCATGTTGGAAAGCACTATCTGAGTAGATGGATCTGCCCTTGCGTCGGTAGCCATGATCGGGAGTTGGGTGTACATGGGGCATTTGGGTCTGCACTGAAATGGGGAAAGATTATGAGGCCATATAGTTGAGCCTTGATGAGGACGTCAAGAGTCTAAGTGGGGGAGATTGCAATGTCCCAGGATTTAAGGCCTTGGATAACATGATCTTAAAAGGAATGATTAGACTACCCATATCACCAAGGTGCACCTCCTTTTCTGAGAGCCCATCACTAAAGAATTCCATAGTTAAGCGTGCTCATCTTGGAGTAGTACTAGGAAGGGTGACCAGTCAAGATGTTGATCCCGACTTGTGCGTGAGTGAGGACAAAGCACGCAATCAAGGATAGTGGTGGTTTGTGGGTCCAATCGTCAATTCTAAAACTCTACTAGAGCCTTGGGTAGTGGGCCCGAGTGTTATAGATCATCTTATGGTGAGTTATATAACTCTTAGCCTTCTCTATTAATGCACCTTTCTTACATGAATGCTACTCTATTATCCCTCTAAATAATTCCCCTAACATGCTAGTTGATGATGATAATTTCTAGATCTTGTTTGGTGGAGATACTTTGCTTGGTTTGGGAGAAATCTGAAACCTAAATCTATGTGTATATGATTTAGTAAATGATATGTTATGGGGGTTCTTTTCTATGTTCTACCCTTAACCTTTCTCTCAAGCATGGTGTTTATATAACTAGAGGTTGGAAAGATATTAGGTGTGGTCTTAAATACTTGGAACATGGTTTTTCCCTTCTTTGGAAAAGGTTCCTTCTTGGTGGTTTCTTGACCTGTGCTTTAGTGTTGGTGATCGGTTGCTTGAGTTTTCCTTCATGGTGGCCTTGGTTCTTCCCCTGGTTTCAGTTTTTTTTAGATCTAGATGGTGAATCTTAGTGTGGTCACGATGTTTCCTTCTTGGTGGTCATGACGTTGATAGTTTTTGGCCGAGATGCCTCCTTGTGGTTGAGGTTGACCTAACAGTGGTAGGTCAAGTCTTTTGGTATTAAGTGATCTAGTCACCCCTGGTGATGGTATCTTATTCTTGCCTTGCTTGGGTTAAGACTCATCCTAGAGTGTAGGGTCACGACCATGATGGTCTTGGGCTGTGACATGGGTGGAGGTCAAGACACCTTTAGTCGAGATGTTTTGTGGAACCCTAACCCTACGTGTCACAGGTGTGACATGGCCTAGAGGGTGGAGGTCACGACATGTTGGTGGATGGTCGAGACACATGATTGTTGCAGTCGTGACATGCACCATGGTGTGTGGTCGCGACTGATGTGGTTATGTTGTCAATATAGGGTGATAGTAGGTAGATGAGAAGCACATGTGAACACTTAATGATATTCATATATGAATGATACATAAGCTATATATGATGATGTATAAAATGTTATCTAATCAACTCTAATGATGTTTCCTAATCCTTATAAACTCTAAGATGATGGAGGGTGATGGTTCTAGGGTTGATGGTTGAACCTAGTCTTGTAAACCATAATCAGCTATGGAGTCCAAATACTAATCCCAATGATGAGTAATGTGACATATTTGCTTCTCTTTATTGGAACGACTATTATGTTATGATATTATATCTCTTTTCTTTGAACCCCTAACCTTGCAGGTAGAATTCATGCCATTTCCTGGTATTCTATGGTGACGGTTATGAATAATTGAAGCATGTGGAGATAATGATGTGACACATGGATCCAGGATGTTTCCTATTTATCGTTTATTAATTTTTAACCATGCTGGTGATATGAGCTTGAAAATCATAGTTGGTGCATGCTATGATGAGTATGATTAGATACTAGATGAATGATCCTTAATGAGGCATGTTGAAATACTTGTAATACATGAATGATTTGAATGATTCCTATGGCCTGGTGGTGTCGTGATACCTATTGTGATGCGATTCCCTCTAATGCTCTTATTAAGGGATTGATATCCCACAATGATGTGACATTAGTGATAGCCTCGAGTGGTTATGAATGTTAGTGTACATGTGTTATGTAGTGAAAGTGTGATGAGTTCACACCTTATATGTTTTATATCCTTGAAAATGTACCATGCACTTACCTTTGTAGTGCTTGCTATGATTTTGTACATTATAACTTGATTGTTGCTTGAAGATACTTAATCGGCATAACTAAACAAGTGAAAGGTAATCCCTGTAGTTTGCCCTATGCCATAAATCCCTTCTAGTATCATCCTTAATTGCTGGATTGGTGAAATGAGTTTTTCTTGGAGCACATATTTTTGAATATGTGGGGGTATAAGTCGGGTATCACCCTTTACATGATATGTGACATGACCATGCGCGAGCTGATCTCATTGTGATATGGATGGCCATGCTTGAGCCACTCCTTCTTCTTAGAAAGGTCATGTTTGAGCCTATTCTTCTAGTGTTGTTAGCTGTACTAAGGTGGGCTAGGTGTTGCTATATGTGGATGATCATACATGAGCTAATCCTTCTGTTGATTATAAGTCACTTTTACAGTTGACTAACATGTCTCTACGTTGTTACTCTTGTGCTGATCGGGAGGTGTTGGAGAGGTTGTGGATTCTGACTCTTCCATTGACCTTGTATGGCACTGATTTCAAGATAGTAGTGGTTGGTTGGATTTGCATGGTACGACTCCAATCCTCTGGGCAGTAATTAAAATATGTAATTAGTCATGTAGCATGATTGCTTAGAGTCAAATACAATAACATTAGATGAAGCCTTGCTTTTCTTTGTATAGTGTGGTTGGTAGATAAAATACATATTCTTCATATGCCTTCTTAGCTTATAAAATTTACTACTGCTCTATTGTAGCTACCTGATCTGCATAGACGATAATAACTGCCATGCTTATATCAGTAACAGAATCTGCTTAACATAATTGTAGTTTTACATATGTTCTTTAGTTACTTTATCTATACTTTAATAGTGTTGGTGGAGAGTTATATCTCTTGTTGGGACGTTTAGTCTCACCCCCTGGGTTTCCACATCTTTTTGGTATCCATGCATGAGGAGGTAGAGATCATACAGCTGAGGAGGAGTGGCAACAAGATCAGTAGTTGATAAGGTTGAGTGTGTTGCTTGATGATCTTTTAGTGTTAGAGTCCTAGAATCATCCTTGTACAGTCAGGTCTTGGGAATAGTGCTATGTTTTTTGTGGTTATGCTATCATTACAAGTTTTGGCTTCTATGACTTTTTGTTGTATATAGCTGACAGATGTACATGTATATGTAAATAGAACATATATCATGTGTGATAGGCATGTCTATGGAACATGTTGTGATCATGACATTTTATGAGACATATGACAAAGATGGCAGGTCATGGATTTTTATGTAATAAGTTTTCTGATGTTGGTACCCTATGCAATTGGTTTTAATTTTTAGTGTTTTTCAGTAATCCGCTTGTTTAAGTGTTATTTCTGTGTTGGTTTTGAGTAATCTCATGGTTTCCAGAGCTGGGTGTCACACATATATTGCAAAAGTGTAGTCTAGTTACATCCTATTAGTTACATAGGAGTTGGCTCAATAACATTATAGTTACCTTTTACATTGTCAAGACCTGAGAGAGAAAAGGGGTTCAGAACTACATTACATCAAGAAGGACAAAATCAGACTCACCGATATGAATGACTTGCAGCGCAAAGCAAATAAGTCCACCTTCATTGGCCTTCAAGTACCGGAAACTCTGCTCCCTGACGGTCGCACCTTTTTGCTCGAGCGACTTCGATCCTCTCCCAGACGTTCGATTTGTACCTCTTCATTACCTAGCGGTGAATATCAAGACTTTTGAAGATTCACTCACTTCATAGCCATTTGGGATAATGGAAAGTTTGCTTCACCGCCACCCTGGGTAGCAACTTGTTATCTTGAAATCCATTCACACTGAAGGAAGGAGTGATTCGCGAGAGTGGGGTCAGGAGATCACGTTTGCCATTACTGAATCAAGGTAGACTGAACCTCACTAGGCACATAAGACGCCACTTTAATGATCTTCTCTGTCACCCTCATTTCCATTGATTCCACTAGTTTGGTTCTTGATTGATGTATACAACCACATCCCAGTGAGGCTAGAGAAATTTGATCTCCTAGGGAAGGAAGAAGCAGTATTCCAATCCAAGAAGGGCATCGAAACTCGAGGACTTGTACTTGTAGCGTCAGCATCATCCCACATGATGTAGCAGCCATTTGGACAAGGTTACACCACCTGACCGGGGGGGATACTGTTTGCTCACCACTAGGAGATGGAACCATATCCAATCAATGTCTTTGTTCAATCTCTTGAGGTCGAGGAAAGGATTGACGGCCTATTGATCAAGGAAAGAAAAAAGAAATGCTTCTCTGCTTCTCCAGTGACGGGCGAGAGAACACTGCGAACAACATCTCGTCTTATCTACTTCTTCATCTTCAGGAAAGGCTCGCCTAAAGGAGAGTGCCAAGGAAGAGAGAGAAATCCCCCAGGTCTAGAGGAAGAAGAAACAATTGCGCAACAAGCCCCGTGACTAAGATAGGGATACGAAAGAGTCTGAGGTTGGGTTGGATGACATACATCGTCGGTCGGTTCCCCCTCTTTGCAGGGTGATGACACTAGTAGTTGTGGAACACAGATGAGAATCTCTTCGAGAAGGGATATGGGGTTGGGCCCCTAGATCCAAGTCAAAAAAAAAGAGAAAGCAGGTTGAGGTGAGTATGGGAGGCAAGGCTGGATTAAGTGACTCGCCGCCATGGTCCACCCGGGTCCCGATTCCAGACCCTGAGCGAGCTTTAATTGAAGTAGTATGTCAGTGACACGGGGGAAAGCGGAGGCGATGATGAGGATCATGTTGCAAGAAACGGAATGTGACTATCAGTTTCCTTTGCCCCGAACAAAATGAAAATCCACCTCAGCGGAGTGAAAAACTGGATTTGCCTTCATATAACCAACATTGTCGCACAAAAGAACTGGAGGAGAAGGAAGAAACAAGTGGGATTTATAAAGGAGAGACTGGACCCAGTCCGATGCAGCGAAAGCCAGGGCACGGTATTCAGCTTCCGTGCTCGACCTTGCAATTGTAGTTTGCTTTTTACAAGCCCATGATATAGGAGTGCCAGAAGATGACAAACCCGATTGTGGACCGCCGATCATCAGGTTCTGACAAGACCAAACGGCGTCGGAGAAAGCAGATAATAGAAGAGAGAGCTAATGATAGAGGAAAGAATACTTTCCGACTAGGTCCCATTAATTGATCATAACGATATCGTGGAAATGTTGCGCGGACCCATATATATAGGAAAAGAAAGAGAAGAACCTTGAGACTAAACCAGATCGATCCCGAGATCCTCTTGGAAATGGGAAGATCTAGGATGGGCGCCCAACCTTCTAGAGGGAGCGATGTGCATGGACCAGGTGAGTAGGGATGCAGCTCCGTGGACCGTTCGTCGGGCCTGATAGGTAGTGGTATCACACCCTTCTCAAGGGAACCGTACATGACACTCTCGCGTCATACGGCTCCGTCCCGGAATCTGGGCTTGACCAACCAGTCTTCAAAGCTTGATTTTGAACTTTTTTGGAAAGTAATTTGATTTTAGGTTGGCATCGCTCTTTTGTCCTTCTCCCCTTTGAAATCCCCTCGTGCTTACTCCCGATCCAAAGCATCCCTTTTCCATTCATAGAGAGATCCTAACGTCAAAATCAATAAAAAGGCCATCATTGACCAAGATCTAAATAGATCAATCTTGTTGGGAGGTACTGCCCAAGGAAAAGAAAAGGTGACTTCCAGATCTGGGATAATAAATAAAATGGAAACCAGATAAAATCGTATATCGAAACGACTTCTGGCAACACCGGAGGGATCGGAACCACATTCGTGGGCCGACAATTTTTCTGGATAGGTCGAACAATTGGAAGAAAATGGAAAAGGAAGGCTGAGTGGGATCAAAGAAAGTAGTGGACTGATCACTAAATAGATCAAAATAGGTGAAAATTTTGACATCATCATAGCCCACTTCGTTCTCTCACTCTGCTTGCGGAGCGGCATACCGAAAATCCCTCTCCCTGACGGTCGAGCTACTTTGTCCCTCACTGGAACCGCACCACACCTTATGGAAGGGAGAAGGTCCTTGGCCTATTTTTCCCACCACTCATCCAACAAACATGACCCTGTGTTTCAAATAGATTCCTCAAATTTTGTTTCTCAACTCAACCACTACGAGCGAATAGACGATGAGGGTGTTAGGGCCCAGGGTTAGGCTCTCTTTCTCCTTCCTTGCGGTGCTCCCCCACATCCTCAAAATATTAGAATTAGAATATGTCCTTCTCTCTTCCCCTTAACCTGACTTTGATTTTGTTTGTATTTGAGATCTGCCCGGGCATGCGGAATCCTTCAGTTTATTCACTTCGACTCCTCACACTAGAGTGTGGCCTAGCCTTCCGGGGTCGGGTACTATGTTGATGAAGAAGGGCCCTCCCAGGGAGGGATTCCCCCCCAGTGCCTTTCAGAGACATTGTGACATCAACGTCACGAGCTTACTGGGGAAGGGTTGAAAGAAAATCTCCCCACGGGGAAGCAGACCTATTCATACGGGGAAGGGGAATGATCCACCGACACAAGTATGAAAATGACCAGACATCCTCATTCATCGAGAATACGAATGATCCCTACCGCTTTACCTAAAAGGTCTCATGACTCGCCCGCCACCAGAACTAGAACAAGAAAGCAACACCTACTCATTCGTCCCTCCCCCCCAGAGCTCGATGTATTTCCCCAAGTCCTTTCACTCTACCTCCTCTGACTAAGACTAGGGGATCTTCCTGCGAATTATGACCTTCGCCTGGAATGTAAGCAAATATCTCATTTTGATTGCTCCAGCCCCTTCTCCTTATTGATTTGCTCGAAGGAGAGAGAAAGATTTGCTATAGCGCCCGCGCTCCTCCAAGTCATGGAGGATCTTTTTGATGCCCGGGAGCCCATATTCAAATCCTCCTGGGTTGCGGCTCCATTTTGTAGACATCCCCCTCCCCGGGTCCAAGCCTTGCATTATTATGGCAATCCTCCCTTTCAGACGAAGGATTTCTCTTGCCTAAGAAATATGCTTTTCCAGAGAGGGAAGATGTTGTCCCACCCTTTGATATTCCATTTATATTATATAAAGAAGATTCTATTTATATAAAGAAGATTCCATTTATATAAAGAATGGTTAAGTAGACTTGTGAAAGGGACTCCCTAGCGACCTTCTCCGTGGGAACTGGTTCCAGCGTGTTTAGATCTGGCTCGGTTGGCACCAAGGCTACGTGGTTCAATCGGGATTCCTGAAGGGGAGGGAGTACGAAAAAAAGGGGGGGGGGACCGCCCCCGGCTCAACAGAGGAGCCTGCTAGAGAACCCAAAGATTCGGAGATCTACTTTGGGGCAAGGAAGGGCAAGACGACGTCCTTCAACTCCCAACCACCTGTGAGAGTGGGAAGAGTCATATGAAAAGGGGCCCTTTGGATCATCTTCAATCCCCCCCTGATGGAGAGGAATTCTTTTCCGCGTCCATTTGCCCAGTTGTTTCAGAGAAGATCTGAAGGTTGGATCGTGCTCTCTACAATTCCAATTGTATCTAACCTCCCCACATGGTAGTGATCCAACTAAAGATTTTGATTCCAGTACGGGCGGGCCATCTGAAATGCACGAACCTTCACTTTACCGAAGCCAATCTATGAAGATTCTTCCTTTTGATATGTGCAATTCCCCTCTGCCGGTAAGCATCTACTATCTCCTCAAATGAAGATTTCTCTAAGCTGGTACTCTTGCTTATACGTCCTTCCTCTGCTCCTTCCAGGATCCAACGAATACCTAAGCTTTTTTGACGATCCCTACCAACAATCGAGGGGACATCATAAGTCGTACCTGCTATTTTGATTTTTTCTACTTCGCAGAGGGGCTTGATATTCTCTACAGCCTTCCCCAGAAGTTCGATGTAATCTCCTTCACTTCTAGCTAGGCGATGAAAAGTTTCATCAAAAATGGCACGAACTCTCCTTCTTTTATCGGATTTCATGCGAAAGTTGACCAACTTATTGATCAATTCCTTTTTATCACCTTCCAATTTCCCAATATAGCTCAAAATGTCACTGTACATGATTGATTTTCCCCTACAAGATCAGCCCAACATTCCAAAAAGTTCATAATAATAGATAACCCCCCTCATTCCCCTATGAGGAGATCAGATCACCGACCAGAGAGGGCAACCACCTCTCTCTATATATGATTGAGAAAGAAGAGAAGGATATGATGGCTTTAGCAATCTACGGGCTGGTGATTTGACCTACTAGGATATGTGGAAGGTAGGTTCCTATATATATATTATAAGCTCAAGCATGGAGTCAATCCCATACATGTTTCCCTTGCAGAACTGAGGAAGAAGGGCGATTTGTAGGATGTGCTCAATTATTATACATATGGATGCAGAGCCATCTCAAGTGTATCAAAGATAGATTAGCGAGTCAGTGGTCGGGACCTTACAACAAACAGGAGTGGATTGAAATCCTTAGCCATATGGACGGTCAGAGTCTTGTGTGGAGAGCACCCTGGTCCATGCAATGTGATATAGAGATGTGGAAAAACCTCAAGGTTCCTTTAATCGAGCTGTGGGGAGCCCTTAGCTATGCACCTGCAATGGTTAGGAGGCAGATTGGATCAAAGCAATTCATCTCTATGACCCATGAACTAGACTGATGCTTTCCGATGGTTCTTAAGCTCGAGCAAAGTGAGAGGTACAAATCGAGCAAAGTGAGAGGTAAAAATTGAGCAAAGCGAGAGGTACAAATGGAGCAAAGAGAGAGGAATGAACAATGGATAGAAAAGAACTCCTGGGGAGACCGAGCTGGATAGACTTCCCACTTGTTCCTTCTATTTGCATAAAATAGCTTATTTACTTCACCAGTTCATGCCCATTCAAAACAAGAAAGAACAGTATACTCAAACTTTTGTTTTGAATGCATAACTAGACCACTTATTCACCTAGAGCCGGCTTGCCCATTAGTGTAGGGCTTGTAGTGGAAATATGCGTTGAACCTGGTGCGGGATTCACTTATATAACTGACTTTCTTGAAGAGGATAGGAAAAAGAGAGACTTGCCTAAGCATAGGTCAAGGGCACTGGGAATAGAGCGAAGGGGATGAGACATATTACCCCCCACTACTACAGAAATAGCGTTCAGTGTCACTTTTCTGTGCGTCGGTTATTTCGGACAACCGACGCCTATAATATTCGGCGTCGGTTATTTATACAAACCGACGTCTATATTCGAAGACCAGCCAGACACGGGTACCGCTTTGTATTCAGCGTCGGCTGAGTGTAACCAACCGAAGCCTAAAGGCGCCCGCGAAATCCAATTTTCGAGCGAAAAAAATCTGGGTCACATACAACATCGGCTGTTTAACAATTCACCGACGCCTATGTGAAATGAAATTTTGCGCGAAAAGTTCCACTTTCGGTGTCGGTTATCCTTGGATAACCGACGCTGATAATAGTTCCCACCAATTAATTTGGGGTAAAGATTGTCTAATTGGACGTTGGTTATTACGATCAACCGACGCTAAAGATAATAGGCGTCGGTTGTTCTAGATAACCGACGCCGTTGACCAACTTAATAGAGGCCCGATCACCCGACTCTTCCCCCTTTCTTCCTGTTTCATCGATTCTCCTGTGCGCTCTCCCAAAATCGCCGCCTGGTGCCTGGTGCCTGCTGCTTCTCGCTCGCCGCCGACGATCCCTGCTGCTGCTCTGCGTCGCTGCCGCCGCCCGCCACCTTCCTCCTTGCACCGCCGCCGCCTGCTCCTTCCTCCCTGCTCACGCCCTACTTCGGCGTTGTCTTCTTGCTTGCCTCGGCTGCTCACAAGGTATTAGCCGTAGCACCTTCTTCCTTGTCTTCTTCCTTGCCGCCCGCTGCTCTGCTCTGCTTGCTGCTCTGACTTCAAAACCTAAGACTAGTTAGTGTTCTACTTCTTTCACTGAGAACTGAGAAGAATGGCCTACCACGGCCGTGCTGCCCAGCACGGCCGTGGTAGGCCAACACAGCCACGGCCGTGTTTGATTTGATTTAAACCCTAATTTGATTTAAACTTGTCCATTCTAGCATCCTAATTTGATTTGATTAAACACTAACATTGATGAAACCCTAACATCAATTGTGATGAAAGCCTAACATGTACATATCTATTATTGTGTTTGTTGGCCTAGAAACCCGTCCAAGATTGACTCATTAGGAGTAAATCTTGGATAGTCCCCAGTTTGGGACTGTTCTTGAACACCTAATCTCACTTAGGATGTAAGTGTATAATGTGTATTGGGTTTTTGAGAAAATTTCGGTAGCATTTCCCCGTTTGTTCTCTAAGTACATATGTACTTAGAGAACAGTGGGGAAATGCTGCCGAAATTTTCTTGAAAACCCAATACACATTATACACTTACTAGTGAGATTAGGTGTTCAAGGATGGGATAGGTGGTACACATTTATTATATATAAGAATGACATCACATGTGTTTTTTGGCCTAGAAAGTGAACAATCATTGTTCTTTATATTACTTGTGCATTGGTATAAATTAGAATGAACAATCACTAAATTATATAATGTTTGTATGGAGTCCGGCTTCATTGTAGATATCTATTATTGTGTTTGTTGGCCTAGAAACCCGTCCAAGATTGACTCATTAGGAGTAAATCTTGGATAGTCCCCAGTTTGGGACTATTCTTGAACACCTAATCTCACTTAGGATGTAAGTGTATAATGTGTATTGGGTTTTCAAGAAAATTTCAGTAGCATTTCCCCGTTTGTTCTCTAAGTACATATGTACTTAGAGAACAGTGGGGAAATGCTGCCGAAATTTTCTTGAAAACCCAATATACATTATACACTTACTAGTGAGATTAGGTGTTCAAGGATGGGATAGGTGGTACACATTTATTATATATAAGAATGACATCACAAGTGTTTGTTGGCCTTGAAAGTGAATAATCATTGTTCTTTATATTACTTGTACATTGGCATAAATTAGAATGAACAATCACTAAATTAAATATTGTTTGTATGGAGTCCGGCTTCATTGTAGATATCTATTATTGTGTTTGTTGGCCTAGAAACCTGTCCAAGATTGACTCATTAGGAGTAAATCTTGGATAGTCCCCGGTTTGGGACTATTCTTGAACACCTAATCTCACTTAGGATGTAAGTGTATAATGTGTATTGGGTTTTCGAGAAAATTTCAGTAGCATTTCCCTGTTTGTTCTCTAAGTACATATGTACTTAGAGAACAGCGGGGAAATGCTGTCGAAATTTTCTTGAAAACCCAATACACATTATACACTTACTAGTGAGATTAGGTGTTCAAGGATGGGATAGGTGGTACACATTTATTATATATAAGAATGACATCACATTATACACTTAGGATGTAAGTGTATACCCTAATCTTTTCCTAATATATACTTGTTTCCTAATATATACTTGTTTTCTATGATCATAGAATGGATAGATCATGGATGTCCATTCGTAATCGTTGCACCCCAGAGTTTATATTTGGTCTTGATCAGTTTATTAGATTTGCCGAGGAACATAGGAAAAAACCTACAGATAGGTTCTACTGTCCATGTAGGCATTGCGGTAACAACTTGAAAGTCAACACTGGTGAGGAAATCAAAAGTCATGTCATGTGCAACGAGATTGTACAAGGCTATACAGAATGGCACTGGCATGGAGAGATTTTAAAATTGAAACCAATAGATGTCGATAGAAGTACTTGGGTGGAAGAAGAAATTGCCTCCGATGACGTAAATGTGAACGAACCAGTTCCAGCAGACATCATTGATGCGATGTTAAATAGTTGTAGGGTAGAGCACATTGATCCACCTCCTATCTTTAGAAACATTGTGCATGATGCTTAGATACCATTATACACAGGCTGTGCTAAGTTTACGAAGCTTAGCGCTGTGTTGAGATTGTATAAGTTGAAAGCTAACAATAGATGGAGCGACAAAAGCTTCACTTCATTGTTGACTTTGTTGAAAGAAATGCTTTCTGAAGGAAACGAGCTACCAATCTCAACATACCAGGTAAAGAAAATGTTGTGCCCAATGGGAATGGAGGCCAAGAAGATACACGCATGCCCGAATGATTGTGTATTATTTCAAAAGGACTATGTAGATTTGAAAGATTGTCCAAAATGTGGTGCGTCAAGGTATAAATTGACGACTTCGGGGGAGTCCAAAACTGGTTCTCCTGCCAAGGTGTTGTGGTATCTACCTATAATATCACGGTTTCAACACTTGTTTGCAAATCCGAAAGATGCGAAGAATTTGAGGTGGCATGCAGATGTTAAGAAAAATAATGATGGGATCCTACGACATGCGTCTGATTCCCCATAGTGGAAGAAGATTAATCTATTGTACCCCAAATTTGGTGAAGAAGATAGGAATCTAAGACTTGGGCTTTGTACAGATGGGATGAATCCGTACGAGACATTGAGCATCCAACATAGCACTTGGCCAGTCATGCTTGTTATATACAATCTTCCTCCCTGGATGTGTATGAAAAATAAGTACGTTATGTTGTCGTTGTTGATATCGGGCCCTAAACAACCCGGAAATGATATCGATGTTTATCTTGAACCTTTGATTGATGACTTAAAGAAACTTTGGGCTGAAGGTATGATGACCTATGATGCTTCAGCAAGAGAGACATTTCGTTTGCACGCTATGTTGTTTTGCACTGTTAATGACTTTCCAGCATATGGGAATTTGTCTGGTTATAGTGTCAAAGGAGCTAAAGCGTGTCCTATATGTGAAGAAAACACTGATTCAATAAGACTAAAACATGGCGGCAAGACTGTATATCTTGGTCATCGAAGGTTTCTTTCAAACTTCCATCCGTATCGTAGGAAGCGCAAAGCATTCAATGGATGGAATGATGAACGGAGTGCACCTAAACCTATACCAGGGGATGTTGTTTATGCAAGAGTAAAAGACATTGTCAATGAATTTGGTAAGAAATCACAATGTAGTATGGCCACACGGAGTGACAATTCTTCATTCAAGAAGAAGTCAATATTTTGGGATCTTCCTTATTGGAGTTCTTTGACAGTCAGGCATTGTATCGATGTAATGCACGTTGAGAAAAATGTTTGTGATAGCATCATTGGTACTCTGTTAAATATACCAGGTAAGACTAAAGATGGGATAAAATCTAGACTGGACCTACGTGAAATGGGAATAAGGTCAGAATTAACAGAATTATGTGAAATGGGTAATAAAAGAACATACTTACCTCCCGCTTGTTACACGTTGTCTAGAAAGGAGAAGAAAACTTTTTGTGAATGCTTGATAAATGTTAAGGTGCCACATGGTTACTCATCCAACATCCGTAGATTGGTATCAATGAAAGATCTGAAGTTGATAGGTCTTAAATCTCATGATTGTCACACTCTAATGCAACAAATATTGCCCGTGGAAATTCAATCTATATTGCCGAAGCATGTAAGGTTTGCAATTACCAGACTTTGTTTCTTTTTCAACAGTCTATGCATCAAAGTTATTGACCCTGATACTCTCGATAATTTGCAAAGAGAAGTGGTTGTTACCCTATGTCAGCTTGAGATGTATTTCCCTCCTTCATTCTTTGATATCATGGTACATCTTGTTGTCCACTTGACTAGGGAAGTGAAAATGTTGGGACCAGTTTTCTGGCATTGGATGTATCCCTTTGAACGATACATGAGCATTTTTAAAGGTGATGTTTAAAACCGTTATCGGCCTGAAGGGAGTATTATTGAAGGTT
Organism: Alisma plantago-aquatica; assembly: GCA_963693085.1. Taxonomy (NCBI): domain Eukaryota; kingdom Viridiplantae; phylum Streptophyta; class Magnoliopsida; order Alismatales; family Alismataceae; genus Alisma; species Alisma plantago-aquatica. The sequence continues at coordinate 682,889,237 of OY856409.1, forward strand.
ATGTTGCGAGAGAGGTTATGGATTTTTGCAATGACTTTCTCAGTGGTAATGACACTCCTGATAATGACAAGAATATTGAGGAGGGCAAAGGAATTTTGGGATCACAGGTGAAAGTAATCAGCCGTGAGCAGTTGGAACAAGCTCACTTGTATATTTTACATAATATGGATGAAGTGAGTGTTTATATCGAGGAACATACCAATTTCATAAAGAGACAACATCCTCGAGCAAGTTCAATGTGGCTTGCTAGAGAGCATAATAAGACTTTTACTAAGTGGTTTGAAGATAAATTCTTACATCAACTATCTCAAACACCAAATGATATTACAGAAACTATCAAATGCCTCGCCTTTAAACCAAAACCGAATGTTATGTCTTATGAAGGGTTTGACATTAATGGATTCACATATTACACAAAGCGCCAAGATGATAAGAGTGTCGTCCAAAATAGTGGGGTCACTCTTCAAGCGTCGACTATGTACTTTGCAAGTGCAAAGGATAAGAGTCCACGTGATGCTAAAATGTCATATTACGGTGTCATTGAAGACATTTGGGAGTTTGACTACATAGATTTCAAAATCCCGCTCTTTAAATGTAATTGGGTTGATAACACCAAAGGAGTTATAGTGGATGAATTGGGTTTCACTTTGGTGAACTTTGAAAAGATTGGCGAGAAGGGTGAACCATTCATATTGGCATCACAGGCGAAACAAATATTCTATATTGATGATCCTGCAAATGATAAATGGTCGGTTGTTCTACATGGTAAAAGACAGTTCATTGAAGATCCTATAGATGAAGAAGAGTACTATGATAAGTATGATGACTCTAGTCCATTCTCAGTTGGGTTGCCAACTCCGCAAAATATTGAAGCTAATGATGACTTATATGTGCGCGGAGATCACAATGAAGGATTGTTAATTGATAAAAGATCACAATTTTAGAGACATGTATGTTTATACAAATGCTAAATGTTTGCCTTTTTCTAGTTAATACAAATGCTAAATGTTTGCCTTTTTCTAGTTAATACAAATGCTAAATGTTTGCCTTTTTAATGACATTTTCAGATGGCTGACCATGATGAGCATGATGTCCATGATGAGCATGAAGTCCATGATGAGCATGCTGTCCATGACGAGCATGGTGAGGATACCAATGTAAGTTCTAAAAACATATCCTATATTTCTATGAAATTCATTATCTTCTAGTTATGTCATATATCTTATATTTCTATGTTGGGCTAATTCAGTGTGTTTATTTTTGTCAAATTGTAGGTTGATGATGCACATGTACCCACTAAAGCACTGGAGCAACTTGATGCGCAACACCAAACACTTAACAAGAAAAGGGGCATCACTCTGTTGAAGAAGTTAATAGCGCTTAGTGGCAGTGGATCCAAATTGGTTGTGGAGTTTGATAATGGAGGAAATGCAATTGGAGTGAACCGCAATAATTTTGTAAACTATCTTGGGTGTACCACTCGGAGCCATTGTGGTGTTAAGTATGATAATTGGCATAAAGTTCCTCAGGGGAAAAAAGACTTGATATGGAAGGATTTATGTGTGAGTTATTATTATTTGCAATTCTATTTTGTAGATTACAAATTCTATTATTTGCAATTCTATTTTGGATACTAGTTAATAACATTTCTATTTTACAGAATCTGTTTGCATTGGATGAGAAGTTGCATCGTAAAAGTGTGATGCAACGTGCTGGAAAGATGCTTAGGAATTATAGGACAAATCTGAACAGAGAATACATAAAAGAGGGTGATAAGAAAAAGAAGTCAGCCCTTGAACAATGGAACTTCTTGGACAAAGAAGATTGGGACAATTTTGTTGCTTCAAGAAAATCTGAAGAATTTAAGGTATTAGGTGTCACTCCCAATTTAATTAATATACATTGTATTCACCTATTCAAGATTAACATTTAGTGATACTAAGCAAATCATTAATGTGCATACTAACTAGGCCCTCAGTGACGCACAAAAAGCAAGGTGTGCAGTGAATGTGCATGACCACACTATGGGTCTAAAAGGCTATGCAAGCGTTCGCCAAAGACTACATGCGGAGTCTGCGGCTACTCAGGAGTCTTCTCCTACTCAGGAGTCTGCCACACCCATGCCTCACCATGATATCTAGATAGCTGGGAGGCAAAACAAGAAGGGTGAAATAAAGAAGCCCGTAACTGCTGAGGCGGCTGCGAAAATGGTAAAATACAACTCTTAGAGCAATCGTTTGAATATTGATTATTTGTGGTGTTAATTTACCAATTTCTGTTGATGGTGATTAGCGGGAGCTGCACGAGCAGAGGAAACAAGGCACGCTCATCCCTCAGGGCACAAGGGATGAATTGACAGTTGCTCTGGGTAACCCAGAGCATCCTAGATGTGTTAGGGGTGCAGGCGCTGGTGTGGGCATCAAAGCATTCTTTGGGCCATCCCAGTGCAAACCCAGAGCGGGACTTTCTCAAGAAGAGGTAACCTATTCTCTTTTTAGAATGTTACTGCAAAAGGAAATTCAATAATAAGAAGCTAATGTTTCTTTTATCCATGTATAGGAGAATAAGAGAGTCGAGGATATAGTTGCTAAGAAGGTCAACGATGTAGTTGTTGAGAAGGTCAAGGAAGAATTGCTGCGGTGGCAGGCATCTCAGGCTTCCAATCAGCCTATGGCGACCCACTCTTCTCCTGATGCACAGACTGCGAGTAATCCTGGAGACCCATCGCCTAACACGTCTGCTGTTAGTATTGTTTATGACATTGTAGCTAGTCTTTTCAAGATGATATGTTTTCAAGATGATATGTATATATGTATAACATTCTTTACGTAAATTTGTAGGCATTGAAGCCATGCTACTTAAGAATACAAGACTATGTTGTTGCAGAGGCGCAAGCTTACCCGTCCCTTCCTGGGGAAAGGTTTCACGGGACTCCAATGCCACAGGGCTACGTTCGTGTGGGCCCATTACGTGTGTTACCCGATTGGAGGGAAGTACATTCCCATATCCCCACCCGGATATTGATACACTTGCTGAGGCAGAAGGCGGGGTCATATTGTGGCCCAAAGCAGATGTCGTCTACACTACTGAAATTGTAAGATAAATTTACATTGATTTAGACTGTTAATGTGTATATATGATGTCAACTGATCTGAAATTATATATACATGTTAAAAAGAAGACACCATGAGCACCTAGGCCTCCACCTCCACTTCCCGCATTACCAACTTGGGTTCCAACTGACCTAACATACCCGTTAGGTCCTGCTTGTAGGGGAATGGCATGTTGGCTATGGGCACATAATATACATTGCTCGATAATTGTTTCTTTAGATGCAGATTATGCAGGTCAATCATACGATAGCTCTTTATTTATACAAGATATTATTGAGCTGTTTATGTATGATTGGCTGAATACATCAATGATAGAGACATGGATAAGGTGAGATCTTGTTTATACATCCATATACCTTGTGTAAGATCCGGTGATCTGGTTTCTTATATATTAATGCATACGTAATACATGTTTTGCAGCTACTTAGTCGAAGATCATTGCAAACAATTTGCATTTGATCATGTGGGATTTTTGATTCCATCATTGATTAGTATGGTAGCTAAAGACCCTGATAATGTTCAACAATACTGTATAGATGCTTTTACAATTTTTGGTCAGCAAAAGAAGACGATAATAATAGATCCATTCAATGTCAAGTAAGTTTACTTTATTTATAATTTGGACTTAAGAAAATTCCATTTTTATTGTGCATTTTGAGTTATTAATTGTTAATTTTTTACCTCTAGTGGTAAACATTGGGAGTTACTAGTTATTGTCCCCGACACGTTCACTGTTTATTATCTAGATCCCGCGGGAAGTACATTAAACACTAAAATTGGACACGTAATGAGAATGCCATTATTCTGGTGAGAAATATTTCATTTTTGTATCTGTTAACATCTGTTATTACATTACTATTTACTTATGTAATTTATTGTGTTATATTAACATGTAGGGGTTTAGATGCATTCAAAAAGGCTGGAGGAACGGTCCCAAGGAAAAAGAACCAGCCAATAAATTGGCAGAACGTACAAGTAAGTTCCCGACTCCAATGTATATATTATTGATGTGAATTGTGCTTAGTTGTATTATTTTGTATGTTTCAATTTATAGTGCGCTACACAAGACAATGGCTGGGCATGCACATACTATGTGATGTGATTTATGCAGATGATTATCAAACATGCCGCATTGGACATCGATACCATACATGAGGTATTATATATAGTCTCATTAGTTAGTATGAAATATATCAATCTTATTTTTATATTATTACTTATATATATACATCATTCTCTTTGCAGGTGTTTAAAACTGACTACACTATAGGTAAACGCTTAAAAAATATACATGCTCCATATACGATGGAAGCATTAAATGAAATAAGAGAAGAATGGGCAAAAGCCATACAAGCAGTGGCAACTGTAAGATATAATTGGGATGTTGATAGCGATAATGAATGATACTTTGTAAATGAATATTTCTGAATGTTAATACATGTATTTGAATGTTTCTATATGTGTGAATGTGAGAATTGAATTGATGTCTGAATGTATCTACTTGTGTGAAATTTTCCTTGGGACTTTTGCAGGTTTGTGGCCTGTTTGTAGGCTGATATCAATGGATGTCGTAAACCTGCAGTTCAGAAAACAGAACTATAGGTTCTCATCCTGCTGACCAGCCACAGCAGGCCTGCAAACTGATATGAAAAAAAAAATAGATATAGGCGTCGGTTATTTACAGAAAACCGTCAGCAAAGACCTACAACGTCAGTTATTGGATAAAAACCGACGCCTAATATTACAAACAACCGGCATCGCTTATTCATATAAAACCGACACCTATAGTACTAAACACGGCCGTGCAGGGAAGCACGGCCGTGTCGTCTTGAAGTATGGTGTCGGTCTTTTAGTAGATAACCGACGCAGAATGTGTCCTAGATGACGCAGTTTTCTGTGGCGCGAACCCTTTTGGCGTCAGTTATCTACTAAAAGACCGACGCCTATATGTTAAATAGGCGTCGGTTAAAAAACCGACGCCGAAGTGTTCGACCTTTAGCGGCGCCCACATAGGCGTCGCTCAGAAATCGACGCCAAAGGGGGTTAAACAACTGACGCCAAAGGCTGTTTCTGTAGTAGTGCCCCCCCCCCCCCCCGAACTCGAATGGTACCCATACTATAGGGACTTCCATCAAGCACCAAGACAAGAAAGGTCCTAGTCAATTAATGGGAATAGCAGAATTCCAACTCCTCTCCCTAATAGTCAATTTGTACCTCAACCTCGACCAGTTGACTCCTCTCACTCTTTGAAATGAAAGCATCAACTACTCTTCTCCTAGAGTAGGGATTATATCTCCTGGGTTCGTGAGCCTGGCGATTGGTCAGAAGACCAGTCTGTTTGACTCGCCTACCTGGGTGCTGAGGAGATATTTGAGCTTTTGCTCAGAGATTGGGCCCATCTCAGGTATCTTCATTGGTACTTTAAGGTGTCAATCGAGTATTCCACCTCTTGTTGGGATCTTTGGAAGGTCCCTTCAGTTTGTTATTCTTTCTCTAGGTTTCACTCCCCGAAAGTGCAGCTCGAAGAGCGCTCCCAGTGGTTCACCTAAGGTTCCGCATTCAAATGCTGGGAACTGTATAGGAAGTGTAGAGTGCCTAGAGCACTTGTCTCTCTTGAGGATAAGGGGAGGTGAGCAGACGCGATTCGTGCGGGTGCTCAGTCCGTTGCTTGTTCGACCCTCCCCTTTCAGTCATTCAATTACATCGAACCTTCTCCCTCAGTTCTTTCTTTCAATAGAAATAGTTGGGCGTTGAGATCTTCCTCATCAAATGGGTGAAAATGAAAGAAGATGAACTTCGCTCTTCGATCCATTCTTGCTTAGTGTGGGAATAGCCACTACGCACTTTCTATCTTTTTTTTAGATTCCCACTGACACTAAACAATGCTCTGTGGGATGAGAAAGAATCACCATATGACTCCCTTCTTGGCTCCCGAAAAACTTCCCGTCTAGTACACACACGGGGTTGAAGAGGGGGAAGCAGTATAGTATACCACCATGTCTGAATGACTCGATCTATTCGTTTCGTTTGAGTTGGGAGCCACAATTTTTCTTGATGTTGGAAACTCCCTTACTATACCAAAAACCAAAAATGCCATTACATAATCACGGCCGCCTCTTGTTGGTATGGTGCTATCCGAGAGATCTGATCTTGTGATCTTGAACTTACCCGCATTTCAGCTGAGGCTTAGTCGGGCACTAAAGATGGTTCTGTGTCGTCTCCAGAAGATAAATGACACTTGGTCTCTGAGGGTCTTGTTTGTCTTTGTCTTGGATCTGGGGTGGGGGATTCTTCTATAGAGATATTGGCTTTGACCTCGATGTTTAGGACGGTCTTGTTGACTTGCCTACATATTTCTAAACCAGTCGTACCATGTCTGTGGTCGATACTCCACCAACAAAAAATCGATATGAAAAAATGGACTTTGGCTCTTAGATACGACTAGCGCACTTCTTGTTTTGTTTGACCACCCCTATTTTGGTTCGGTTCTTGCTATCGAACCACATTAATATTCAACTATATATATATATCTATATCCTAAGAGCAGTTATCCTCTCTGAGATTTTTTTAGGAGAAGTCAGGGGGTAATCTGATTCATCCCGCCCCCCTCATGCAGGCAAAAAAACATTACAAGCTCGGACGCTCAAACGCAACACCACATATATCCTCAAGAAGAAAAACTCCAGCAGTCTTTCAGCTCAGAAAATCCTATGCCAGACTCCAGAGCCGTTTTAGCAAGCCAATCTTCCACTTTATTTTCCTCACGAAACACATTTTGGATTTTCACATTCCACTCTCTGGCAAATAGACTTCTGATACTCTGGATAATAGGCATGTTGGTACTATTTTCCGCACCACTATCCTTGGTCCTTCACAGCTATTATGGAGCCGGATTCAACAACAACTTTCCTGATACCATTCTCCCATGCCAGTTTCAGCCCAGGCATAATTCCCCATAATTCTGCTATCATTGATGAGCAGTCCCCAAAATGATGCATGAACTCAGTAATCCATTTGCCAGTTACATCTCCCCTCACCCCCCTACAGCAGATCTTCCAATGGTATGACTCCTTGCTCCATCCACATTGGATTTGAACCGGTCTGCACTTGGGCATTCCCAACATACCATTATCTGAGTTCATTCTTCATTTTTCAGTTTATAAGTACCCAGCCCAGACTTTGAGCTCTAGCAATATCCATCACATATGCTTTGACCCTGCGCACCATGCCTCTAGTATCACCCTCTTTGTTCTGGAATACAAATTCATTTCTCCCTTGCCATAGTTTCCAAGCTATCACTCCAAACTCATTTTTGATCATCAAGTTCTTCTGGATCCAGCTTACACATTCAAGATTCTCAAAATTAGCACTGCAGGCATTGTAGTTCTACCCACATAGCTCAGGCATGTTCACAATCTCTTAATACATGAATAACCGACTCCATCGCAGCATTACATCTCACACATTCCCCTGACTCTGTTATTTTCCTCCTGAGTCTTTCTTGGTTGGTCAGCAGTCTTTGCTATTGTGCCACCCGTTATGATTCTTTGAGGGGCCAGGCCAGTTCCAAATCATCCTTGTCCCTATTTTCCTCCTCCATGTCCCCCACAATGGCTTTGTAAGTTGATTTAGTTGATAACAGCCCGTTCATACTATATTGCCATGTAACAGAATCATCTCCTCTCAGCTGAGATGGGGGGGCCGTACCAGCAATTTTCAAAATCATGCAGTAATTTGTCTTTGAACCCATTTCCATCCTTTCTCATTCCCCACACCAGATATGGTCCAACTTTGTTGTTCTTCATGGAGAAATCTCATATTGCACACCTCAGCAAGATTTGGGACCCCCTTGATCCAGCAGTCTTCCCAAAATAGGACTCTTTTTCCATTACCAATAGACCAGCAAATCCCCTTCTTTATAAAAGAAAATCAACTTCCTTGTGTGACAGTCTCCGAGTTGAGGACCAACCGTGGGCTCACCCCACCAATCTTCACACTTTTTCAGATATTTTTCTTTGACTACTTCAGTCCATAATTTTGGTGTATTATTGATGGACTCCCAACCCAGTTTCATCAGCGGAGCAATGTTCATCTTTCTAGCAGGTCTGAATACCAAACCCCCTTTCTCCACAGGTTGGCATAGTGTGTCCCATTTCAATTTAATAAGATTGACACCCTTTCTCTCTTCAGTTGATCCCCAGCATTTCCTGATATGCATACAGTGGTTGGTCCAGAAACTATGGGATCTTTCCTTTCCTTCTAACATAACAGTAGCAGTGGGACTATTGGTTTTCCAATTTTTGCATTTTGGGGAGGAAAGTTTGAGGGAAGTTCTGATGTCAAGCCATAAAGAGAGTCTATCAAGTCTGAACCTTCCCCTTTCCTTAGGGGAATCATCCCTTTAGCAAGGGGAGAAAGATTGATAAGGAAGAACACTTTCAGGAATTGTTCAATCGGTATCTGCATATTGATAGATTGAGTTGATGCTTCCTCTTTGTAGGCGGGAGTCAAGTTCTTCAGTCAGAAAAGGGTAGAGGATTCCTTTATCAGTCTAGTTTCCCACCATCCCTAACTGATTGACTTTCTTCATTCCCCGGAGCAGGAGTTTCTGCTTGACCAAGTGATGCAGGAGTTGATGGAACCCCGACTACGGGAGTAGAGTAGTGGAAGAGTATCTTCTTCGTTTGACCTTTCCCTTGGGATTCCCTTTAGTCTGAAGAACCGGTATGTGGAGTTTCTCTTTCCTCTTTGCCAGGATAAGAAGTTTGTTTGAGTGTCTGCTTGTGTGAAGTCTGAATCACTAGGAGGAGAATCCCACAAGCCGGGGAAAGAGTCAAAGTCGAGAGGTACAAAGTGACTCGACCAATAGGGAGAGGGCATACGAAAAAGAGTGATGACGTTCATTGTAACGACACCAGACCTTGCTTTCTTTAGGTTCTTTGGGTAAGGAAGAAGAGGAAAGCTTCTCTCAAAGAGAGACCCCTGCGTATCAAATTTCTGTCTTCAGAACCATCTATTACTTTCCTCACAGCAAAGGACTTGGATTTCGCAACAGATGCAGGAGAAATACGGTTTGCCTGGGGTTTCAGTTTCGCCCTCGGGAGAAGAAGCGAAGTAGCCAGTTTTGTTTCGGCAGGTCTTTTAGCTGGTTGAGTCATCGATACATTCATTGAGTAGGGTAAGGTTAGTTGTTGAGACCTCTTCTTTCGTTTCAGAATCAAAGAAGACTGCGCTTCACGAAGAAGATCATTACATTCACGAGCAAGATTGCCTCCTTCATTACGAGCTTGTACACTCTAAAGGCACTCGCTTAGCTAGAGCACCAGGTGCATTTCCTCCACCAAACAGTAGTATAGAATCATCTCCTAATATTGAAGTCATAGCTTTTGGCACTAAGGAAAGAGAACCCACAGCCGATTCGTACCATAATCCTAAGGCTAAACTGGGATAATCGACTACTGAATTACCTGAATTTTCTACCAACTGAATAAGAATGACTTGTCCATCCACATCTACAGAAATTGGAATGGGAAATTCCCCGGATGATTCAATATAAAGTTGCAAAAAATCCTATTGACATTAATTTTAGATGTGAGAACTATGTATGTCAACCCATTTTCTATCTACAGAATTCCAATGTTTACCCATCTAGTTCATATTTACAAAAAAAAATGAGACAAGACATGATTGGAATACATGAAAATGCACGCTCTTTAGGGTAGAAAGTATGATATTTTGAATATATGTCATGAATAACATTATTTGTGCTCTATATTCTCTTTGTTTCTTTATTTGTTATTAGAGTATATATATCCAAATGAACATGGGATTCTCCCATGATTCATCTTTGAGGGTTAGTCTTATAGAATGGATTTGGTTTAACCAATCTTTAGTGTGTCTTATATTGTGAGATTTGTTAATGGTCAATTAATAACAAAGTCCAAGGCTTATAATTTTTATCTCTTTATATGTGAGTAGTGTTTCAACATTTTGCTCATTTCCCTTTCTTGTTTTAGTCTCCATATGTCATTTTAGATTGAAATGACATTATATGTAGGTTGGAGAAGAAATTTTATGTCTCACATCCTGGTTGTGAGATCAAAGATACTCTATTAGCACTTTGCACTATCTAGGTCATATTCTAAGTAGTAGTTAAAAAGAGGCGGGGAGAAATGAGTCTCCATATAATAGATTCTTGATCATTAATCAACTAATCGGCCCTCCACTTATATGAATTGAGCACATCCAATGACATATGCATTCAACTACTGAATCAATGTGGTATGAGTTCCATATCTTATGAGAAATAAATAGAGGTTGTTTCCTGTACCATTTAGAAAATAGTAAGTGGATTGTAAACAATCACTCTCTCTATCATGATGATTAAATGGTATGATGTATCATGTAGGCATCCACAAATTTAATAGTATATTTTCTAGGACTAAAGAACCTTAATTGGATCAATGCCCTTATCTTGGTTTCCAATATCCTTGTAATAATCTTATAGGAAGAAGTTATGACACTTCAGGTATGTAATCACATTACAATCTGGTTTAAGCCTCTAGCCGTTGTATAGACACCAAACACATATTTTTGAAAATTAGAAGATACATTCAATATGTAATTCTCATGCAGCACACCTCCAATGCACTTGCCTTAATTTTTGAACGCTAGAGGGAAAGTATCACCCTTGTAATAACAAGAAGGTTCCCATATATCGATACACATGTTCAAGAGAATCAACAAAATGTTCAATATGAGCAAAGTGATCAAAAAAACAATCCAAAATGCTATGTGCTACATAGAATTCCAATAGCTTTCACAGTTGAATCTAGTAGGGTGTTGTTTCTTCATGATCTAGAGTCACATGAATTTCCGATCATTATTGATGCAATGTTGTAGAGTTTTGATTTTTCTCATTCTTTGTCTTTATTTGATAGAGTTCAAATTTTTCTTTTATTTGGTAGAACAAGCATGGATGTTAATTTTTGTTAGCCTTGCATGTTTGAAGACTTGCATTTAAATATTCTAAATTTGATTTTTTACAATTATATATAGTTCTTTTTATGTTATAATGACCAACAAATCCCCTTACTATCATTTATGAATGTGTTATCTGCTAATCCAGCAACAAAACAATTTCTTTTGTTCTTAGCATTCCTTGATATATCAATCATATTTTTTGTTTGCAGAGATGTTATAGAATACTAGCTCTATTCTTTCTTATATTTTATTGAAAATGTTTTTGATTCATTGATGATGGAGAGTTCATCTATCTGCATGTAGTCTCTTAGTCTCTTGGCATTCCTTGTATTTTTTTTTCTAAATCATTTCCAGTCATGAACCTGTCGATAAATTTTTTTGGGGCAACCTTACTATAGCTGTCAGTTACAGAACTCATGTTTTAGCAAAGGGATAACAAAACCTCTTTCAGTTTTGATTAAAAATTCCACATGTAAGAGCAAATAACTTCAAGATGTTTTATTGATACATCATACTTTAACCTGTAAATGCTTGTTCTACTATTCATAACACATATGACCATACACACCTTTTTAGGTGCAAGAGGTTGACGTGTATTTTACTACGCGCTTAAACGCAAGTATACGCGTCGAGTAATATAGGCCTTGTGAGGCCCGAGTCGAACTCAGGGATACGTGAATTATTGGAGACTTCTACTAACTAATCGCAATCAGCTAGACCGATTAACAAAGTAGAATTTGTTGTTGAAATTAAAAGAAAATAAAAATGAAACAAAGAAAATAATCGATTAAAGGTTAATTTAATCAATTAAAAGGATATCTTTAGGATGGCGGTTTCACCGCGGGTCAACATTGTATTAGATTTCATATAATTCCTCACACTTCTCTCTCTATCCGGGTAGTGGCCTGAAATGAGAATTACCCACTGTCGTGGTGTAATTCACTACTTAGGTTTAGGTTGATTCCACCGTCGTAGTAATCATTCCCCTAAACTAAGCGCATTAGGATCGGTCCCTCAGTTCCCACCATTAATTTTACAACTCCTTTGTCAAGGGTTTTATTAATTAATGTAGAATTCGTTTCTTTTCAACCGTTAATCCTTCTGTCGAAGTGATTAAGGGCATTAATTTACTATTATGGTGATCAAGCATAACAATAGCAATAGAGAAAACGAATTTATACCACGGATATGAGAGAAAAATATGAATTATCAATATAAAATCATCATACAATGTATCCCCGGGCTACTCCCGGTCCTAAAGATTGAGGGTTTTAGCCTCTCATGTTCATCTTACACAAATACATGGTAGAAATTGGGGAATTCATAAGAAAAACGTGAAATAGATGGGAAAACCCCTGAACGGAGAAGAACCGGTGGATCCTTGGCGTAGAACACAGCTTCCCCCGCCTGTCGGTGGTGGAAATTGTCTTCGGCAGCGTCCGAATCACCCGGTATGAGCTTCTCGGCCTCCGTTCTCCTTTCTCTCCTCCTCGGCACTCGTGCAATCCAAATCTGAGATCCCTCCTTTGTCTGGGCGGCCGTCATTAGGTATAAGTCCCTAATTAGGTCGTCAAATAATGACAGCCGTCCGATTGATATCAAAACAGATCCAACGCATATCTGCCGGCGTCGATACCATCGACGCGGGTCGATGGTATCGACCCAGCGGATTAGCGGCAGCTTTCCTTTCTTTTATTCTGAGCGCCTGTGGTGATCTCGATACCATCGACTTGGGTGTCGATGGTATCGACTCCTTTAGCGTCGGTTGTTGTCGTTTAGCGACGCTGTAGCTCTCCTTGTGTCGATGGCATCGACATCCGTCGATGGTATCGACTTAATCCTCACTAGCAGCCTGGAGACATCTCGATGCCATCGACTTGGGCGTCGATGGTATCGACTCTGTATTGCTCTTCTCGGCTGACAACCTGTGGCTTGGTCGATGGTATCGACACCCGTCGATGGTATCGACGGATGTAGATACTTGTTTTTCCTGAAATTGTACAACAAGACCAAATAAATCCACACGATTTATGATAAGATGATCAATAATGCTTAAAATAATGAAATAAAGGGGATTTGATATAAAATGATGGCAAAGACCAAATAAAGTGAATTATGCAATATTATCCATGAAAATGAGTAATTAAGGCACAAAACACATATGAAAAAGGTCTATAAATGCGACTCAAAATCATCGCATCAAACTCCCCTAAGCTTAAACATTGCTCGCCCTCGAGCAACTAATCCTTAGAATAAAATTGCGAATGTCAACTAACAATCAAAACACCAACCCACCTCACAAATGACTCCCACTGGACGTTCTCAAACCGGCCTACCCTAATCACAGAACAGTAATTACCCTATAGGCGACAATAACCATCAATAAAAGAAATTATCCTTCAAACTGATGAACACTATCACATAAGGCAGTTATCATAATAAAGTTCGCCGATTCAGCCATGGTGCATCTTGTGATCACCTACTCTACGTTGCTCGCCCTAACTACCATCTACATGGAAGCAGTTCTCCTGATAAACATGAGTGAGGAGAAAATCACGGTGGCCTACCAATCCGAGCAACGGGTGGATGGAATGGGTGGTTCATGGGAGAATTTGGAAGTATTACACAGTTTCAAAATGCATATAACAAAATGCCCTAAATGATGCAAATGCACATTAAGAATGCCCTACCGCCTAAAAGCGGGTGGAATGATGCATGCCCTAACCTTCTACCTCAAAATGAGATAGAAATCTACTCAAGCCACATCATGTACTCAATTCCCCTGTTATACAAGTGATATCATTCCTTTCTCCCTCTTATTCCATTTCCTTCTAAATTCTCTTTTTTTTTTTTTTTTAACATTTGTTCATATTTCCAGAATTTTTTTTTTTCTTCTGTTTTTTTTTTCTTTCCAATTGGAGATCCTTGCTTTATTTCGAGGGTATGGAACAAAGTAGATCACCTATTTAGGAAAACTGAGATACATGGTGTGCCTATGCATGAAAATCATGAAATTGTGAGTGCAACTACATGACATGCACCTAAAGGTAATGTGCATGTATCACTATATATTTTTTTTATTATTCTATGCAAAAACATGAAAATAACAATGCAAAACCTATCTACATGCCATGCACGCAAAAGAAATTGAAACTGCACTTTACTTCCAATTCTTGGTGGATTATAGGAAATGGGGTGGAATGATCACAAGATTAAGTGACTGAACCTTAAAAGAAAATTATGTGTCCCTCCTTATTGACATGTGTAGTAGTAAAAAGGGTGCTTTCTCTTACATCTGATTAAGGTCTCATTACCATTTGATTAGGTTAGGCTCAAACAACCGTTACTATCCACTTTCCATGAGTCAAAGGGTGTGGGTATGACATATTGGTTCAAAGTTGACATAATCAATCATTTTCATAGAAAAAGTTCCCCAAGGACAACCAAGTAAAGCTAATTAAATGACACAGAAAAAATTTTCAATTCCCTTTAATTTCCCCATGAAAACAGCTAGATGACAATTTTTACGACATCCACAATTACACTAGATAGATGTGGATCCTACATAAAAACTTAAAATTGCAAAAACAAATAACAAAGCAGAAACTAAAACAACTAAAGAAAAGATAAAAGATAGAGCTGTTCCAGCCACCCCCCTAAGCTTGAATCCGACTATGGCCTCATAGTCAAAAACCAACTTAAGGGTGGAACAGTGATACCCTGATCAATCTTGTGAAGGCGGTGGTGGGTAATGTGGTGCCGTAGGATCCCAAGACGGGTACTCCCCCTGGAAGCTTGGATCATAGTGGGTCCTCGGCGGAGGCTGTGGATAACCTCCAAAGTACTCTCGACTCCAGTAGTGGTCGAAGAAGGGCTCCTGCTGCGTCTCTATCCGCTGCAACCGGTTGTGCATTTGTTCTTGGTTGGCGAGGATGAGCCGCTCGTTCTCGAACATAGCCCTTTGATTATCAAGCAACCGGCCCGTTGTCTCATGGATGCCGGTATACAAAGTCATATGCTGGTGCTGCGTCTGCTGGATGTCCTGCAGCATGGTATACATCCCTTGCATGGAGTAGGGATCCGCAGCTGGCTGTTCTTGCTGTGGTGATGGCGGCGGGGGCTGAGATGATGAAGATGCACCCGGATGCATCCTAGGACGCTTCCGTGGTGCCACGCGTGCTCGAAGAGGTGTGGAAGCCTCCTCGTCTTCCTCCGCCTCGCCTTCTTGGTCGTCACTTCCGCCTTCTTCTTCCGAGGACTCGATGGCTATGATGGGCCATCGGAAATGCTGCTTGCCCTCAATGTGGAAGACGTCGTCCGGCAGGGATGCCTCCTGGTAAGCTTGGTTGACGTGGCAATGAGCGTACGCCAACCCGTCCCGGAGAAGAATGAGGTTTGAACGGTGCAAGTGTTGCACGTTCACCTTACTCCGCGTAGAAATCGGAGTCATGGACTGAAAGTTCAGCCCCAAGTAAAGCGCCAACTTGGTGACAAGACCACCAAAGTGTATTGGAGCCTTCCTTGTGCTCCGCTTCACCGCCATGACGCGCTGTAACCAGAATGCTCCCCAGTTGCACTCTTGACGCTTCAGGAGGGCGTACACAAAGAACAAGTCGCTCTCCTGAAACTTGCTCAAAGCAAGATCGCTCCG
Organism: Alisma plantago-aquatica; assembly: GCA_963693085.1. Classification (NCBI taxonomy): domain Eukaryota; kingdom Viridiplantae; phylum Streptophyta; class Magnoliopsida; order Alismatales; family Alismataceae; genus Alisma; species Alisma plantago-aquatica. Next base: position 682,904,984 of record OY856409.1, read on the forward strand.
CCCGAAGAAGGTCAAGCTAAGCATCCTATGCAATACCCGGACGAACGGGTGTTCAAAATCAGCTACCGCGGCGTTGTGGTAGCTCACAGTCTTCCCTGCCGGTACCGTACAAAGCTCGGAGAAGATCTTGTCGTAGTCGGTGCGGGCGTCGGGACGTCGGTGATCGTGGCGGCTGTGGTTCCAGTTGAAGATGTCGTTGAACTGCTTCAACGTGAAGTTGTAATTGTTGTTGAATAGACGGAAGGTCACCCTCCCCTGGATCCACGTCTGGTCCGATGGTACCACGTCGTTTGGTACGACGCAGATATCAAGGGACGCCATGAACTCGGCCACCAGTTCCTTGTATGTGGGCCGTTCGCCAAAGAACGGCTGCCCATCCGCATGACAGTCCATCTCATAGAAGCGACCGGTGTGCCGCGCTTGCCCGGCCAACACATAGGCCAAGTTGGCCTCGAATCCCAAGTCCCTGATCATGCCCCGGTCCACATACCGGGTGGCCTCGAACTTCCTCTTCATGATCTCCTCGTACACTTTCCTCGTGTCCATGTTGGCGTGAATAAGGCGTGGACGAGAGATAGAAGCTGTTGGAGGAGGAACAAACTCCTCGATCACCATTGGATGCGCGCTCGATGAAGATGCTCCGCCCGTATGCACCATGTTTGCGAGAAGAAGAGATTAAGAGAAAAGAGCTCGGTGAAGATGGAGAGAAAATCTCCGCTCGATGAAGATCTTTGCTCGGTGACGCTTCTCCGCAGGTGTAGAGGGCTCGGGGGAGTGCTCGACGCAATGGGGGGTACTTGCTCTGAGGGTGTGATGTCATATGACGTTGCAAGTCCCCTTAAATAGACTTGATCGGCGCCCCTGTTAACCCGTCGATACCATCGACGCGGGTCGATGGTATCGACACGTCTCGCGGGTAGCCGTCTCTGTCGCTGGCATCGACGGCTGACGTTTGCTGGATCGCCAAACCCGGATCGCTGACGAGTCGATGCCATCGACGGATGTCGATGGTATCGATGCAGCCCCCGGATCGCTGACGTGGCTGTCGCGGTCGTCGCCGATGTCTTCATTCGGATTGGTGACATGTCCGTCGATACCATCGACGAGTGTCGATGGTATCGACCTGCATTTGTTGCAACACCTCCGTTTCTGGCTCTCAACCTGTGATGATGTCGATACCATCGACGAGGCCGTCGATGGTATCGAGTTGACTGAGCAAAACTTGTCTGAATATCTCCAGAGATCTCGATGGTATCGACAGGGGTGTCGATACCATCGACTTTATCCTGGAGATCAACCTGTGACCATGTCGATACCATCGACGGATGCGTCGATGGCATCGACACAGTGCGATTTTTGCTGGTTGCAACCTGTGCCCAAGTCGATGCCATCGACTGATGTGTCGATGGTATCGACTCTGCCTAATCCTGCACAATTAACAAACGGATCAAGGTATCATTTTTAAACTAAAATCTAAACGAATTAAAAACAATCTATCACTAAAATGAAACTAGCCTAATGTACCGTTGGTTGGGTTGCCTCCCAACAAGCGCCCTTCTTTAGCGTCTTAGGCTAGACGGTGTGACGATTGTCATCTCTTCACCTTGGAAACTGCACTTAGAGGATCATTCGGTAATTTGAATTCAACACGATCTCCTCCAATGCCCAAAGACAGAGTACCTCTCCCTAAGGCAGTCACGACATCTGCCGTTGCTTGAAACGGTCTTCCTAGAAGAATTTCACAGCTTTGGAGTGGTGGCATGTCTATGACGACAAAGTCCACCGGGAATACGAATTTGTCAACCTTAACTAGCACATCTTCACATACTCCATAGGGTCTCACTGTCGACCCATCTGCCAATTCAATTGTCGCAGCCAAATTCTTGATCTCTTTTAACCCTAGCTTCTGAAAAGTAGCCAAAGGCATGAGATTGATACTAGCGCCAGAATCACATTGCGCTCTAGAAACATGTTGACCACCTATTGAACACGGAATGTAAAAAACTCCTGGGTCCTTTCTCTTCCTTGGTGAACTCCCTTGAATCATCGAGCTCACCGTCTCATTCAACCAATAAATTTCATCATCATTTATCCGCCTCTTCTTGTTGATGATCTCTTTAATGAACCTCCCGTAGGCGGGCACTTTCTCAATCATCTCCACCAGCGGAATGTTGATATGCAGCTTGCGGAATATTTCCAAGAATTTCCTATAGTGTCGGTGCTCCTTCTTCGGCTTTGGATTGTCCCGATTTGACACATCTGCCGCATTGACACGCTTGTGAGGAGGCACATATGAGTCTTTCGGGGGTACCTCCCCTAAGCTTGCTTCACTCACTATCTCGGGCGTGTGCTTTTGCAAGTCATCCTCATTAGTAGCAGCTTGTTGTGGTTCCTCTTCCACCTTCTTTGTCTCCGCATGTGCACAAACTTGCACTTCTTCTTTTTGCCCAGGTGGAGATACAGTATTCACAACTCTATCAGATTTTCTGAAGAAAGGATTTCCACCCGGCAGTCCATAGTACGTGCGTGGAAATGGTATTGCCGGTGTTGCATTCACATTGAACGTCATTCTCCTTTCCTCTGCAACTTCTTGCACCTGAGATTCTTCTTCATTACTCACCACAGAAATGTATTTGACCTGATGGTGCGCTTGAACCACATTCGCGTTCTCGGCTGGTTTCTGTTGATTGGCGTGCTTGATAGCCGCCACCTCACTTGAAATCTGTGCCACGGTGGTCTCCAATGCCCGCATTTGCGCTCCATGGCTTTGCAGCGTCTGCCCAAATTTGGTTAGAATATCACCTTGAGATTGCAGTTGTTTTCCAAACATGGCCATCATCTCTTGGTTTTGCTGGACCATTTGACTTAGCAATTCAGTGTTCTTGTCCTCGGCTTTCGGTTGTGGCTTTGCATCCGGATCTTGTAGAAAGTTATTCGGATCCTTCCAAGAAAACTTTTTGTCTCTCCTCCATGCATAGTCATTGTTTCTGTAGCCATGTTGTTGCATGAATTTAACCTGGGCTTCCTCATCCTCAGATGCATCTTCCTTAGACAGTAACTTCTTGGCTAGGAGATCTAACTTATCATTCAGCTCCTTGACTGCTTTAGATTCCCCTATCGCTCGAACATGCTCAACTTTATCCCGGTCACCCCATGATTGTTTTCTGGACATGTTCTTTAAAATCTCCCAGCACCTATCATCAGTGTTGTTTAAGAAAAATCCGGACCCGGCTGAATCCAAATTGCTCCTATCGTGCTCGGAGAGAGCAAAGTAAAAGATCTTCACTTGGGTTTCCTTGTCTAGTCCATGATGTGGACATCTCCTCAACATGACTTGGAATCGCTCCCAAGTCTCAGAATAAGTTTCACCCGCCTGTTGGGTGAAATTGTGGATCTTCCGGATCATATCATTGGTCTTCTCAGGAGGGAAAAACCTCTCGAAGAAAACCTCCACCATGTGATCCCATGATTCAACAAACTCGTCGTCGAGGTTATGAAGCCACTCACGTGCTGCTCCTGCCAAGGAACTGGGGAATAACTTGAGATAAAGCACATCTTGCGGAAAGCGATCTGTCTTCACCATATCGCAGTTCTCCACAAACTGACTAATGTGTGCCACTGGATCTTCATTTTTCAGTCCGTGAAATGCATTGGATTTGACCAAGTTAATCAGTGCTGGGTCGATCTTGTATGTAGGTATGTTTAGCCCTTGTTTCTTTATAGGCCCCTTTGATGCCGAGGAAGAAGACGCCTTGATCTTCTCCCATATTGTCTGTGCTTCAGCCATTACTTCTTCTTGTTCCGGCTCAGATTCAGAATGTATATCACTGTGGTGTTCCTCCTCGTAGTTGTCCTCGTCCTCTGGTCCCGCAGATGGAACCTCAGGTGTGCGATTCACGTAGTCTCGACTACGCGTGTGCACCATGCAAAGCACCTGAAATATGGAAATAGGGGTTCAGTACAATGCTTTAGTCGAGTCAACACAAATATAGAGAAATAAAGGAATTTTTGAAATTGTTTTAAAATAAATAAAAAAAAAATTGTGGCCTAGAGTGGCCGCTCTTAGCACTCAAAGTGCCAATAATTCGCCGTGATCCCCGGCAACGGCGCCAAAAACTTGACGTGTATTTTACTACGCGCTTAAACGCAAGTATATGCGTCGAGTAATATAGGCCTTGTGAGGCCCGAGTCGAACTCAGGGATACGTGAATTATTGGAGACTTCTACTAACTAATCGCAATCAGCTAGACCGATTAACAAAGTAGAATTTGTTGTTGAAATTAAAAGAAAATAAAAATGAAACAAAGAAAATAATCGATTAAAGGTTAATTTAATCAATTAAAAGGATATCTTTAGGATGGCGGTTTCACCGCGGGTCAACATTGTATTAGATTTCATATAATTCCTCACACTTCTCTCTCTATCCGGGTAGTGGCCTGAAATGAGAATTACCCACTGTCGTGGTGTAATTCACTACTTAGGTTTAGGTTGATTCCACCGTCGTAGTAATCATTCCCCTAAACTAAGCGCATTAGGATCGGTCCCTCAGTTCCCACCATTAATTTTACAACTCCTTTGTCAAGGGTTTTATTAATTAATGTAGAATTCGTTTCTTTTCAACCGTTAATCCTTCTGTCGAAGTGATTAAGGGCATTAATTTACTATTATGGTGATCAAGCATAACAATAGCAATAGAGAAAACGAATTTATACCACGGATATGAGAGAAAAATATGAATTATCAATATAAAATCATCATACAATGTATCCCCGGGCTACTCCCGGTCCTAAAGATTGAGGGTTTTAGCCTCTCATGTTCATCTTACACAAATACATGGTAGAAATTGGGGAATTCATAAGAAAAACGTGAAATAGATGGGAAAACCCCTGAACGGAGAAGAACCGGTGGATCCTTGGCGTAGAACACAGCTTCCCCCGCCTGTCGGTGGTGGAAATTGTCTTCGGCAGCGTCCGAATCACCCGGTATGAGCTTCTCGGCCTCCGTTCTCCTTTCTCTCCTCCTCGGCACTCGTGCAATCCAAATCTGAGATCCCTCCTTTGTCTGGGCGGCCGTCATTAGGTATAAGTCCCTAATTAGGTCGTCAAATAATGACAGCCGTCCGATTGATATCAAAACAGATCCAACGCATATCTGCCGGCGTCGATACCATCGACGCGGGTCGATGGTATCGACCCAGCGGATTAGCGGCAGCTTTCCTTTCTTTTATTCTGAGCGCCTGTGGTGATCTCGATACCATCGACTTGGGTGTCGATGGTATCGACTCCTTTAGCGTCGGTTGTTGTCATTTAGCGACGCTGTAGCTCTCCTTGTGTCGATGGCATCGACATCCGTCGATGGTATCGACTTAATCCTCGCTAGCAGCCTGGAGACATCTCGATGCCATCGACTTGGGCGTCGATGGTATCGACTCTGTATTGCTCTTCTCGGCTGACAACCTGTGGCTTGGTCGATGGTATCGACACCCGTCGATGGTATCGACGGATGTAGATACTTGTTTTTCCTGAAATTGTACAACAAGACCAAATAAATCCACACGATTTATGATAAGATGATCAATAATGCTTAAAATAATGAAATAAAGGGGATTTGATATAAAATGATGGCAAAGACCAAATAAAGTGAATTATGCAATATTATCCATGAAAATGAGTAATTAAGGCACAAAACACATATGAAAAAGGTCTATAAATGCGACTCAAAATCATCGCATCAGAGGTCAAGTAAGATATTATAGCATTAAAAGGAGGGTATAAAGCTAGACCTTTATTTATGTGATAAAATAGGGAGTGTTTTATATCTATGGTTCCTACCCCACAATCATTCATGTTATAACCTATAAAGATGTGCTACGACCAAAAGATTCATTATTAGTCAAATAGTTCTAGAGATCATGTTGGTGCTTAATGATACATGTATACATTTTCAGATGAATCATGAATTACACCATCCTACATTCTCTTATTTTATGACCAACTTAAATGTGCATATGTCGGGTTGGTTGTTCAAATTCCATTATTGTTTATATGATAACCTACTCTAAAGTCAATGTTGAGACCTTATTATTAACTTGTAGATTAGCCTCAAGTATATCTGAAAGGTACAACTATTTCATGGGGATATGATCCATAATTTGTCTATTTTAGTTTATGTATGCTCATATTTTACTAGAAACTTGTTTGATGTTTTATTTCTTATTGGTACAATAGTTGTTGATAATTCCTAACCTGTTAATGTTCAATTTTTTCAAGGAGGATTCTTTTTCCCAGTAGTATATTAGTTGTGGGAATAGGACCATGGTGTTATTGGTGTAAGAAACATTACTACCTTTTCCTCAATATGATTTTTTTCTATGGATAACTTGTTATCTCTTTCTATATAATAACTACATATTTTCTAAAAACCTTTTTTCTTGAACTACCTACCTACTTATTTCTTCCTCTCACCCAATTTGACCTAATCATCAATTCTATATTTACCTATTTCCAAAAAAAACAATTCTACAAACTTGTATGCCTTTCTCAATACCTAAAAAATAGAAAAATAAATAGGAACCAAGACAATAATAATTACTAGAAGTGATGCAACAAACATACTTTATACATTTGTGCAAGCATCATTCGTAACCTATTTAGTAGAACAAATTTACTACATTGTGAAATGAGTTGCCTAGTAGGTTGACGAAAATCATAGAATAATTCTAGAAAAAAATCATACCAACTAAATAGGCCCCTTTCAAAACCTAAATATTTATAGTTTTTGTTGGAAGTTTTATATAAAAATTGTGATTATAGAAACAACACATATCATTCTACTGTAGAAGACACTAAAGTCATTCAAGACAATGTAGTTGGTCTAGCATGTTTTTTCTGAGAAGAATAGTTTATTACAAGTTTGTTGGCTTAAATGGACCTCTTGATGCCACAAATTCTAGTGTTAGGGATATGAAGAGACTGACTATTTTAAAAGCTCACATTACTATAGCTAATTCCGAAGATGGTATTCTTTTGAATGATGATTTCCAAAGAATTAAAGATTTTTAGGTATTGTGCTATCTAGAAGATATTCAATTCAAACAATAATTACTTTCTATTAAACTGTGAAACTTATAGTATTATTAAACTTTTTTTTTTTGGGAAAGGAGCGAGCTGAAAATTGCCTTATCATAGCAAGGTCTTTTGTGGAAAGGAACAGACCTTAAAATCTCTACCTTCAAGATTCCAACTTCTGATGATCTCTATAAAAAGCATGTTGATCCTACCAAACTTGAGGTAGTTCTCATATTCATTATCTTATTTTTTTATTTTGTTCTCCCATCTATTTGCAATGGTCATACATTTTACCAAAGTTTCTGTGACAACTTATATTTTCTTGTTTCATCTAAGTGAAATAATATAAGCGAACTACTACTTCTTGACTAACCTATTCTAAGGAACAATTTCATAATATATTATATATTACATTCTTCATGAGTATTGTGGCATACCATACTTATATCAAGTCTGAATTATAATTCAATTTGGACATTGAAATCACTTTTTGTTGCTTGGTTCTGTAGGATTGTTTCCAACAAGCTGACACGGTAAGGACTTTTGAAAGCATTTTTATGTTGGTTGTTTTTTATGTTTTCTTGGACAAGGTATCACGTAATCAACTCTACCCCTATGTGGAAGCCTCCACACCAATGACAAATTATTTTAATATTTTGTTTTTTTAGCTTAACATTGATCCTGAGTCCCTAAACCCTAAGTTGCCTAACCCGAATGAGTTGAAGCCATACCCTTGTACTTGTTACCTTGAGTATAAAGTCCATATTGGTCCTCTCATAATGATTTCTATTGACACTACAAGGCAAGAGATTGCTTTAGGTTAGAATATTCCTCTTATTTAGTTGTAATTTGTCCTTTGTGAAGGATCAAATAATGGCACTGCACACATTTGGGAGATAGAAATTGGTTGTTTTATGAAAGTTTGGAATATTGATGAAGTTTTCAAGACATTGGATGGAATTCCTCAATTGAGCTCCCTATTATTGCTTTATCTATGTAAGGGAATGGTAGATCTCTCGCTTCTTGTTTCTAGTAACAATTTTGATATGTATATGGTTTGATATGAATGGGAGAAGACGTTTTAATTTTAGGCATTGGGCTTGGATGTGAAAACAAAGCAAAAAGGATCCAAGAATTTTAATGCAGACCATATGATAGACAAGATGTGCTCAACAACTAAACAAGCTGAGTCTTTTTCCAGTTTGTCAGACTCTCAACCAACTGTGTTGCCAGCTTTTGGTGGTGCAAGAAATCAACTTGCAAGCTTGTCTGTCAACTCCATAGTTCAGGAAAAACCTACAAGTTATCCATCCCTATCAAGTGCAACATGGCAACAAGCCTCACAAGACCATTGTAAAGAAGGTTGTGACAAGATGACTATTGTAATGCATTCCAATATTCCTCAAACTCAATATAAATTTGACCTTTGATCTGTCACATTCAAAAGTGAAGCTCATAAAAGAGGAGAGGACAACAACATAATATAGATCGCAATGCAATTGGAGGGAGGAATCCACTAGTGGGGTCTTTTGTATAGTTGATGATTTTGATTCTATTAAAAGGTCAGTATATATAGATTTTCTTAAATATTATATTATAGATGCAAGGTATACATCCTCCCCATGTATAGTTGTTGTTAAAACATAAATGAGAGTATGGTTGTTGGTGTAATGAGTATAACTTGGTATATTTGCTCATGTATTGAAAAAATACATAGTATATGCATAATCTAACTATATATATGTATATGTGTAGTAAATGGTTGTGACATCCCCAAATTTTCAGCGCCTTGACCTATTGTGTGATGTCCAAACTAAAACCCTCACCTGAATAAGAATCCCAATTCAAAAGTCCAAAAGAAGAAAATCAAGGGAGTCAGAGGAAAACAGAGAAGTACATGAACATGAACAAGAAAAAAACATAACCACAAGCTCAACATTCAACATATGATTATAAAAAAAATTGTTAAAACTTTTGAGATTACATATTGAACAATAGACTTTTACATATGTACATACTACCACTACAACATGAGTTTCAAAACAATGGGTCCATTTGTACATCTTCTCACCATACAACTCTCAACTATCAACTTGACTTCAAGATCATATGTCCACATCACCTAAACAAGAGATTAGAAGTGGTACACGTCAACACAATATAATGAAATATTGGGCTGAGTATGCTACAAGATTCATATACCTCTGTATACAATGAGTGAATAAGATAAATGTAAAATTTGGTATAAATAAACAAATATAAAAAAGGCATATTTGAAGAAAGATATGTATTAAACAATAGAACACAGATTTTAACACATTTTCCATTATATAGTCTATGCATCTTCCTACCAATGGGAAAGATGCATTAAGGCCTTATGATCTGCTTACAAAAGAGATAGATCATTATACATGTGATCAACTTACCAAAGAGATGGATCACTCACTAGCACTATGATTACCAATGAGATTTAGTGCTAAGATATAATGGGACAAATATGTTATGTTTCATGTGTTCACAACTATATATATAGAAAATCAAGCAAGGTAGCATAAAAAAACAAAATTTTCATTTAGTATCATATGCCAAGTATTTTCTACGCAGAATACAACCATATTGTATAATAGTAGGCCAAGTAAGATTTAAAGTGTACCTTGAAAAGAGACAAACTAACAATCATATTCCTAAGTCAACTACATCCTTTGTTAACCCTGATGAAACAAGATTACATAGACCATATTATATTCTCATCATCTTAAACCTAGTTAGTCCATTAGGGTTTTACTTATTTTATTAATATATTTCCATCATTACATGTCTTTTTCTCTTAGAATTACATTACTAATCGTATATTTTGGTTATGTTCCATATTAGGGTGCATTAGCAGAAAATCTTGGTTCACATTATTATGTGAACCCCTTAGGTTACATACATTATTTTGATTAGGGTTTCACACCATATATCATGATTCATCACCATATTTCATAAAATTCGTACATAAAATTGGTATCTTGGTTCCACACCAGGTTTTAAATATTTTTATTAACATATTCTGTAGATTCTAAGATTTATTGAGCATAAACATATTCATCATATTTTACTTAGGTTTGTTAGCCCTTAGTGGCCACAATAAACAAATTATACAATTTTAAGTATAAATAATATTTTATTTGATAGTATATGGATTCTATACTTTAAGGAGTTATTGGTGCGTTTTAACAATTTTAGACTATGTTGGAGATCATTGATATGTCACACGACCTATTAGTGGGATAGTCCAAGGATAGTTTTGTAGTAGGACTACATTAGAGGGTTGATGATGGATCTGATGGTAAAACCAATGTCTTCAACCTTCAATTCTTTTGGGGACTGATATTAGGGGTTTTCGTGACCCACCAAGGATGCCATGACTACCTAGGATGTGCATTGAGGAGAGGAACAAAGTCAAGGATTGGCCTTGCCTTCTTGAACAACAATATACTAGAGATAAAGGAGTTGAGGAAGGAGAAATATGTTTTACCCATCAATATTTGATAGATTGCATGAGTACCTTATTTCCTGGAGGTGTTCTGTGAGTCTCTGGAATGGATTCTCATGGTGCAGAGGCAAGATACCTCTTTTTCTTTCCATGCACTAGAAGAAGGTTACGATGAGCTAACCAAGACCAATAGGGATAGGCTCCAGCGACAAGTTATTATGATGGTGACATAGAGCGCTAAATGTATATGTATGATTGAATTTAGGCGATGTTACTCTATAAGTATATTGGAAAAATTGAACATAAAATATCTTAAACAGTATATTAAAACACTTCAACTCTTTGTTAGTCAAGTGTTTGGAAGTAAAGTACTTCAACTCTTTGGTAGTCAAGTATTTGGAAGTGATCCAACTCTTTGGTAATCTGAACACATTATAAAATGATGCAACTCTTTGGTAGTTGATCATAAGGCCTTCAATGCATTCAACCTTTGGTGGTCAATGAATGGATGATATAATGGAAAATATACTTAATATATGTGTTATCATATTTGTAAATAAATATTCCTATTCAACATGTTTTTTTATTCTTGTAACAGTCAAGTTCTAGTTTTATCTTATTGTCAAGGTTTAGTAATGACTGGTATTGTGAATCATGTAGCGTACCCAACATAAAATTATATTATATTGTGTTGATGTGTACCAATTTCAAAAGTACTTTTAGGTACTCCTTCTTAGTATGATGATGATGCAACTCAATATGTTGGCTCAACAATATTAGATTTGATTGGTGATGCTAAAGTAAATGGGACTCTTAGTTTAAGTTTTACTTCTTTTGCAAGTAGTTTCTCATTTATTAAGTTTTATTCTGTATTTCTCCCATCCTTCGGCCCCCAATGTACATAACATATTTTTTATTTATGGAAGCTTTTTTATTTGGTGTATTTATACACTTGTGTGTTCAACCTACTCAGAGATGGGCAATTTTAGTCCCTTTTCATACCATTCCCTTTTGGGTCTACCATGTGTATTGGGATTGTGATTGTTAACCCTTAATAATGGTACTATATATGTAGCTAGATACATGATCTAACTACATATATGTGTGTGTAGTAAATGTTGATTTTCCCTACACATTGGCTACACATAAACTGTAATAACTTCATCATTTTGTTACATATTGACTATATATGAAATTTTGATTATACTTTTAGCTACAATTATATTTCAAAAGCTAAAGACAATATTTTGCTATGTTTATGAATAAATATGTTTATTGGTTATGTATGACCTGAGAGCTAATCATGTGATGATTCTAATGGCATATCATGTAAAAATGATTTGACTATTAATGGAACTCAAGCTTCCAATTTATTACGTTTGATTCAGCTATGAGATAATGATGTAACATTATAAATGTCTACATAATTATTTTACTCATTGACGTATGTATTTAAGTTACTATCCTTGTGGATGAGATCATACGTATGGTAGGAGTACATATACATATTCTCATTATGTCCCTGGTCGGTTGTTATTGTGGAAGGTTGATAGACAACAATGACACATAAGATCAGAGTGTGAGTTGGTTGATAACTAAATCTCATTAGTCATGATATGGCAATATCAAACCAACCACACAGATACATGTTAGGGAATAGTGTATCGAAAAGACCCACTATGAGACTGAAACATGGAATCCATCATAATGGAAGTCGTAGTCATATCTCACAGTGATGTTGGTGGTTGTGGTTTTTAGACCTGAAATAAATGCACTCATCACATGTCATTGGGTAAACTTTGACATCATCAAATCCAGTCCTGAAACATGGAGTGTTATAAAGGTGATGATTGGGTGACTTTAACACATGGGGATTGACAATGAGTGATAGATATGGGATTTTTTTCCTCCTACTGGAGTGTGATGTCCTAGGCCTCTTAATTAGAAAAACTGAGAAATGTATGGCCATACACATGTGAGTCAATATGTGATATTGAGCTTACATATATCTCAAACAGTATGCTCTTGGTTCAAGAAACAAGATTGAATATTAATGAGGATGATCGCTCCATGCCTCTAGTTCAATCTGGACATCAGTGACAAAGGAACTATACAAACATTGTAACACCATACACAAATTCTAGGTTGAAGTTCTTCCCCAACTTTCCATTTACTTGGGTAGCATTGATGTGCAACTAGGAACCTCTCATTGCTTGTGATGTCATATGTGTTATGGACATTCACTGCCAACATAATATGGGACCTATATGGTCACACACATAGGTCTTGACCTAGAAGAGGAGTTCATATCTCAAATGATAGTTGAATTAAGTACTAAATTATTTATATATTTGATTCAAGAAACAAATAGGCTTATACCACTGCTAAATGCCCATCTAAAGTGTTGAGATAGTCGTCTGGAAATGCCAAATGGTTGTCTTAAAAGTTGAGACAGGCGTTTAGGTGTCAGGCCTGTTGTGAGTTGAATTTGGCTATGGAACAAACTGACCCAACCAAATTGGCTCAACTCAAGTCACCAGACGACCGTTTGGGTGACCGAGACGGCTATCTCACATGGGCGAGATGGTCGAGTTCATTCGGGGAAGGTTCTAGATGTTTCTCTATTCTTTTCGCTTAAGCAATACTTGTTGCACAAAGAAAACAATGTCTGACATTGATGGTAATTGATTTGCCAAATTCTTGTACAATTGGGAAACAACCAAATGGCTATTTGGGTTGTGCCAAATGACCATCTAGCATGCCATATGACCATCTGGGTAGTCACATATTGCAAAATTTTCATAATTGTTACGAAATTTTGAGATCTTTCAGTCCTTTCCACTCCCACATATACTGGGAACCTGGAACCTAACCCTGCCTATAAATAGAAGGGGTACTGGGGCTTCTTAGAGTACAACATAGACAACTGAGAATCAGTTCCTCTAACAACTATTATCCTCTCTGATTTTGGTAACCATGAGAGCCCAGGCAAGTCCTACCTGACATGGGAGGTATATCCATGAGAGAGAACAACTAAGAGTTGTCATTATGGAAGAAACGTTGGTGACTAGTACACCAACGGGAAGGATGATTCCTTTCTAATCATTCTAGTAGGACGACATGATTTTTATGCAGTCTATGTGGACTACCATATAGGTGGGAGGCCATTGTCTGCCACTTTGAGGACAACGTCAACCACCAATCTATGATAAGAGGAGTTCCTGAAGAAGAAGACATGCGTGGTTTTATTCGGTGGTGAGACCAAGAGGTGTAGCAGTCAGACGTGTCCTAGTACAACCAGGATTTAGAGTTACACATCTACGACGATGAGGATTGTCATTGGACTTGCTCCAGGACTAGGTATATCCTTGAAACCATCCTTCATGTATTATAGTTATTGACGCGATCTACTGATTATGGGAATATGATAGATAAATTTTTTGTTTCTACTACCTGCTCTGTAGCCATATTTCCCTATAGTGACATCAGAGCCAATGTCAATTTACTATATTATGGGATAATTGATATGATCAGAATTTGATTTTATCGTTCTATTATTCCATGTGATGTGAATAATATCTTGTAAAATCCAAACACCAAGATAATCCCAAACTAATATATATATATATATATATACACACACAATTTACATGTGTTGCAAAAAGCGCTTTGATGGTGGATGTGTAGCACAGTTATGTCCAATAACCCCTATATTATGTGCATGGTTGTGTGTTTTGTTTATCTCATTCTGTGTATCAAACCTCTATCTTATCCTCCTAATGTAAAGTTAATTGTCTCCTATCTTTTCTCTCCTTGAATGTAAATCGAGGTTTCCATATTATCATATACAAGTAGGATAGTTTACTTTACCGTTATGTTGAAGATGAAGGACCTTAGAGGACATGGTGGACAAGCTAGAACGATCTCCTAGTAGACCCGACCGATTAGCTAGAGGAGCCAACCGACAGTGTCCAGAAGGACCAGAGGACCGGTGAGATGACCTAACAATCAGACAAGAGGTGAGCTGAATGGTTCAAGTGTTGAACTGATCAAGCCAGATTGGCAAGCACAGATCTTCATCAAGAATAGGTTTTTGCATGTGATGTAGAGCTAGATGATGTAATTCCTTGTGTCTCTAAGGGATTACATTAGGTTGGTCATAACCATCACTTTCGTTTATTGCATGTTTACATTGTGGGATATAGAATGTATATGATATGTACTATATATGTGGTGATTGGATAAAGTATATGTATATACTTATTTATACACACTCCCTCAACTAAAATATTAAGTCTTAGATGCCTTCCATTAGAAATACACATGAAAAGCTTTATCGACTAAGCATAGATTTGCACAAAGTATGGTTTGTTGTCTATCTCATGGAAGTGTGATGGTAGATATGTAGATTTGTACAAAGCATGGTGCATATCTATCGTATTGGCTATTGGATCAAGCTTAATTGGTGACTTGGAGAGCCCAAGCCTAGAGACATACAAATGATTATCACAAAGAGTTGTGCATATCATCTATCCAAGAATTGCATATGATACAATTGGCATGATGGCCTACGTAAATAGTCTGGTTGTAGGTGATCGGCAAAAGCAGACTCATGACTTGATGAAATATAGATCTTGACCCACTAAAATATTGTACGCTACACTATTCAGAATTGATATTGAGGGCTATTGATTTGAATAAAATAGTAGATGCAATAATAATTAAAGATAATAATTAATATTGTCAAAATTTTCAAATCAAATAAAATCAAATCAAAAATGGTTTTTGGAAAATGCAAATATTCTCTTGTACAATCAATGATGAACAAATCTATTTTGTGATTGGTCCTGAAGAAGGACAAACTTTGTAAGGACCCTGACAATCATTTAGGGCTTCCCCTGTTTGCTTTGCTTAACCCTGGTGCTTTGGTGCTTGTTGATCACCTTTATTAGGGTTTGGTTGTGCTTTGTTGAGAGTTGGAGGGGCTACTTGCAAATAACCCAAGTCTAGGGTTTTATAGGCAAGTTTTCCACCTTGTGAGGTGTTCCTCTCTCTCTGTGTCTCCTCTAAGGTTGAGAGGAAGGCTTGGGCTTGTTGCTTGAGTTCTTTGGGCCTTGGTTGAGCTTGTTTGGGCCTTGAGGTGCCTTGCTTTCCTTTGGTTGAGCCTTGTATTGGCCAAGTGGGGTGTGTATCGGCCTAAGAGTGTTTGTGTCGGCCAACATGGATGTGTGTCACCCAAGGAGCAACATGTTGTGTCGCCCATGATGCTTGACCTAGCCTTGACCTTGTTTAGTGGACACTTGGAGCACATCTTGGACATGTGGATGAAGCTTGCTAGAGTAGTGGCTTATGCTCTAGGACAAGTGTCCCTAGGCAAGTGACACCTTGCGTGGACCAACCTTGTTTTCTCCTCCCTTTCCTTCTATATAGGTGTGGCCTTTCCTTATCTTAAGGTCCCTTTGGTTCCTCTCCATCTTGTGCACGACACAGCCCCTCTACCTTGCTAGTGGTGGCTGACATCCCCTTGAAGAAGAAGAGTGGTGACCGATACACCCTTGGAGGAACAAGCTTGTCGGCCGACACACCTTGGAGGTGCAAGTGGTGGCCGATAGCCTTGGAGTCTCCTTCCTTACTTGGATCTTGGAGCTTGGAGTACTTAAGGCGGGTTGCATAACTTCTAACCCTAACTACTTTATCTCTTGCTATGATCTTGTTTACATGTTAGTAGCTTAGTTTCTTGCTTAGCTTTCTTTTTGGCCGACCCTTGTGATCTAGGGTTTGTAGGTGAGCAACACTACTTTCTCCCCTTGGTCTAGAAGAGTGAGTTTGGGCTTCTAGTGCCATGAGAAACACCCCTCCTTCTTAGTAGATTGAGGTGAGCTCGTGTCCTAGTTGCTTGAGCAAGACCCTCCTCTCACCATGGGCTAGAAGCGTGAGCTTGGTTTGGTGGTGACCCTTCTCTAGGGTTTCAGATGTCCATGCGTGAGGTAGTAGATGACCTTTGTTGAGATGTACCTTGGACGATATGGGTAGGGGGAGGTGCTGCCCAACAGCCCTCTTAGCCTAGACCTCCCCTGCACGGCACGCTTAGGGGGCATCTTGCCCGGTATGCTCACCTTGGTAGTTGTTGTTAGTTCTATTTGTGTTGGGCGCGTGAGCCGATCCTTGGTTGCCCGGCACCAACCTTGCATGCCCTTGAGCTGCTCTCCCAGTAGAGCTGCTTGCCCGGCAGAGAGCATTATAACCTTGCACGACACGCCCATGCACGATATGACCAACTGTGCCGCTTGGTACTCCCCTGCACAGCACAGGTACCCGGCACGCCTGATGCCTACCCTTGCTCGCCCGCCACAAGTTGCTCGCCCGATACAGGTAGCTTGCCTGTCACAAGCTGCACGCTCCAGTGCGCGTCACACGACTAACACCTAGCTACCCGGTACCATGTACGACCTTGCTCGCATTGCACTGGCCGATATACCCTGCACGCTCACCCTTGACCCAGCGTTGCGCGCAGCACGCAGGCCGTGTGAGCTGGTTGCCCGATACAGTTTTGGGTGAGAGTGAGCCCTGCCCGGTATGGTTTTTAGTGAGGGTTTTGAGTACTTCTTGTGAGGGTTCCGTTTGTCATAGAAAGCTAATGCGTCGGTTATACTTTTGTTAATCTATGATGACTCGTTGTAGGATAATGTTTCTTATGATAAAGCTTATTCTTCAAATCTTAATATGGTTATACACACGAGTGTGAGCACCTTGTTTACCTTATAATGCCAAGAGTAATGATAAGCATACATTAGGGTTTTCTATATGCTATGAGATCATGAGATGAGGAATGATTATGAAAAGGATACAACCACTAATTTTACTTCATTTTGATTATTGAGTAATGCTAACCATGCATGTATTGCATAGCCAAGTGAAAGGCTATGAGGAATCATTATATGTGAATATTGAGATGACATGTATATTATGAATGATGTTCTGTGATGATATAAGCCTTGAGAGGAAGTGGCACTATGTGATGAGGGATTGAGATCCCAGGGTATGTGATGATCCTTGAGATGGGTCTGGATGATTGGCAAGAGGCCAAGTGATAACATGTGATGTGGGGTCCTTGTGATGGATCAATATGATGTGAATTGTAGTGAAAGCATAATGTTGAATTTATGATTGTTTATTTCCTTTTATAGCTTGCATGTTATACAACTTGGTTGAATCTTGCAATCCATCTAAAAGATACTAATTAATCACAGTGAAATCTATCATGTAGTTTGCCCTGGCCATAGATCCATCATCGTCAGGACTTGGTGATGGTGAAATGGGTTCTCCTACGGGTTAACCTAGAGTGCATATTTTTGAATATGCGAGGTTTCTCCGAGCCTCAAATAGAGAGGTAAACGAGTGCAGCTACGGTTGCAGACTCAGATATGTGATGAGCATGGTGAACAGGCCCATGGCTCTAGATATGTGATATGATGAGCATGAATGTGTTCATGGCTCAGAGAACGGTGATCAGGCCCGTGGCTCAGTTTTACTAGCATCGTGACCTGTACCAAGGCAGGCTAGAGGAAGGGTAGCCTGAGGAGCTGACCCTGTGGCTAAGACCACTTGAGCATGAGACTGCGGTCCTACTTTGTTTCTCGTGTACTGACCACGAGGGGTGAGGTCGTGGATTCCGGCTCTTCCATTGACCTTGTATGGCACCGGTTATGGGCTTCGCAGCCGAAGGTTGGATTTGAACGGTACGGTTCACTTCCTCAGGGCATAATAAAATGTAATCCAGTCGTTTAGTAATTACTGCTCAAGACAAACACGAAACATTGGTTGAGGCCTTGTTTGTGTAGTTACTCTCTTTATATCTTGCAGTATTTATATGTTCTTCATATGTAGTAGAACTTGGATATCCTGTCTTGTTACTCATGTTTTACTTGATTACATCTGGTAAGCTTAGATAGCTTTATTTCATAAGACTGTTCTCGTTATACTCTTTACTAGATAGCTGCTTTATATATATATATATATATATGTATGTATATATATCTGAGGTTTTGTAGTTTTGGTGGGGAGTTATGCCTCCCGCTGGGACAGTGTTCAATTGTCTCACTCCGCTGAGTTACACCCTTTTTAGGTAGTCGAGCTAGACGTGGTGGTGGTCGTGGAGTTGTGGTCGAACAGCAAGAAGAGCAGTAGAAGGCAAGCGATGGATGTGCTGCTATTTTGGATGTTTTGTTGTAGAGTCTAGAGTCATCCCTGTACTCTCAGGTCCTTGGCGGTGTTTTGAGATTCTTTCATGATGTATATCTGCAGATGTTTTGTATATACTGCCGTTGGCCGGATGTGGGCCTTTATGTATGTATAAACAGGTGATGAACTCATGTTATGACAGGATAGTTGTTGCTCTAAGATGTGGACATGTATCAAGGATAGAATGAATGTATATAACCTATTTTCTTGAAGAATGTGGGTTGGAACGAAATAGTTTCTCAGTTTATCAGCTTTCCACAATCGGTTTTAATTAACCTATGTTTTTGGTAATCTGTGGTTATGGTGATCTCCGCTTGTTTTCGCATAACACCTCATTGTTTGTGTGATAGTGGGATTGTGTTGCCACAAGTTTTTGGTATCAGAGCCTTAGGTTCGCTGAGTCTACAGGGATCTAGGACTAGGTTGTGTTTATTCTTATGAGCTTTCCATATTTTCTCACAGTAATCTTCTGCCCTCAGCGGAAGAAAAGCCAAGATGTCTGGAAACCATGAAGAACATGCTGATGAGCACAGTGATGATGCATCAGTTGATGGAGCTTTTGAACAGGCACATGAAGATCGGGTGCCTGAGGTCCCCCAACTTAACCCAGCCGTTCTTGAACATCCTGCCTACCAATAGCTTATGGGGAAGCTGATGGCTACGATGAATCTCATGGTTGAGCGATTGCCAGTGCCTCCTCCGAGAGCACAGGCTCCCCATGGAGAAGCATCGGGTATTGGGAAGACCTTCGAGCGGCTTCACCGAGTTGGAGCTTTGGATTATGCTGGAACGGTTGATCCAGCGGATGCGGATCTGTGGTTAACAAGTCTTGAGAAGGCTTTCTGGATCCTCGACATCCCCGAAGAAGACAAAGTAAAGCACGATGTTTACCTTCTAAAAGGTAGTGATGGTCACTGGTGGACCATCGAGGAAGAGAAGTGGCCTGGTGAGGTGATCTGTTGGGAAGTGTTCCGGCGCGAGTTCGTCACCAGATACTTCCCGAAGACGTATCTAGACGAGAAGATCAGTCAGTTTGAGAGCCTGCGACAAGGGACGATGAACATTACCGAGTACGAAGACAAGTTTATGGATCTGTTGAGGTTTTGTCCTCAGATGGCATCAACAGATGAGGAGCGGATCAGACGTTTCGAGAAGGGTCTGAGTGCTCAGCTGACGACACCGGTTTCTGCATTGGAGAATCGGGAACGGTTTGCTACATTTGTGGAATCCATCTGGAGGATCGAATGATCTGTAAGGGAGAAGAGAGAGTCTATGGCTAAGAAGATACCTGCTCAGTTTCAGGGTCAGAGGTTTGGTGGCATCAAGAAGCCCAGGTTTTCAGCACCGGCAGTGATGAGAGGTTTTGGTGGACCGTCTCAGTGGTCTCCGAGCAAAGGAAGAGGTTATGTTTCTTCACCATGTAAGGCACAAAGTTCGGCTTCTATGGAAGTGACAGGGTCATCCAGGCCACGAGTTGATGTCAGGACATGCTATGCCTGCGGTCAGATAGGGCATGTCAAGTCGAGTTGTCCCTACAGAGATGATGAGGTGACACAGCAGCCGAGACAAAATCTACAAGGATCGGAACGACAGCATCCTAGTGGTAGCAAAGGACGAGGACGCAGTCAAGCGTCTCAGGCTGGATTGTCTGCTCAAGGAAGCAGAGGTCGTGCACAGTAAGCAATGGCTCGATTCTATGCTATGAATCAGCCGGAGGCGATAGTCAACCCACGAGTAGTGACATGTCAGATGGAGTTATTTCATTCTGATATGTCTTCTTCTTGCTTTATATCTGTTCTGGTTGACCCGGGTGCTACGCACTCTTTTATCGCCTATAGTATGCTTGAGAACTGTCGTTTACCTGTTAGTCGTAAGAAGGATAGTTTGTTGTTAGAAACCCCTCTTGCTGGTTCCTCGTTGCTTTGAGAAGAGTGTTCATCCTGTGTCTTGTCTTTCTCGGGACACCGCATTCAAGTGGATCTCATACCACTTGATATGCATGGGTTTGATGTTATCCTTGGGATGGATACCTTAGAGAAGTACAAGGTTGTTCTGGACTGCGATACCAAGCAGGCGATGTTTGTTGATGCTGGAGAGAAGTGGATCTTCCAAGGAGATAGGAAGATTCTTCTGACATGTCTAGTATCAGCTCTGGTGGCAGATAGGTTGTTACGACAGGGATGTGAGGCATTCTTAGCTCATGTGGTAGATACCGTTGTGGTTGCCAAGGCAAAGGGTCTTAGTCTTGAGGAGGTGCCAGTTGTCTGGGAGTTTGCAGATGTGTTTCCTGAGGAATTTCCTGGTGTTCCCCCACCCCGAGAGATTGAATTTGAGATCAATCTGGTCCCAGGGACGTAGCCAGTCGCACAGACACCGTACAGGATGGCTCTAGTGGAGATGGCAGAGTTGAAGAAGAAGTTACAAGAGTTGTTGTACAAAGGTTTCATCTGACCGAGCACGTCGCCTTGGGGTGCTCCTGTGTTGTTTGTCAAAAAGAAGGACGGTTCGATGCGGTTGTGTATAGACTACAGGAAGTTGAACAAGGTCACGATCAAGAACAAGTACCTGTTGCCGAGGATAGATGATTTGTTTGATCAGTTGCATGGTGCTACAGTGTTTTCGAAGATCGATCTACAGTTCGGATATCATCAGTTGAGGATAAAGGAGGATGACATATCAAAGTTAGCTTTTCGGACGAGGTATGGTCACTATGAGTTTGTGGTTATGCCGTTTGGGGTAACCAATGCACCTGTTGCTTTCATGGACCTGATGAACAGGGTGTTCCGTCCATTCTTAGATCAGTTTGTTGTAGTCTTTATAGACGACATCTTGATCTATAGTCGAGACAGGCTAGAGCATGAGCAACATCTTCGGCGAGTGTTGACTCTTCTTCACCAACATCAGTTGTACGCCAAGTTCAGTAAGTGCGAGTTCTGGTTGGAAGAAGTGACTTTCTTGGGTCACGTGATATCTGCTGAAGGAGTCAAGGTAGACCCGAAGATGGTGGAATCCGTTGCAGAATGGGAACAGCTGAAGACGCTGACAGAAGTTCGCAGTTTTCTGGGTTTAGCAGGATACTACTAGAGGTTGATCAAAGACTTCAGTACGATTGCCTTGCCGATGACAAAGTTGGATGACAAAGTTGACGAGAAAGGACGTACCTTTTGTCTGGGATGAGAAATGTCAGCAAGCTTTCTAGAGTTTGAAGGAGAAGCTGACCAGTGCTCCAGTGTTGATCTTGCTAGAACCTGGGAAGGGCTATGTTGTTTTCTGTGATGCTTCCAAGAAAGGTTTAGGTTGTGTGCTGATGCAGGAGGATCATGTGGTTTCTTTTGCTTCGTGACAGCTTAAGAAACACGAGGAGAACTATTAGACTCATGACTTGGAGCTGGCAGCAGTGGTTCATGCGCTAAAGATTTGGAGACACTATCTTTATGGGGAAGTGTGTCATATCTTTACAGATCATAAGAATCTGAAGTACATCTTTTCACAGCATGAGTTGAAAATGCGACAACGGCGATGGATGGAGTTGATCAATGACTACGACTGCACCATCGAGTATCATCCTGGTAAGGCGAATGTGGTAGCTGATGCGCTTAGTCGAAAGTCTTCTTTTTCTTTCAAGAAGGCATAGTTGAGTTCCTTGGTATGCCATAGGCGGGATATGTTTGTCTCTTTACGACAGATGAACGTGCAAATGGAGGTTTCCTCATTAGCTGGACTTCTAGCACAGATGCAATTCAAGACTATGTTAAGAGAGTAGATCAAGGATGCACAACAGACAGATGATGCGGTACAATTGATCAGATCAGAGTTTGGCAGCGAAAAGCGTGATGGGTTTCATGAGTCCGAGGATGGGCTAGTCTGCTATCGTAGTAGGATGGTGGTTCCTAATGTTGATGAGCTGAGGAAGTTGGTGCTCGAAGAAGCACACACATCGATGTATGCTATGCATCCAGGTGTCACCAAGATGTACCATAGCCTGAAGGACTTGTATTGGTGGCCTGGCCTGAAGAAACATGTGGCTGAGTTCATGGTGAGATGTGCGGTTTGTCAGCAAGTGAAGGCTGAACATCAGAAGCCGGCAGGTACATTGCAACCTTTGTCGATACCGCAGTGGAAATGGGATCATATAACCATGGATTACGTAGTTGGTCTACCCAGGACAACTAGAAATCATGATTCCATTTGGATGATAGTGGACAAATTGACGAAGTATGCCCATTTCCTACTTGTAAAGACGACGTATACAACCAAGAAGCTTGCTAGAGTGTATGTGGATGAGATAGTTCGTTTGCATGGTGTGCCAGCGACGATAGTTTCTGACAGAGGTCCTCAGTTTACGAGTCGTTTCTGGGAACAGTTGCACAAAGCGTTGGGAACGAAGTTGAGGTTCAGTACAACTTTCCACCCACAGACAGACTGACAGTCTGAAAGGACTATTCAGATTCTAGAAGATCTCCTTCGAGCTTGTGCTTTGCAGTTCCTCGGCAGCTGGGATGTACATCTGAGTTTGATGGAGTTTGCCTACAACAATAGTTATCAGTGGAGCATTGACATGGCTCCTTATGAGGCTTTGTATGGAAGGAAGTGCAAATCTCCTTTGTGTTGGTATGAGTCTGGTGAGTATCAGTTGTTGGGTCCTAAGTTAGTACAACAAACAACGGAAAAGATCAAGGTGATACAGTAACAGTTGAAAGTGGCACAGGACAGACAGAAGTCTTATGCAGACAATCGCCGACGACCTTTGGAGTTCTAGGTAGGAGACAAGGTATATCTTAAAGTCTCGCCGTGGAAAGGTGTGTTGAGGTTTGGCCGAAAGGGTAAGTTGGCACCCAGGTATACGGGGCCTTACCCAGTTATAGCACGTGTTGGTAAGGTAGCTTATGAGATAGAGTTACCTCCAGAGTTGCACAGGTTACATCTAGTGTTCCATGTCAGTATGCTGAAGAAAAGCCATCCAGATTCAGGAACAGTGATATAGCCAGTAGAGTTTGAGCTTGATGAAGATGCGACTTACGAGGAAGTACATGTGGAGATTCTTGACTGAAGGGTTAAGAAGCTGAAGAGGAAGGATCTGGTTCTTGTGAAGGTTCTTTGGCAGCATCGTGGCGTTGAGGAAGCCACGTGGGAGCTTGAGGAATAGATGAGGAGGAAGTATCCCTCGCTTTTCTCTTCGGATTTTGGGGACGAAATCCCTTGAAGGGGGTTAGCTTGTAAGGACCCTGACCTTCGTTTAGGGCTTACCCTATTTGCTTTTCTTAACCCTGGTGCTTTGGTGCTTGCTGATCACCTTTAGTGGTGATTAGGGTTTGGTTGTGCTTTGTTGAGAGTTGGAGGGGCTACTTGCAAATAACCCAAGTCTAGGGTTTTGTAGGCAAGTTTTCCACCTTGTGAGGTGTTCCTCTCTCTCTTTGTCTCCTCTAAGGTTGAGAGGAAGGCTTGGGCTTGTTGCTTGAGTTCTTTGGGCCTTGGTTGAGCTTGTTTGGGCCTTTAGGTGCCTTTCTTTCCTTTGGTTGAGCCTTATATCGGCCAAGTGGGGTGTGTATCGGCCTAAGAGTGTTTGTGTCAGCCAACATGGATGTGTGTCACCCAAG
The DNA here is from genome assembly GCA_963693085.1 of Alisma plantago-aquatica. NCBI lineage: Eukaryota > Viridiplantae > Streptophyta > Magnoliopsida > Alismatales > Alismataceae > Alisma > Alisma plantago-aquatica. The sequence goes on from OY856409.1 coordinate 682,929,367, forward strand.
GAGCAACATGTTGTGTTGCCCATGATGCTTGACCTTGTTTAGTGGACACTTGGAGCACATCTTGGACATGTGGATGAAGCTTGCTAGAGTAGTGGCTTGTGCTCTAGGACAAGTGTCCCTAGGCAAGTGACACCTTGTGTGGACCAACCTTGTTTTCTCCTCCCTTTCCTTCTATATAGGCGTGGCCTTTCCTTAGATTAAGGTCCCTTTGGTTCCTCTCCACCTTGTGCACGACAAAACCCCTCTACCTTGCTAGTGGTGGCTGATATCCCCTTGAAGAAGAAGAGTGGTGACCGATACACCCTTGGAGGAGCAAGCTTGTCGGCCGACACACCTTGGAGGTGCAAGTGGTGGCTGATAGCCTTGGAGTCTCCTTCTTCCTTGCTTGGAGCTTGGAGCTTGGAGTACTTAAGGCGGGTTGCATAACTTCTAACCCTAACTACTTTATCTCTTGCTATGATCTTGTTTACATGTTAGTAGCTTAGTTTCTTGCTTAGCTTTCTTGTTGGCCGATCCTTGTGATCTAGGGTTTGTAGGTGAGAAACACTCCTTTCTCCCCTTGGTCTAGAAGAGTGAGTTTGGGCTTCTAGTGCCATGAGAAACACCCCTCCTTCTTAGTCGATTGAGGTGAGCTCGTGTCCTAGTTGCTTGAGCAAGACCCTCCTCTCACCATGGGCTAGAAGGGTGAGCTTGGTTTGGTGGTGACCCTTCTCTAGGGTTTTGGGTGTCCATGTGTGAGGTAGTAGATGACCTTTGTTGAGATGTACCTTGGACGATATGGGCAGGGGGAGGTGCTTCCCGACAACCCTCTTGGCCTAGACCTCCCCTGCACGGCACGCTTAGGGGGCATCTTGCCCGGTATGCTCACCTTGGTAGTTGTTGTTAGTTCTGTTTGTGTCCACGCGAGCCGATCCTTGGTTGCCCAGCACCAACCTTGCACGCCCTTGAGCTGCTCGCCCGGTAGAGCTGGTCACCCGACAGTGAGTGTTATAACCTTGCACGACACTCCCATGCACAATATGACCAATCGTGCCACCCGGTACTCCCCTGCACGGCACAGGTACCCGACACGCCTGATGCCTACCCTTGCTCACCCGGCACAAGTTGCTCGCCCGATACAGGTAGCTTGCCCGGTACGAGCTGCACGCTCCAGTGCACGTCACATGGCTAACACCTAGCTACCCGGTACCGTGTACGACCTTGCTCGTGTTGCACTGGCCGATATACCCTGCACGCTCGCCCTTGACCCAACGTTGCGCGTTGCACGCGGGCCGTGTGAGCTGGTTGCCCGATACAGTTTTGGGTGAGAGTGAGCCCTGCCCGGTATGGTTTTTAGTGAGGGTTTTGAGTACTTCTTGTGAGGGTTCCGTTTGGCATAGAAATATAATGTGTCGGTTATACTTTTGTTAATCTATGATGACTCGTTGCAGGATAATGTTTCTTATGATAAAGCTTTTTCTTCAAATCTTAATATGGTTATACACACGAGTGTGAGCACCTTGTTTACCTTATAATGCCAAGAGTAATGATAAGCATACATTAGGGTTTTCTATATGCTATGAGATCATGAGATGAGGAATGATTTTGAAAAGGATACAACCACTAATGTTACTTCATGTTGATTATTGAGTAATGCTAACCATGCAGGTAATGCATAGCCAAGTGAAAGGCTATGAGGAATCATTATATGTGAACAATGAGATGACAAGTATATTATGAATGATGTTCTGTGATGATATAAGCCTTGAGAGGCAGTGGCACTATGTGATGAGGGATTGAGATCCCAGGGTATGTGATGATCCTTGAGATGGGTCTAGATGATTGGCAAGAGGCCAAGTGATAACATGTGATGTGGGGTCCTTGTGATGGATCAGTATGATGTGAATTGTAGTGAAAGCATAATGTTGAATTTATGATTGTTTATTTCCTTTTATAGCTTGCATGTTATACAACTTGGTTGAATCTTGCAATCCATCTAAAAGATACTAATTAATCATAGTGAAATCTATCATGTAGTTTGCCCTGTCCATAGATCCATCATCGTCATGACTTGGTGATGGTGAAACGGATTCTCCTGCGGATTAACCCGGAGTGCATATTTTTGAATATGTGAGGTTTCTCCTAGCCTCAAATAGAGAGGTAAACGAGTGCAGCTGCGGTTGCAGACTCGGATATGTGATGAGCATGGTGAACAGGCCCATGGCTCCGGATATGTGATATGATGAGCATGAACGCATTCATGGCTCAGAGCATGGTGATCCGTCCCGTGGATCAGTTTTACTAGCGTCGTGACCTGTACCAAGGCGGGCTAGAGGAAGGGTAGCCTGAGGAGCTGACCCTTTGGCTAAGACCACTTGAGCATGAGACTACGGTCCTGCTTTTTTTCTCGTGTACTGACCACGAGGGGTGAGGTCGTGGATTCCGGCTCTTCCATTGACCTTGTATGGCACCGGTTATGGGCTTCGTAGCCGAAGGTTGGATTTGAACGGTACGGTTCACTTCCTCAGGGCATAATAAAACATAATCCAGCTGTTTAGTAATCACTGCTCAAGACAAACACGAAACATTGGTTGAGGCCTTGTTTGTGTAGTTACTTTCTTTATATATTGTAGTATTTATATGTTCTTCATATGTAGTAGAACTTGGATATCCTGTCTTGTTACTCATGTTTTACTTAATTACATCTGGTAAGCTTAGATAGCTTTATTTCATAAGACTGTTCTCATTATACTCTTTACCAGATAGCTGCTTTATATATATATATATGAGGTTTTGTAGTTTAGGCGGGGAGTTATGCCTCCCACTGGGACAATGTTCAATTGTCTCACTCCGCTGAGTTACACCCTTTTTAGGTAGTCGAGCTAGACGTGGTGGTGGTCGCGGAGTTGCGGCCGAGTAGTAAGAAGAGCAGTAGAAGGCAAGCGATGGATGTGTTGTTGTTTTGGATGTTTTGCTGTAGAGTCTAGAGTCATCCCTGTACTCTCAGGTCCTTGGCGGTGTTTTGACGTTGTTTCACGATGTGTATCTGTAGATGTTTTGTATATCCTGCCGTTGGCCGGATGTGGGCCTTTATGTATGTATAAACAGGTGATGAACTCATGTTATGACAGGATAGCTGTTGCTCTAAGCTATGGACATGTATCAAGGTTAGAATGAATGTATATAACCTGTTTTCTTGAAGGATGTGGGCTGGAACGAAATAGTTTCTCAGTTTATCAGCTTTCCGCAATCGGTTTTAATTAACCCGTATTTTTGGTAATCTGTGGTTATGGTGATCTCCGCACATTTTCGCGTAACACCTCGCTGTCTGTGTGATAGTGGGATTGTGTTTCCACAAACTTGACATGAGAAATTTCTATAATTGGTTTTGGATTTTGAGAAGGGTTCTCAATGAAGAGTGCAAACTCTACATCCTTGATAAACCAGTGCCTGAAATACCTCCTCCTGATGCACCTAGGGCACATGTAGATGCTTACTGGAAGCATGCCAATGATGCTTTGGAGATAAAGTACCTTATGATTAGCTGCATGAACTATGAGTTGCATGAGCAGTGTGAAGATATGAGTGTTCTTGAGATGGTAAAACATCTTAAGAAAGTGACACTTGGTCTTGAAAAGCAAGAAAGGGATCCTATCTTGAAGTTGTTGCTTGAGACAAAGCTGACAGAGGGAACCTCGGTAGAGGAACATGTGCTCAATATGATTGGACATGTGTATAATCTTGAAGAATTGGGATTTACCTTGAGCCAAGAGTTGTCTATTTGTATGATTCTAAAGACTATGTCAGAATCATATAGGCATTTTATTACATGTAATCATGTGAGTAATTCGGCTAGACAAATGTCAGAATTGCTTTCCATGTTAATTCATGCTGAATAAAAAGTGAAGAAGGACAAGCCCGTGATGGTGATCAGTAGGGCTGAGTCCAAAGATAAAAGAAAGACTGAGAAGAGTTCTATGGTCAAGCCTAAGTCCAATTCTTCAACACCCAATATAAGGAGAAAGATAAGTACTATACGAACCATTCCTTTGTACTTGAAGGCTTTCAGGAAGCAAAAGATGGGGATGGTGATCTCCACTTCAGGTATATACATTATTGAGATAAATATATATTCTTCATCATCTTGAGTATTAGATACTGGATGTGGATCTCACATCTGTTCTCATATGTAGGATCTAAAATGAAGTAGGCCTTTGGGAAAAGGCGAGGTGGAACTACAAGTTGCTAATTGCACAAGAGTTGTGGCCAGCGTAATTGGAACATATAGTATATCTTTGCTCACGTGTCTTGTAATAGAGTTAAAGAAGTGCTATTATGTATCTTCCATAAATAGAAACATCATTTCTATATCTTATTTAGGAAGGGATGCATTTGAATTCCATATTAAAAGTGGTCGATGTTCTATTTCAAAATATGGGATCTTTTATGGTAGTACCCCTATGTCATATGGTCATTAGTTTTAGATCTAAAGATAGGTATATATAACATTAAAACTAAAAGACTAAAACTCAACAATTAAAACAAAACATACCTTTGGTATTACCGTCTACGACACATAAATGAGAATCACATATCTAGACTCCTTAAAGATGGTTATCTAGACTCTTTTGATTTTGAATCAATGGAGACATGTGAATCTTGTTTGATGGGCAAGATGTTTAAGACCCCTTTTACTGGTAACAATGAGAGGGATAGTGATCTATTAGGACTCATACATACTGATGTGTGTAGACCTGTTAGAACAACCTCTAGAGGTGGGTATCAGTACTTCATTACCTTCACTAATTATTTCGATAGGTATGGCTATGTTTATTTAATGAAACAAGAGTCAGAAATTCTTGAAAAGTTCAAGGAGTTTATGAATGAAGTATAGAACCAACTTGGTAAAAGTATTAAGGAACTTCATTATGATCGAGGTGGAGAATACTTAAACCAAGAGTTTGAGGACCTTCTTAGAGCCCATGGGATTGTATCCCATTGGACCCTGCCTGGAACACCTCAACATAATGGTGTATCAGAAAGAAGGAATCAACATTACTGGAGATGATGAGTTTAGTCGAGCTTCCAACTACCTTCTGGGGGTATTCTCTTAAAGCTGCTATGTTTACACGCCATATGAGATATGGATTGGGAAGCATCATAAAATGTCTTATATGAGGACTTGGGGTTGCGAAGCTTATGTCAAGAAAATGTGTTCACAAAAGCTTGACCCTAGATCTAAAAAATGTTACTTTATTGGATGTCCCACATAAACTATGGGATACTACTTGTATAATCCATCTGACAACAAAGTGTTCATTTCCAGAGATATTGCATTCCTTGAAAAGGAATTTATTTCCAAAGGAATAGTGGGAGACAAGTAAAACTTGAAGAGGTTCGAGACCAACAAGAAAACATTGAACCATTAGATGTACAAAAGGAACCTAAAGATTCACAAAGTTTTGTGAATTCTCAAATTCCTCAAGTAACACAGAAACCTGATAGACCTAATAGGACACTCCTTGAGCCTAAAATGTTTGGATATCTTGTAACTCAGGAAGGTGGTGAATTGGTCATAGATGATGAGCCAATTTCCTATCAAGAGGCTATTGAGGGGCCAGAGTCTGAGAAATAGCTTTAGGCCATGAGAACTGAGATGGAATCCATGTATACCAACAAAGTATGGACTTTCGTGGATCCACCTAATGGGGTAAAACCCATAGGATGCAAATGAGTCTTCAATAAGAAGACCGAAATCGAGAGTAAAGTTTACAAACCTACAAGGGCAGATTGCTAGAAAAGGGTTTCAGACAAGTTCAAGGTGTTGACTATGATGAAACCTTTTCTCTAGTGGCCATGGTTAAGTCCATCAGGATCATGCTTTCTATTACAGGTTATCATTACTATGAAATTTGGAAAATGGATTTTAAACATGCATTCCTTAATGGGAATCTTGTTGAGGATGTGTGTATGACACAACCTAAAGGGTTTACAGATCTAAATTTTGCAAATAAAGTTTGTAAGCTACAAAGGTCAATCTATGGATTGAAGCAAGAATCTTGGAGCTGGAATCTTTGTTTTTATGAGACAATCAAAGGGTTTGGCTTTATTCAAAATGAAGATGAACCATGTGTGTACACGAAGGTTAGTGAGAGCATAGTGACATTCCTCATATTGTATGTAAATGACATACTATTGATGGAGAATGACATCCCTACTTTAAAAAAGGTAAAGACATAGCTTGGAAATACATTATCTATAAAAGACTTGGGAGAAGCATCCAACATCTTGGGATAAAGATCTATAGAGATAGATCCAGAAGGCTTCTTGGACTAAGTCAGAGCACATATATTGACAAAGTGTTGAAGCCGTTCAGCATGGAGAACTCAAAGAGAGGAAACCTTCCTGATTGTCATGGTGTCCCCATCTCTAGAGCTCAATGTCTGAGTTCTTGTGAAGAAAGGGAATGCGTGAGTGTGATGGCATATGCCTTAGCAATTGGACCAATCATGTATGCAATGTTGTGTACCCGTCCAGACGTCTCGCATGCCTTGAGCATGATGAGAAGATATCAGTCAGATCCAGATGATGCTCATCGGATAGTCGTAAGAACATCCTCAAGTACTCGAGAAGGGCTAAGGATCAGTTCTTAGTCTACGACGGAGAGGAAGAGTTGGTGGTTTAATGTTACACCGATGCAAGCTTCCAAACTGATCAAGATGATTACAAATCACAATCAGGATTCGTGTTCTGCCTCAACTATGAAACTGTGAGCTGGAAGATTTCCAAGAAAGAAACAATTTTTGATTCTACAACAGAGGTCGAGTATATTGTTGCATCAAGTGAAGCAAAGGAGGTTGTATGGATCAAGAAGTTCAGCATAGAACTTGGGGTTTTTCTAAGCATCTAATTATATTGTGACAACAATGGAGCTATTGCACAAGATAAGGAACCCAAATCGCATCGCTCAAAACAAATACAAAGGCAGTTCCATCTTATATGAGAGATTGTGTAGTGTGGAGATGTAAAGATTTGCACAGTACAAACTGAGAAAAACATTGTTGATCCCTTAACAAAGGCACTTTTATAGCATAAGCATGACGATCTTGTAAGGTCACTCAGAATAATATTCGTGGGTGATTGACTCGAAGTGCAAGTGGGAGTTTGTTGGTTATGTAGGCCCTGAGAGCCAATCATGTGATGATTGTAATGGCATATCATTCTAAAACTATTTGATTATTAATGAAAGGCAAGCTTCCAATTTATTTTATTTAATTCAACTATGAGATAATGATGTAACATTATAAATGTCTAGATAATTATATTACACAATGACATATGTATTCAAGTTACTATCCTTGTGGATGGGATCATACGAATGTTAAGAGTACATATACATATTCTCATTATGTCCTTGATCAGTTTTTTATTATTGAAGGTTGAAAGACAATAATGACACATAAGATTAGAGTGTGAGTTGATTGATGACTAATTCTCATTAGTCATGATATGGAAATATCAAACAGAGCACACAGATACATGTTAGGAAATAGTATATCAGACAGGTCCACCATGATATTGACACATGGAAGCCATCATCATGGAAGTCATAGTTAGATCTCACAATGATTGTGGTGGTTGTGGGTCTTATACCTAAAATCTCTGCACTCATCACAAGTCATTGGACACACTTTGACATCATCAAAAACAGTCCTTAAACATGGAGTATTATAACGGTGATTATTGGGTGACTTTGACACATGGGGATTTACTGTGAGTGATAGATATGGGATTTGTCCCTCTTACTAGAGTATGATGTCCTCAGACTCTTGACTACAGAGGCTGAGAAATGCATGGCCATGCACATGTGAGTCAATATGTGATGTTGAGATTACATATATTCTAGATAGTCTACTCTTGGTTCAAGAAATAAGATCAAATAATAATGAAGATGACTTCTCCATCCATCTAGTTCAATCTAGACATCAGGGACAAAGGAACTATAGAAACAATGTAACGTCATACACAAATTATAGGTTGAAGTTGTTCCCCAACATTCCATTTACTTGGGTACCATTGATATGTGACTAGGTACTTCTCATTGCTTGTTATATCATAAGTTCTATGGACATTCACTAACAACATAACATGGGACCTATAGGGTGACACCCATAGGTCTTGTCCTAGAAGAGGAGTTTAGATCTCAAATGACAGTTGAATTAAGAATTAAAGTGTTTAGGTATTTGATACATGCAACAAATAGGATGACAACACTGCCAAACGCCCATCTCAAGTGTTGAGACACCCGTCTGAAAGTGCCAAATGGTTGTCTCATAAGTTGAGACGGGTGTTTGGGTGTCAAGCCTGTTATGAGTTGAATTTGTCTAAGGAACGAACCGACCCAACCAAACTGGCTCAACTCAAATTACCAGATGACCATATGGGTGACCGAGACGGCCATCTCACATGGGGGAGATGGTCTAGTTTGGTCAGGGAAGGTTCTAGAGGTTTCCCTATTCATTTTTCTTAAGCAATACTTGTTGCACAAGGAAATCAATGTCTGACATTGATGGTAATTGATTTTCCAAATTTTTGTACAATTGGGAAACATCCAAATGTCCATATGGGTTGTGCCCAAACGACCGTATGGGTTGCCATACAACCGTCTAGGTTGTTGCAAGTGGTAAAATTTCTAGAATTGTTGCAAAATTTTGAGATCCTCTGGTCCTTTCAGCTCCCGCATAGACTGGGAACCTGAACCCAAACCCCTCCTATAATTAGAGGGGGTACTGGGGCTTCCCAGAGTACAACATAGATAAGTGATAATTAGTTCCTCTAACAACTGTTATCCTCTCTGGTTGCGGTAACCACGAGAGCCCAAGCAAGTCCTACCCGATAAGGGAGGAAAATCCATGGGAGAGAACAACGAGAGTTGTTGTTGTGGGAGAGCAAGTTGGTTACTAGTACACCAACAGGATGAATGACTCCTTCCTGATCATTCTAGTAGGACGATAGGAGTTCTAGGCAGTCCGTGTGAACTATCATAAAGGAGGGAGGTTGTTGTCTTCCACTTGGAGGACAACGTCAACCAGTAGTCTGTGACAAGAGGAGCTGCTAAAGAAGATGACATTCGTAGTTGTAGTCAGTGGTGAGACCAGGAGGCACAACAGTTACATGTGTCCCAGTGCAACTAGGATTTAGAGTTACACATATACGATGATGAGGTTTGTCGTTGGACTTGCTCCAAGACCAGTTATATCCCCAAAACCATCCTTCTTGCATTACGGTTATTGGCACGATCTACTTATTATGGAGAATATGGTCGATAAAAATTTTATTTCCGCTGCCAGCTCTGTAGACATATTTTCCTACAATGTATTTGCAGAAAATAAATTATTTAACTACATATTTGAAAAATATATCTAAGATAATTTCCTACATGAGCATATACTACAATTTTAAATGTATTTAAAGCCTTTAGCAACAAAATATGAGGTTTTTGCTATAATTTTTTGTAGCTAAAGATCATTTTTTATTGTGCATATTTCAGTCAATCTAGTAATAACACAAACAATTGAATATTTGTAAACAACATATATAGATACATATCATTGATATATACGATGAGACATGCATTGGTTTTATGTAATTTCCTATATCTCTAGGTAGGCCCTTCAATTCTATACTATATATCATAAAGGACATGTAATCCAATTTGTGATATTCTATTTGGTTACGTTATGCCCTTCTATTCAATAATAATATATATGAAGAGCTATGAGGTATATACATATGGTGAACATCATACTGAGCGAACTCTTTCGACCGATTCCATACATACAAAACTTGACCCAAATTGAAAGCATATAGTTAATGCCAGTGGGCTAGGTCAAGAACTTTAGAACATATTTTGTATGTACCTGGCCCCACCTGAGGTAAAATTTGTATGATACCTTTAATTGACTTTATTTTGGAAACTTTAGTAAGTGTCGTGCCCGACCGCCCGTGCCTATATATATAAGATAAAAGTTTCTATAAATTTGTAAAATTATGTCTTTATGTATGATATATTTGATTGACTTTATTTCAATGTATGTATCTATGTATTTTTTGGAAAATCTTCACTTTCATATATTAAATATAGTGATAAAAATGTGTATTATTGAACTAATTGGCTATTGGATAAAAAAAATCAACAAATTCATGGACGAAACTTGACTAACTTCCTAGTTACTAACACGGGTTTTAAGCACGGGAGTATCCAAAATTAGCATGACCCCACTCGATTCTCATACCAAGGTATATATAGAGTCCACAAAGACATACTCTTTTTTTAGATATGGTTATGCACCTTATTCAGTTTACCCCTTAAGTTCATTCTTTGATTATCAGTGGCATATATGTAACTCATCAACCCAGGCTTATAAGTTGGTGTTTGTACCCATCACTTATCGGGAGACATCTTTTTGTAATTACTATCTAAATGATATCATTACGGAAAGAATTATTTGTATTATTACTCACCAAAAAAAACATCCATATTTTAGTTCAATGTTTGTCTTGAAAGTGGAATATGAAAAGAATAAGATATAGAAGCTTCTCTAAAAACTTCATTTTGGTGAATATTTACAAGTTTGTGCATGTCATTGATTTCGGCCTAGTATATTTTAAAGCCAATCCAAGACATCTTATATGTAAATGATTGGAGAATTTTGTAGCGGGACTTTATTTCAGTAGATAGCCATCGCTTTTATAGAATGTAAGTAGATGAATAATAATATATATGTGTATATGTTATGATATGAGTATCGATACTTTTGGGTCTGAGTTTACTTTGACATAAACCCGACGCGTAGAAAAATATATGCTAACATTCTTGGCATGGTCCACCAATATAAGTAAAATGATATGCTATGGGTCGGATTATGTGGGTTGGGACATGGGCCTATTTCAATCTCATGCACACCTTATGTATAAAAAACCCCCACAACTCTTCATATTTGATTATTGAATAAAAGTTCATGTTCGCAACTACAAAATAATATTGTAAATTGCATCGTACTCTTTCAAAGTCTTTTTTATATAGAATATAATGGAAATGCATATCCATAAAAAGATATGGTCATAAATTACTTCTCACCCTCTCCATTTCATATATAAGAACATGTCTATAATTATGAAAGAATATTATGATAAATTGCACATTGTCCTCTTTATAGCATTAAAAAGACATATCCTTATTGTATAAAGTATTACAACAATTTGCATTTCACATCCTATACAAAACTTCTTATTAATATAATAGATTAATACACCAAAATTACATTTGTTATAGGATTAAACAAATAATTGTATAACTTAGTTGCTCAATGTCATATTTGATTTCTTACTCTCTCTCTCTCTCTCTCTCTCTCTCTCTCTCTCTCTCTCTCTCTCTCTCTCTCTCTCTCTCTCTCTATGATCAGAGTTGATGTAATTATTATCTTATAATTATAGTCACAACAACCATATTCTCTATCACGTTACAAATATCATACTTAGAATCCAAAACCATCAAAACTCTTCTATAGAAGATTAATTTTGATGTAGCCCTCCATGCTTCATCACGATGTTGTTTTCTCGGGAAGCTGCCTTCAAGTCAGCTACCTCAGCCATAACATAGTCGGGATAAGTCAAACACGGGCGTAAGTCTCCTCCAGCTCCAGTGTCTAAAATTTTTCTAGACAATCTGTTTCCCGGCCAACAGACCGAACAAATATTTGGTGGACGTTAGTGCTGAGGACCATCACTTCACTCTGACGACTTCAAAATCAGTGACAAATGGTCAAAGTACATGACGACGTGATGACATATACTGCGTCTATGGGATTATCTCATCAAGGTCTTCCTTATCTACTTGCTGGAATTGTTTCGTCGCTTGCTGACGGCTGTCAAAACAAGAAATACTCTTTCTTATATATGTTTGATGATTATTGAAAGAACAACTTTACCCATACCCGCTCCCCCACCCGGGCGCCCACTCGGTGGTTGGGGGCGGGTGATGCTGCTGAATTGCTTAATTTAAAGTGAAAAGATAATTAAAAGATGAGAGAGAAAATCGTTTTCTTCGTAATTTTCAATTTTGAATGAATTTTTTTATGAAATAAAAAATATTACATTTTTTATAAAAAATACTATCTAACTAGATCAATATTGATATATTTTGGAGTAATAATAGTATGAGAAAAATATAATATTCATATTTCAAGGTACAATACCTATGTTTTGGGGTACGATAATTGTGTTTTGAGGTACAGTACGTCATATACAAACATTCATATTGTTGTTATGAAATTCCATAGGTACTGTGCTTATGTTTCTAGTCCAGTTATATAATTATGCATATTTTTATGATTTGCTAGGTATTGTACTTATGCTTGAGTAACTGAGTTTAAATAAACAAGTGGGTACCGTACTTATAGATACATCTTATAGATGTTCTCTTGAGCTGATGTGCATTGTACTTTTGAGATCATTAACAATTAGGTGTTCAACTTATGTCTGTATTTTGAAATAAATATTTGTCTAGATGACCAATGTTGCTATGAGATTTTTTAGGTACTGTGTTTATGTTTCTAGACTAGTTATACAATTATGTTTGATTTTGTAATTTGTTAGGTATTGTACTTATGTTTGAGTAAATGAGTTGAAATTAACAAATGGGTATAGTACTTGTGGTTGCATTTTATAGATGGTTCTTGATCTGATGTGCATTGTACTTTTGAGATCATTAACAAGTAGGTACTCAACTTATATCTATTTTGTAAAAAAATTGTCTAGATGACAAATATTGTCATTGCAATTCGTAGGTATTGTACTTATGTTTCTAGTCCAATTATACAATTATGCTTGATTTATAATTTGTTAGGTACTGTACTTATGCGTCAGTAACTTAGTTAAAATTAATAAGTGGGTACAATACTTATAGTTGTATTTTATATGTGATTCTTGATCTGATGTGCATTGTACTTTTGAGGTCATTAACAAGTGGGTACTCAACTTATATCTGCATTTTATAAAACAAATTGTCCAGATGACTAATGTGGATATACGATTCCGCAGGTACTGTACTTGTACTTCTACATCCGTTATATAATTATACTTGATTTTGTAATATGGTAGGTATCGTACTCATACTTGAGTACTAACAAGTGGATACAATACTTATGGATCTATAAGTACTGTGGCAACACATCCCATTATCACACAGATAACGAGGTGTTACGTGAAAATGTGCGGAAATCACCATAACCACAGTTTATCAAAAACACGGGTTAATTAAAACCGATCGCGGAAAACTGATAAACAGATAAATATATTACATTCCAGTCCACATCCTGCAAGAGAACATTATATATATATACATCCATACAAGCCTGGATACATGTCCACAGCTTAGAGCAACAGCTGTCCTGTCGCGGCATAAGTTCACCACCTGTTATATACATAAGGCCCGCATCCGGCCAGCAGCAGGATATACAAACGTCATTGGTCGTACATCGTAAAATAACGTCAAACACCGCCAAGGACCTGAGAGTACATGGATGACTCTATACTCTACAACAAAACATCCAAAACAACAGCATCTCCAAAGCTTGCCTTCTACTGATCTTCTTGCTGCTCGGCCGCCACTCCGCGACCCCCACCACGACAAGCTCGACCACATAAAAAGGGAATAAACCAGCGGAGTGAGACAATCGAACATTGTCCCAGCGGGAGGCATAACGCCCCGCCAAAACTACAAAACCTCAGATAAGATAGAGCTTATAACAGCAGATTACTGATAAGGAATATAACAAAAGCAGTTAATGAAAAGCAAAGCCATCCTTACCGCCAAACTAACTTACTGTACCAAAAGGCATATAACCATTATATTTCTCATTGGAACGAGATAAAACATATGAAACTCACCACAAATGAGTAATGCACAAACAGCTGCAAGATAATTAAAGTTAACTACACAAACAAGGACTCAACCAATGTTTCGTGTTTGTCTTAAGCAGTATATATACTAAACGGCTGGATTACGTTTTATTATGCCCTAAGGAAATGAACCGTACCGTTCATATCCAACCTTCGGCTGTGAAGCCCATAACCGGTGCCATACAAGGTCAATGGAAGAGCCAGAATCCAAGACCTCACCCCTCGTGGTCAGTACACGAGAACACAAAGCAGGACCGCAGTCTCATGCTCAAGTGGTCTTAAGCCACAGGGTCAGCTCTACAGGCTACCCTTCCTCTAGCCCGCCTTGATACAGGTCACGACGCTAGTAAAACCGAGCCATGGATTTCAACACTGTGCTCTGAGCCATGAACGCATTCATGCTTATTACATATCACATATCCGGAGCCATGGGCCATATTCACCATGCGCATCACATATCTGAGTCTGCAACCGCAACTGCACTCGTTTCACCTCTCTATTTTAGGCTAGGAGAAACCTCGCATATTCAAAAATATGCGCTCTGGGTTAACCCGCAGGAGAACCCGTTTCACCGTCACCCTATCCTGACTGATGATGGATCTATGGCCAGGGAAAACTACATAATAGATTTCACTGTGATTATTTAGTGTCTTTTAGATAGATTGCAGGATTCATCTAAGTTGTATAACATGCAACCATAGGAAGAAAATAAACAACATAAACTCATTATTATGTTATTATTGCAATTACATCAACCTGATCCATCTCAAGGATCATTACACAACATGGGATCTCAATCCCTCATCATGTTGTGCCATAGCCTCTCAAGGCTTTCATCATCATTATGGAACATCATTCATAATACACCTGTCATCACAGTATTCATATATAACCATTCCTCATAGCCTTTCTTTTGGCTAAGAATTACCTGCATGGTTAGCATCATTCAATAATCAACATGAGTAATAGGGAGATTTACCATCCACAAGGTTGCATTTAGGGTTCAACACCCAATGACAATTAGGGTTAAGCATATTGTCAATATAAGGTCTATGCCTACTATCATGAGCTGTCATTTAAGATGCTATAAGTATTGATTATTCATCAACGGATGGTCATGTGTACAAGGCACATTATTAAACAACTAGTTATGTACTTCACCTTGATTCAATCATCATGCTAATCATTGTAAGGCAAGCATCATTATTCCCGCTACCATTATCACTATCATTATACTCAAGTGAGCAACGGGTCACCAAAGTTATCAAGGTCATATGCTATCTAGGCAATTTCCATGACACCAAGATCCTTCACAAAAGATGCCAAACTCTCACTTAAAAGAGATGTATCGGGCAAGGCTTATCCTCACCCAAAACATGTGTCCATGCATCTCTTATCGGGCGTGTACCCCTGTCGGGCGTGCAGCCCTATCGGGCGAGCAACCCTGTGTCGTGCAAACTAGCTATGTCAGGCAAGCAACTAATGTTGGGCAAGCAGGTTATCAAGCGTGCAGGTATACCGAGCGTGCAGGTTGGATTTCGGGCGAGAAGAACACTTCTGGGCGTGCAAGGTACATGTACCGGGCGAGCAAGTATCGGGCGAGACAGATACTAGGTGAGCAAGGGAAAGCCGGGCGAGCAGAGCGCGTCGAGTGAGCAGAGTGTGTCAGGTGAGCACCGAGCTACTGGGAGAGCAACCCACCGGGCGAGCAGCCTACCAGGAAGAGCGGGCAAGAGACGTGCAAGGTCAAGTTGCTCACTCGCCCAAGGAACAAGAGGAAAAGCATTGCTCACTCAAGCCGTGTAGGTAAAAACTAGTGCAAGAGCTGTCGGGCAGCACCTCCCCAAGCACATCTCGACCCAGGTACAACTCATCAAAGCCATCTAAACGAGCTCACCATCTTGCCCAAGGCGAGAGGAGAGTCTTGCTCGAGCCACTAGGTCACAAGCTCACCTCGATCGATTAGGAAGGAGGGGTGGTGCTCATGGCACTAGGACCCAAGCTCACCCATCTAGACCAAGGGGAGAAAGAAGTGTTGTTCCCTATCCCTAAATCACAAGGATCGAACAATCATGAAAGATAAACAAGAACCAAGCTACTAACGTGCAAAGGCAAGATTAAAGCAACATATATGAAAAGAGAGTAGAGTAGCTAGGGTTAGAGTTATGCAACCTACCTTAAGCTCCAAGCTTCAAGGAAGAAGAAGAACTCCAAGCTCCACACACCACCAAGCAAGGAGGAGGAAGAGCTCCAAGGGATATCGACCACCTTTAGCTTCTTCAAGTTTGTGTCGACCTCCAAGCCACCACTTCAAGGGTGTGTCGACCTCCAAGCAAGGGAAGGGGGGAGTGTGTCGTGCACAAGAGGAAGAGGAACTAAAGGGACCTCAAGCTAAGGAAGGGACCACCTATATAGAAGGGAAGGGAGGAGAAAACAAGGTTGGTCCATGCTAGGTGTCGTCCACCCAAGGGACACTTGTCCACAAACTCAAGCCACCACTCTTGCAAGCCATAAGACACTTTTTCAAGATGTGCACCATGTGTCCTCCAAACGTGATCAAGGTTGGCCCAAGCATCATGGGCGACACACCAAGCTTGCACTAGGGTGACACACCTCCTTGTTGGACGACACGCACACACCCTAGGCCGAGACACACCTCACTTGGCCGACACAAGGCTCAAGCAAGCCCAAACAAGGCACCTCAAGGCCCAAACAAGCTCAACAAAGGCCCAAAGAACTCAAACAACAAGCCCAAACCTTCCTCTCAACCCTAGAGGAAGCAAAGAGAGAGAATAACACTTCTCAAGGTGGCAAACTTGCTCACAAAACCCTAGACTTGGGTTATTTGCAAGTAGCACCTCCAACTCTCAACAAAGCACAACCAAACCCTAATCACCACTAAAGGTGATTAGCAAGCATCAATCCATCAAGGTTAGGCAAAGCAAACAGGGTAAACCCTAAACGCAGGTCAGGGTCCTTACAATCTAACCCCCTTTAAGGGATTTAGTCCCCGAAATCCGAAGAGAAAAGTGAGGGATACTTCCTCCTCATCTCTTCCTCAAGCTCCCACGTGGCTTCCTCGACGCCACGATGCTGCCAAAGAACTTTCACAAGAACCAGGTCCTTCCTCTTCAACTTCTTGATCCTTCTGTCAAGGATCGCCACAGGACCTTCCTCATAGGTCATACCTACACCAAGCTCAACCTCAACTGGCTGTACCACTGTTCCTGAATCTGGATGACTTTTCTTCAACAAACTGACGTGGAACACTGGTTGTAACCTGTGCAACTCTAGAGGAAACTCTATCTCGTAGGCTACCTTTCCAACACGGGCTGTAACTGGGTAAGGCCCCATATACCTGGGTGCCAACTTACCCTTCCGTCCAAACCTTAGCACACCTTTCCAAGGCGAGACCTTAAGATATACTTTGTCTCCAACCTGGAACTCCAAAGGTCGCCGACGATTATCTGCATAAGACTTCTGCCTGTCCTGTGCCACCTTCAGCTGTTGCAGTATCACTTTGATCTTCTCTATCGTCTGCTGAACTAACTCAGGACCCAACAACTGATACTCACCAGACTCATACCAACACAAAGGAGATCTGCACTTCCTTCCATACAGAGCTTCATAAGGAGCCATGTCGATGCTTCGCTGATAACTGTTGTTGTAGGCAAACTCTATCAAACTCAGATGTACATCCCAACTGCCTAGGAACTGCAAAACACAAGCTCGAAGGAGGTCTTCCACAATCTGAATAGTCCTTTTAGACTGTCCATCTGTCTGCGGGTGAAAGGTTGTACTGAACCTCAACTGCGTTCCCAATGCTTTGTACAACTGTTCCCAAAAACGACTTGTAATCTGAGGACCTTTGTCAGAAATGATCGTTGCTGGCACACCATGCAAACGAACTATCTCATCCACATATACTCGAGCGAGTTTCTCAGCTGTATATGTCGTCTTCACAGGCAGGAAATGGGCAGACTTCGTCAATCTGTCCACTATTACCCAAATGGAATCCTGATTCCTAGTTGTCTTGGGTAGACCAACTACGAAATCCATGGTTATATGATCCCATTTCCACTACGGTATCGGCAAAGGTTGCAACGTACCTGCTGGCTTCTGATGTTCAGCCTTCACTTGTTGACACACCGCACATCTCGCCACGAACTCAGCTACATTTTTCTTCAGGCCGGGCCACCAATATAAGTCCTTCAGACTATCACTACTACAGAAATAGCATTCAGTGACACTTTTCTGGGCGTCGGTTATTAAGAAAAACCGACGCCTTCTATGTTAGGCGTCGGTTGTTTACGAAAACCGACGTCTATATTCGAAGACCAGCCAGACACGGGTACCGCTTTGTCTTCAGTGTCGGTTGTTTATAACAAACCGACGCTTAAAGTCGCCCGCGAAAAATAGTGTCCTTTTCAGCGTCGGTTATTTAGGTAGAAACCGACGCCTATGTCTGATGAAAATTTGCGCGAAAAGTGTCACCTTCAGCGTCGGTGATTAAAGGATAACCGACGCTGAAGGTGGTTCCCGCCAAACAATTTCATGAAATTATCGCCCAGTTGGACGTCGGTTTTCTCAGACAACCGACGCTAAAGACGTTTAGGCGTCGGTTGTTGTAAAAAACCGACGCTATTTGGGACTTTATAACCCGCGATGCCCGACTCTTCCTCTTCTTCTGTTTCATTGCGAGCCCTTTTTCTGCTTCTCCGTCGATTTCCCACCCTGTCGCCGTCGATTCTCTTCTCCTTCTTCTCCACGACAGCGCCGTCGTGCCGCCACTGCTACTCCGGCGCCCCCTTCTCCGCCGCCACTGCTGCTGGAGCTCGCCGCCGACGCCTGACGAGCCTGGAGCTCGCCGCCTCAGCCTGCCTGACGCCTGGAGCTGATCGCCGCCGCGGCCTGCCTGACTGGAGCTCGCCGCCGACGGCGCCGCCGACGCCTGCTTGACACCTGGAGCTCGCCGCCACGCCATCAGCTTCCACCTGACTCCCGCTGCCTCCCGCGCCAACAGGTATGCGCCTCTGTGATGCTAATGTTTTACCGTATGCCTCTGTGATGGGATGAGAATGCTATGTGTTAAGGATGTTCTTTGACTTAAGTAAGTGTATGAACCTCCGGTTTAGTTTGAGGTGTTGATTTGTAACATCACTCTCTCCTATCTGGTTGGATTTGATTTAATGCAATTGAGGAATGATGGTTAACAAGGCAAGGTTACGCACCTCTGGACACTTCTTTGCTGCACTCCGAAT
The DNA here is from genome assembly GCA_963693085.1 of Alisma plantago-aquatica. Lineage (NCBI taxonomy): Eukaryota > Viridiplantae > Streptophyta > Magnoliopsida > Alismatales > Alismataceae > Alisma > Alisma plantago-aquatica. The sequence goes on from OY856409.1 coordinate 682,948,569, forward strand.
ATACAGCAACTGATCTTATACATCAGAGGATCGTACGGCTGTGGTGGGACCTATGCCACTATCTGTTCGGGGGAGTGATATAAAAAGAAGACAAAGACAGGGAACTTTCTGCAGTAGGCTTTCTTTCTGATCTCTTCCTCATAGTGATATATAGGTTCAGGAACGGTTGGGCTGATTCGTACCTTTAGGAGAGAGAGGGTCTACAAGTCTAGCCTCTCCTACTCTTGATTGCCTTTCGGCTTGTGGATCTCCGTACCATGAGCCGGGGAACGAGCACGGGAGTGGAATACGCAGGAACGAAGAAGTGTAATACATGGAACGTGCGCTATAGCTATACTATAGAAGGGCTACCTCCGAACCTATTAAAGTTATCGGACAGGAGATCTTGCTTTTTTTGTCCCCCCGGAAGCATATTTTCGGATCGATCTCAATTCCTCTCCCTTACGGTCGAGCTACTTCATTCCTGTTGGAGCGCAAGGCAGGCGAATGGTGCCATCATCAATAAAAAAAAGAAAATCATACTTAGCTTCCTTGTATGGTATGATGAAGGAATATTCTTTGTAATGCTTTTTGTAACCATAAAATGTTAGTTGGTGGCTATCATATCCTTATAATGGATGCTTTCTTTTGTACTACCATGTGAACTCATAGCTCTATAATGTTATGTTATGTTGAATCTATGCATCACAAGTATGATAATGTTATGTTGAACCTTTTTCAAGGTGTTGAAAATGAATGATGATCATGCATGGAATGATGTGATGGTCTTAATGACCTTTAGTAATGGTTGATCCCTAATAGAGGTGTGATCTTCTCCATGATATAATAAGGGTTGGTACCTTAGGATATTGTAATATTGAGTTATATCCTGTAACGGTGGGATCGCAAGTATAGTCTCATGAAAGAAAATGATATAGTACCATGTGATGTTGAAATTCAGAATATGTCTCATATGTTTTATATCTTCTGGATTTGTTATATAATTATGATTTTTAGAAAAGAATTAGGGATTGTTTATCCACTTGTTTGATTCTGCCTTAATTCACACAATTGGCATTAACTGGTCAAGTGAAACCTTAATCACGTAGTGCCATGTGTCGTAGAGCCATTCTAGTGTCAGGACTTGCTGGATGGGGAAATGAGTATTCTTAGACAATTATAAAAATTTTGATAACTGTTCTTAGACACATCTTTATCTCTGACTAAGGTAGTTTTCATTTGATATCATATTCATCATGTTCATCATGTTGTTGTTTTTTATTGCAATTTTATGTAGATATTCTCCTTTAAATCCTAAGAAAATTATACACCCTTTAATTACAAACCCTAATTCACCTCTAGTCACTCACTTCTATCGATTATCCAAATGTAAATTGCCCCTTACTATGTCACCATTCATTCCAATGCAAAACTGGACCTTCCTACGCCACCATTTACTCAAAAGGTAGTTTTCATTTGATATCTAATTATTACATTAAGGATACTGAAAAAACTATATGAGTTACACCTTCATAGGAATGCATACAACTTCTATCTGAAAGAGATCTAAACATGATAAAAAATAATCTAAGATACAACTTTCTTCATTTAGGACTAGTCCAAGTATCTACAAAATCCTTAACTAGAAAAGGTATAAATTATTCCTTACTTCTATCCCTTAGAGACTGTAAGCATCTAAAATTCTCAGATTCCCTTCTTAGACTTCTAGAATCAACACTACATGAAGAATATGTTTCCTTCGATAATATGTTATAACATAGTATGATCTTAATCTGATCTGGATGTTCAAAATAATGTAGTATGTTAAATATGATGATTAGGGATACATATAATGTCTAGTAAAGATTCCTAGACCTTTTGTTTGAAACTATTGATTTCTTGATTTATTATTTAATAATGCTCTGTTGATTAGGATTAACCATGTTGCATGTAGTTTATAGACAATTATTATATATAAGAATGCAACACATGTATTTGTTGGCCTAGAAACCCGTCCAAGATTTACTCATTAGGAGTAAATCTTGGATAGTCCCCGGTTTGGGACTGTTCTTGAACACCTAATCTCACTTAGGATGTAAGTGTATAATGTGTATTGGGTTTTTGAGAAACTTTCAGTAGCATTTCCCTGTTTGTTCTCTAAGTACATATGTACTTAGAGAACAGCGGGGAAATGCTGCCGAAATTTTCTTGAAAACCAATTACGCATTATACACTTACTAGTGAGATTAGGTGTTCAAGGATGGGATAGGTGGTACACATTTATTATATATAAGAATGACATCAAATGTGTTTGTTGGCCTAGAAACCCGTCCAAGATTGACTCATTAGGAGTAAATCTTGGATAGTCCCCAGTTTGGGACTGTTCTTGAACACCTAATCTCACTTAGGATGTAAGTGTATAATGTGTATTGGGTTTTCGAGAAAATTTTGGTAGCATTTCCCCGTTTGTTCTCTAAGTACATATGTACTTAGAGAACAGCGGGGAAATGCTGCCGAAATTTTCTCGAAAACCCAATACACATTATACACTTACTAGTGAGATTAGGTGTTCAAGGATGGGATAGGTGGTACACATTTATTATATATAAGAATGACATCACATGTGTTTGTTGGCCTAGAATGTGAACAATCATTGTTTTTTATATTACTTGTACATTGGTATAAATTAGAATGAACAATCACTAAATTATATACTGTTTGTATGGAATCCGGCTTCATTGTAGATATCTATTATTGTTGGCCTAGAAACCCATCCAAGATTGACTCATTAGGAGTAAATCTTGGATAGTCCCCGGTTTGGGACTGTTCTTGAACACCTAATCTCACTTAGGATGTAAGTGTATAATGTGTATTGGGTTTTCGAGAAAATTTTGGTAGCATTTCCCCGTTTGTTCTCTAAGTACATATGTACTTAGAGAACAGCGGGGAAATGCTGCCGAAATTTTCTCGAAAACCCAATACACATTATACACTTACTAGTGAGATTAGGTGTTCAAGGATGGGATAGGTGGTACACATTTATTATATACTAGGGAAATGTTGCCTAATCTTTTCCTAATATATACTTGTTTTCTCTGATCATAGAATGGATAGATCATGGATGTCGATTCGTAATCGTTGCACCCCAGAGTTTATATCTGGTCTTGATCAGTTTATTAGATTTGCCGAGGAACATAGGAAAAAACCTACAGATAGGTTCTACTGTCCATGTAGGCATTGCGGTAACAACTTGAAAGTCAACACTGGTGAGGAAATCAAAAGTCATGTCATGTGCAACGGGATTGTACAAGGCTATACAGAATGGCACTGGCATGGAGAGATTTCAAAATCGAAACCAGTAGATGTCGATAGCAGTGCTTGGGTGGAAGAAGAAATTGCCTCTGATGACGTAAATGTGAACGAACCAGTTCCAGCAGACATCGTTGATGCGATGCTGGATAGTTGTAGGGTAGAGCACACCGATCCACCTCCTATCTTTACAAACATTGTGCATGATGCTGAGATACCGTTATACACAGGTTGTGCTAAGTTTACGAAGCTTAGCGCTGTCTTGAGATTGTATAAGTTGAAAGCTAACAATAGATGGAGCGACAAAAGCTTCACTTCATTGTTGACTTTGTTGAAAGAAATGCTTCCTGAAGGAAACGAGCTTCCAATCTCAACATACCAGGTAAAGAAAATGTTGTGCCCAATGGGAATGGAGGCCAAGAAGATACACGCATGCCCGAATGATTGTGTATTATTTCAAAAGGACTATGTAGATTTGAAAGATTGTCCAAAATGTGGTGCGTCACGGTATAAATTGACGACTTCGGGGGAGTCCAAAACTGGTTCTCCTGCCAAGGTGTTGTGGTATCTACCTATAATATCACGGTTTCAACGCTTGTTTGCAAATCCGAAAGATGCGAAGAATCTGAGGTGGCATGCAGATGTTAAGAAAAATAATGATGGGATCCTACGACATGCGTCTGATTCCCCACAGTGGAAGAAGATTGATCTATTGTACCCTAAATTTGGTGAAGAAGATAGGAATCTAAGACTTGGGCTTTGTACAGATGGAATGAATCCGTACGGGACATTGAGCAGCCAACATAGCACTTGGCCAGTCATGCTTGTTATATACAATCTTCCTCCCTGGATGTGTATGAAAAATAAGTATGTTATGTTGTCATTGTTGATATCGGGCCCTAAACAACCCGGAAATGATATCGATGTTTATCTTGAACCTTTGATTGATGACTTAAAGAAACTTTGGGCTGAAGGTGTGATGACCTATGATGCTTCAGCAAGAGAGACATTTCGTTTGCACGCTATGTTGTTTTGCACTATTAATGACTTTCCAGCATATGGGAATTTGTCTGGATATAGTGTCAAAGGAGCTAAAGTGTGTCCTATATGTGAAGAAAACACTGATTCAATAAGACTAAAACATGGCGGCAAGACTGTATATCTTGGTCATCGAAGGTTTCTTTCAAAATTCCATCCGTATCGTAGGAAGCGCAAAGCATTCAATGGATGGAATGATGAACGAAGTGCACCTAAACCTATACCAGGGGATGTTGTTTATGAAAGAGTAAAAGACATTGTCAATGAATTTGGTAAGAAATCACAATGTAGTATGGCCACACGGAGTGACAATTCTTCATTCAAGAAGAAGTCAATATTTTGGGATCTTCCTTATTGGAGTTCTTTGACAGTCAGGCATTGTATCGATGTAATGCACGTTGAGAAAAATGTCTGTGATAGCATCACTGGTACTCTATTAAATATACCAGGTAAGACTAAAGATGGGATAAAATCCAGACTGGACCTACGTGAAATGGGAATAAGGTCAGAATTAACAGAATTACGTGAAATGGGTAATAAAAGAACATACTTACCTCCCGCTTGTTACACGTTGTCTAGAAAGGAGAAGAAAACTTTTTGTGAATGCTTGGTAAATGTTAAGGTGCCACATGGTTACTCATCCAACATCCGTAGATTGGTATCAATGAAAGATCTGAAGTTGATAGGTCTTAAATCTCATGATTGTCACACTCTAATGCAACAAATATTGCCCGTGGCAATTCGATCTATATTGCCGAAGCATGTAAGGTTTGCGATTACCAGACTTTGTTTCTTTTTCAACAGTCTATGCAGCAAAGTTATTGACCCTGATACTCTCGATAATTTGCAAAGAGAAGTGGTTGTTACCCTATGTCAGCTTGAGATGTATTTCCCTCCTTCGTTCTTTGATATCATGGTACATCTTGTTGTCCACTTGACTAGGGAAGTGAAAATGTTGGGACCAGTTTTCTTGCATTGGATGTATCCCTTTGAACGATACATGAGCGTTTTTAAAGGTGATGTTCGAAACCGTTATCGGCCTGAAGGGAGTATTATTGAAGGTTATGTGGCGAGAGAGGTTATGGATTTTTGCAATGACTTTCTCAGTGGTAATGACACTCCTGATAATGACAAGAATATTGAGGAGGGCAAAGGAATTTTGGGATCACGGGTGAAAGTAATCAGCCGTGAGCAGTTGGAACAAGCTCACTTGTATATTTTACACAATATGGATGAAGTGAGTGTTTATATCGAGGAACATACCAATTTCATAAAGAGACAACATCCTCGAGCAAGTTCAATGTGGCTTGCTAGAGAGCATAATAAGACTTTTACTAAGTGGTTTGAAGATAAAGTCTTACATCAACTATCTCAAACACCACATGATATTACAGAAACTATCAAATGCCTCGCCTTTAAACCAAAACCGAATGTTATGTCTTATGAAGGGTTTGACATTAATGGATTCACATATTACACAAAGCGCCAAGATGATAAGAGTGTCGTCCAAAATAGTGGGGTCACTCTTCAAGCGTCGACTATGTACTTTGCAAGTGCAAAGGATAAGAGTCCACGTGAAGCTAAAATGTCATATTACGGTGTCATTGAGGACATTTGGGAGTTTGACTACATAGATTTCAAAATTCCGCTCTTTAAATGTAATTGGGTTGATAACACCAAAGGAGTTATAGTGGATGAATTGGGTTTCACTTTGGTGAACTTTGAAAAGATTGGCGAGAAGGGTGAACCATTCATATTGGCATCACAGGCGAAACAAATATTCTATATCGATGATCCTGCAAATGAGAAATGGTTGGTTGTTCTTCATGGTAAAAGACAGTTCATTGAAGATCCTATAGATGAAGAAGAGTACTATGATAAGTATGATGACTCCAGTCCATTCTCAGTTGGGTTGCCAACTCCACAAAATATTGAAGCTAATGATGACTTATATGTGCGCGGAGATCACAATGAAGGATTGTTAATTGATAAAAGATCACAATTTTAGAGACATGTATGTTTATACAAATGCTAAATGTTTGCCTTTTTCTAGTTAATACAAATGCTAAATGTTTGCCTTTTTCTAGTTAATACAAATGCTAAATGTTTGCCTTTTTCTAGTTAATAGAAATGCTAAATGTTTGCCTTTTTAATGACATTTTCAGATGGCTGACCATGATGAGCATGATGTCCATGATGAGCATGAAGTCCATGATGAGCATGCTGTCCATGACGAGCATGGCGAGGATACTAATGTAAGTTCTAAAAACATATCTTGTATTTCTATAAAATTCATTATCTTCTAGTTATGTCATATATCCTATATTTCTATATTGGGCTAAGTTAGTGTGTTTTATTTTTGTCAAATTTTAGGTTGATGCACCTGTACCCACTGAAGCACTGGAGCAACTTGATGCGCAACACCAGACACTTAACAAGAAAAGGGGCATCACTCTGTTGAAGAAGTTATTAGCGCTAAGTGGTAGTGGATCTAAATTGGTGGTGGAGTTTGATAATGGAGGAAATCCAATTGGAGTGAACCGCAATAATTTTGTGAACTATCTTGGGTGTACCACTCGGAGCCATTGTGGTGTTAAGTATGAAAATTGGCATAAAGTTCCTCAAGGGAAAAAAGACTTGATATGGAAGGATTTATGCGTGAGTTATTATTATTTGCAATTCTATTTTGTAGATTACAAATTCTATTATTTGCAATTCTATTTTGGATACTAGTTAATAACATTTCTATTTTACAGAATCTGTTTGCATTGGATGAGAAGTTGCATCGTAAAAATGTGATGCAACGCGCTGGAAAGATGCTTAGGAATTATAGGACAAATCTAAACAGAGAATACATAAAAGAGGGTGATAAGAAGAAGAAGTCAGCCCTTGAACAATGGAACTTCTTGGACAAAGAAGATTGGGACAATTTTGTTGCTTCAAGAAAATCTGAAGAATTCAAGGTATTAGGCGTCACTCCTAATTTAATTAATATACATTGTATTCACCTATTCAAGATTAGCATTTAGTGCTACTAACCAAATCATTAATGTGCATACTAACTAGGCCCTCAGTGACGCACAAAAAGCAAGGCGTGCACTGAATGTGCATGACCACACTATGGGTCCAAAAGGCTATGCAAGCGTTCGCCAAAGACTACAGGCGGAGTCTGCGGCTACTCAGGAGTCTGCTCCTACTCAGGAGTCTGCCACACCCATGCCTCGCCATGATATCTGGATAGCTGGCAGGCAAAACAAGAAGGGTGAAATAAAGAAGCCTGTAACTGCTGAGGCGGCTGCAAAAATGGTAAAATACAACTCTTAGAGAAATCGTTTGAATATTGATTATTTGTGGTGTTAACTTACCAATTTCTGTTTATGGTGATTAGCGGGAGCTGCACGAGCAGAGGAAACAAGGCACGTTCATCCCTCAGGGCACAAGGGATGAATTGACAGTTGCTCTGGGTAACCCAGAGCATCCTGGACGTGTTAGAGGTGCCGGCGCTGGTGTTGGCATCAAAGCATTCTTTGGGCCATCCCAGCGCAAACCCAGAGCGGGACTTTCTCAAGAAGAGGTAACCTATTCTTTTTTTAGAATGTTACTGCAAAAGGAAATTCATTAATAAGAAGCTAATGTTTCTTTTATCCATGTATAGGAGAATAAGAGAGTTGAGGATTTAGTTGCTAAGAAGATCAACGATGTAGTTGCTGAGAAGGTCAAGGAAGAATTGCTGCGGTGGCAGGCATCTCAGGCTTCCAATACGCCTATGGCGACCCACTCTTCTCCTGATGCACAGACTGCGAGTAATCCTGGAGACCCATCGCCTAGCACGTCTGCTGTAAGTATTGTTTATGACATTGTAGTTAGTCTTTTCAAGTTGTTATGTTTTCAAGATGATATGTATATATGTATAATATTCTTTACGTAAATTTGTAGGCATTGAAGCCATGCCGCTTAAGAATGCAAGACTACGTTGTTGCAGAGGCGCAGGCTTACCCGTCCCTTCCTGGGGCAATGTTTCACGGGACTCCAATGCCACAGGGCTACGTTCGTGTGAGCCCGATACGTGTGTTACCTGATTGGAGAGAAGCTACATTGCCATATCCCCACCCGGATATTGATAGACTTGCTGATGCAAAAGGCGGGGTGATATTGTGGCCCAAAGCAGATGTCGTCTACACGACTGAAATTGTAAGATAAATTTACATTGATTTAGACTGTTAATGTGTATATATGATGTCAACTGATCTGAAATTATATGTACAGGTTAAAAAGAAGACACCAGGAGCACCTAGGCCTCCACTTCCACTTCCCGCATTACCCGATTGGGTTCCAACTGACCTAACATACCCGTTAGGTCCTGCTTGTAGGGGAATGGCATGTTGGCTACGGGCACATAATGTACATTGCCCTATAATTATTTCTTTAGATGCAGATTATGCAGGTCAATCATACGATAGCTCTTTATTTATACAAGATATTATTGAGCTGTTTATGTATGATTGGCTGAATACATCAATGATAGAGACATGGATAAGGTGAGATCTTGTTTATACATCCATATACCTTGTGTAAGATCCGGTGATCTGGTTTCTTATATATTAATGCATACGCCTATATGTTTTGCAGCTACCTAGTCGAAGATCATTGCAAACAATTTGCATTTGATCATGTGGGATTTTTGATTCCATCATTGATTAGTTTGGTAGCTAAAGACCCTGATAATGTTCAACAATACTGTATAGATGCTTTTACAATTTTTGGTCAGCAAAAGAAGACGATAATAATAGCTCCATTCAATGTCAAGTAAGTTTACTTTATTTATAATTTGGACTTAAGAAAATTCCATTTTTATTTTGCATTTTGAGTTATTAATTGTTAACTTCTTACTTCTAGCGGTAGACATTGGGAGTTACTAGTCATTGTCCCCGGGACATTCACTGTTTATTATCTAGATCCTGCGGGGAGTACATTGAACACTAAAATTGGACACGTAATGAGAATGCCATTATTCTGGTGAGAAATATTTCATTTTTATATCCGTTAACATCTTTTATTACATTACTATTTACTTATGCAATTTTTTGTGTTATATTAACATGTAGGGGTTTAGATGCATTCAAAAAGGCTGGAGGAACGGTCCCAAGGAAAAAGAACCAGCCAATAAATTGGCAGAACGTACAAGTAAGTTCCCGACTCAAATATATATATTATTGATGTGAATTGTGCTTAGTTGTATTATTTTGTATGTTTCAATTTATAGTGTGCTACACAAGACAATGGATGGGCATGCGCATACTATGTGATGCGATTTATGCAGATGATTATCAAATATGCCGCATTGGACATCGATACCATACATGAGGTATTATATATATTCTCATTAGTTAGTATGCAATATATCAATCTTATATTATTTTTATATTATTACTTATATATATACATCATTCTCTTTGCAGGTGTTTAAAACTGACAACACTACAGGTAAACGTTTAAAAAATATACATGCTCCATATACGATGGAAGCATTAAATGAAGTAAGAGAAGAATGGGCAAAAGCCATACAAGCAGTGGCAACTGTAAGATATAATTGGGATGTTGATAGCGATAATGAATGATACTATGTAAATGAATATTTCTGAATGTTAATACATGTATTTGAATGTTTCTATATGTGTGTGAATGTGAGAATTGAATTGATGTCTGAATGTATGTACTTGTGTAGAATTTTGCTTGTGACTTTTGCAGGTTTGCGGCCTGTTTGTAGGCTGATATCAATGGATGTCGTAAACCTGCAGTTCAGAAAACTGAACTGCAGGTTCTCATCCTGCTGACCAGCCACAGCAGGCCTGCAAACTGATATGAAAAAAAAAAATATAAATAGGCGTCGGTTATTTATAGAAAACCGTCAGGAAAGACCTACAGCGTCGGTTTTTTCAATAAACCGACGCCTGATGTGGCCAAAGCAGTCCTGGAAATGGCGTCGGATATTCATATCAAACCGACGCCTATTTAACATATAGGCGTCGGTCGTTTAGTATATAACCGACGCCAAAAGTGTTCGCGCCACAAAAAATGGCGTCATCTAGGGCACTTTATGCGTCGGTCATCTACTAAAAGACCGACGCTATATTCCATAGTGGCGTCGGTTATTTACTAAAACACCGACGCAGAAAGTGCCCTAGATGATGCCGTTTTCTGTGGCGCGAACCCTTTTGGCGTCGGTTATCTACTAAACGACCGACGCCTATATGTTAAATAGGCGTCGGTTAAAAAACCGACGCCTAAGTGTTCGACCTTTAGCGGCGCCCACATAGGCGTCGGTCGGAAACCGACGCCAAATGGGGTTAAACGACCGACGCCAAAGGCCGTTTCTGTAGTAGTGTATATTACATCTTGGTGACACCTGGATGCATTGCATACATCGACGTGTGTGCTTCCTCAAGCACCAACTTCCTCAAATCATCAGCATCTGGAACCACCATCCTATCACGATAACAAACTAGTCCATCCTCGGACTCATGAAACCCATCACGCTTGTCGCTGCCGAACTCTGATATGATCAACTGTACTGTATCGTCTGTCTGTTGTGCATCCTTGATCTGCTGTCTCAACATAGGTTTGACTTGCATCTGTGCGAAAAGACCAGATAACAAAGAAACTTCCATCTGTCGCAAAGAAACAAACATACCCCGCTTATGGCAACCCAGGGAACTCAACTGTGCCTTCTTGGAAGAAGAAGACTTTCTGCTAAGCGCATCAGCTACCACGTTTGCCTTACCAGGATGATACTCGATAGTGCAGTCGTAGTCATTGATCAACTCCATCCATCATCGCTGTCGCATGTTCAACTCGTGTTGTGTGAAGATATACTTCAGATTCTTATGATCCGTAAAGATCTGACACACTTCCCCATACAGATAGTGTCTCCAAATTTTTAAGGCATGAACCACTGCCGCTAACTCCAAATCATGTGTATGATAGTTCTCCTCATGTTTCTTAAGCTGTCGCGAAGCAAAAGAGACCACATGATCTTTCTACATCAGCACACATCCTAGGCCCTTCTTGGAAGCATCACAGAAAACCACATAACCTTTCCCCGGCTCTAACAGGATCAACACTGGAGCACTGGTCAGCTTCTCCTTCAGACTCTGGAAAGCCTCCTATCATCGATCGTCCCAAACAAAAGGTACATACTTCCTGGTCAACTTCGTCATTGGCAGAGCAATCACGCTGAAATCCTTGATAAACCTTCGATAGTATCCTGCTAGACCCAGAAAACTGCGAACTTCTGTTGGCGTCTTCGGATGTTCCCATTCTGCAATGGATTCCACCTTCTTCGGATCTACTTTGACTCCTTCAGCGGATATCACATGACCTAAGAAGGTCACTTCCTCCAACCAGAACTCACACTTACTGAACTTGGCATACAACTGGTGTTGGCGAAGAAGAGTCAATGCTTGTCGAAGATGTTGCTCGTGTTCCGAATTGTTCCGACTATAGATTAGGATGTCATCTATAAAAACTACGACAAACTGATCTAAGAACGGACAGAACACTCTGTTCATCAGATCCATGAAAGCTGCAGGTGCATTGGTTAACCCAAACGACATAACCACAAACTCATAATGACCATACCTTGTCCTGAAAGCTGACTTTGGTATGTCATCCGCCTTTATCCTCAACTGGTGATATACGGATCGTAGATCAATCTTCGAGAACACTGTAGCACCACGTAACTGATCAAACAGATCATCTATCCTCGGCAATGGGTACCTGTTCTTGATCGTGACCTTGTTCAACTGCCGGTAGTCTATACACAACCTCATCGAACCATCCTTCCTTCTTGACGAACAACACAGGAGCACCCCAAGGCGACGTACTTGGTCAGATAAAACCTTTATCCAGCAACTCTTGTAACTATTTCTTCAACTCTGCCATCTCTACTGGAGCCATTCTGTACGGTGTCTGTGCAACTGGCTGCATTCCTGGAACCAGATTGATCTCAAAATCAATCTCTCGGGGTGGAGGAACACTAGGAAACTCCTCAGGGAACACGTCTGCAAACTCACGGACAACTATCACCTCCTCAAGGCTAGGACCCTTCACCTTGGCATCCACTACGGTATCTACTATGTGAGCTAAGAACGCCTCACATCCTTGTTGTAACAACTTATCTGCTGCCATAGCTGATACCAGACATGTCAGAAGAATCTTCCTATCTCCTTGGAAGATCCACTTTTCTCCAGCATCATCAAACACTGCCTGCTTGGAACCACAGTCCAAAACAACCTTATACCTCTCTAAGGTATCCATCCCAAGGATAACATTGAAACCATGCATATCAAGTGGTATGAGGTCCACTTGAATGCGATGTCCTGAGAAAGACAAGACACAAGATGGACACTCTTCTCGAAGCAAATAGGAACCATCAGGAGGGGTTTCTAACAACAAACTATCCTTCTTACAGCTAACAGGTAAGCGACAGTTCTCAAGCATACTATAGGCGATAAAAGAGTGCGTGGCACCCGGGTCAACCAGAACAGATATAAAGCAAGAAGAAGACATATCAGGATGAAATAACTCCGTCTGACATGTCACTACTCACGGGTTGACTACCGCCTCCGGCTGATTCATAGCATAGAATCGAGCCGTTTCTTGCTGTCCACGCCTCTGCTTCCTGGAGTAGAAGATCCAGCCTGAGATGCTAGACCGCGTCCTCGTCCTTTGCTACCACTGGGTTGTGGTCTCTCAGACCCCTGAAGGTTCTGCCTCGGCTGCTGCGCCACTTCATCATCTTTGAAGGGACAACTTGACCTGATATGCCATGTCTGACCACAGGCATAGCATGTCTTAACATCATCTCGAGGCCTGGATGGCCCTGTCACCGCCACAGAAGCCGAACTTTGTGCCTTAGATGGTGAAGAAACATAACCTCTTCCTCTACTCATAGACCACTGAGATGGCCTACCAGAACCTCTCATAGCTGCCAGTGCTGAAAACCTGGGCTTCTTAAAGCCACCAAACCTCTGACCCTGGAACTAAGAAGGTCTTTTCTTAGCCATGGACTCTCTCTTCTCCCTTACTGATCATTCAATCCTCCGAACAGACTCCAAAAACATAGCAAACCGATCTCGGTTCTCCAACGTAGAAACCGGTGTCGTCAGCTCAGCAGTCAGACCCTTCTCGAAATGTCTGATTCGTTCCTCGTCTGTCGTTGCCATGTGAGGACAAAACCTCAACAGATCCATAAACTTGGCTTCATACTCGGTGATGTTCATCGTTCCTTGTCGCAAACTCTCGAACTGACAGATCTTCTCGTCCAGATACGTCTTGGGAAAGTATCTGGTGACGAACTCGCGTCGAAACACTTCCTAACCGATCACCTCACTGGGACGCTTCTCTTCCTCGATGGTCCACCAGTGACCAGCACTGCCTTTCAAAAGGTAGACAACATGCTTTACTTTGTCTTCTTTGGGGATATCGAGGATCCGGAAAGCCTTCTCAAGACTTGTCAGTCATAGATCCGCATCCGCTGGATCTGCCGTTCCAGCATACTCCGAAGCTCCAACTCGGCGAAGCTGCTCGAAGGTCTTCCTAATACCCGATGCTTCTCCATGGGGAGCCTGTGCTCTCGGAGGAGGTACTGGCAATCACTCAACCATGAGATTCATCGTAGCCATCATCTGCCCCAAAAGCGGTTGGTAAGAAGGATGCTCAAGCATGGCTGGGTCAGGTTGGGGGATCTCAGGCACTCGATCTTCATGTTCCTGTCTTTCTGCTCCATCAACAGATGCAACATCACTAAGCTCAGGAGCATGTTCTTCATGGTTTCCAGACATCTTGGCTTATCTTCCACTGAGGGCAGAAGATTTTGTAAGAAAACCTGGAAAACTCATAAGAACAACTCAACCTAGTCCTAAATCCTTGTAGACTCAGCGAACCTAGTGCTCTGATACCAAAACTTGTGGCAACACATCCCATTATCACACAGATAACGAGGTGTTACGCGAAAACGTGCGGAAATCACCATAACCACAGTTTATCAAAAGCACGGGTTAATTAAAACCGATCGCAGAAAACTGATAAACATATAAATATATTACATTCTAGTCCACATCCTGCAAGAGAACATTATATATATATATATATATATATACATCCATACAAGCCTGGATACATGTCCACAGCTTAGAGCAACAGCTGTCCTGTCGCGGCATAAGTTCACCACCTGTTATATACATAAGGCCCGCATCCGGCCAGCAGCAGGATATACAATTGTCATCGGTCGTACATCGTAAAACAACGTCAAACACCGCCAAGGACCTGAGAGTACATGGATGACTTTAGACTCTACAACAAAACATCCAAAACAGCAACATCTCCAAAGCTTGCCTTCTACTGATCTTCTTGCTGCTCGGCCACCACTCCAAGACCCCCACCACGACAAGCTCGACCACCTAAAAAGGGTATAAACCAGCGGAGTGAGACAATTGAACATTGTCCCAGCGGGAGGCATAACTCCCTGCCAAAACTACAAAATCTCAGATAAGATAGAGCTTATAACAGCAGATTACTGATAAGGAATATAACAGAAGCAGTTAATGAAAAGCAAAGCCATCCTTACCGCCAAACTTACTTATTGTACCAAAAAGCATATAACCATTATATTTCTCATTGGAACGAGATAAAATATATGAAACTCACCACAAATGAGTAATGCACAAACAGCTACAAGATAATTAAAGTTAACTACACAAACAAGGCCTCAACCAATGTTTCGTGTTTGTCTTAAATAGTATATATACTAAACGGATGGATTACATTTTATTATGTCCTGAGGAAATGAACCGTACCATTCAAAGCCAACCTTCGGCTGCGAAGCCCATAACCGATGCCATACAAGGTCAATGGAAGAGCCGGAATCCAAGACCTCACCCCTCGTGGTCAGTACACGAGAACACAAAGCAGGACCGCAGTCTCATGCTCAAGTGGTCTTAAGCCACAGGGTCAGCTCTACAGGCTACCCTTCCTCTAGCCCGCCTTGGTACAGGTCACGGCGCTAGTAAAACCGAGGCACGGGTTTCAACACCATGCTCTGAGCCATGAACGCATTCATGCTCATTACATATCACATATCCGGAGCCATGGGCCATATTCACCATGCTCATCACATATCCGAGTCTGCAACCGCAGCTGCACTCGTTTCACCTCTCTATTTTAGGCTAGGAGAAACCTCGCATATTCAAAAATATGCGCTCCGGGTTAACCCGCAGGAGAACCCGTTTCACCATCACCCTATCTTGACTGATGATGGATCTATGGCCATGGAAAACTACATAATATATTTCACTGTGATTATTTAGTGTCTTTTAGATAGATTGCAGGATTCATCTAAGTTGTATAACATGCAACCATAGGAAGAAAATAAACAACATAAACTCATTATTATGTTATTATTGCAATTACATCAACCTGATCCATCTCAAGGATCATTACACAACATGGGATCTCAATCCCTCATCATGTTGTTCCATAGCCTCTCAAGGCTTTCATCATCATTATGGAACATCATTCATAATACACCTGTCATCACAGTATTCATATATAACCATTCCTCATAGCCTTTCTTTTGGCTAAGCATTACCTGCATGGTTAGCATCATTCAATAATCAACATGAGTAATAGGGAGATTTACCATCCACAAGGTTGCATTTAGGGTTCAACACCCAATGACAATTAGGGTTAAGCATATTGTCAATATAAGGTCTATCCCTACTATCATGAGATATCATTTAAGATGCTATAAGTATTGATTATTCATCAACAGATGGTCATGTGTACAAGGAACATTATTAAACAACTAGTTATGTACTTCACCTTGATTCAATCATCATGCTAATCATTGTAAGGCAAGCATCATTATTGCCGCTACCATTATCACTATCATTATACTCAAGTGAGCAACAGGTCACCAAAGTTATCAAGGTCATATGCTATCTAGGCGATTTCCATGACACCGAGATCCTTCACAAAAGATGCCAAACTCTCACTTAAAAGAGATGTATCGGGCAAGGCTTATCCTCACCCAAAACATGTGTGCATGCAGCTCTTATCGGGCGTGTACCCCTGTCGGGCGTGCAGCCCTATCGGGTGAGCAACCCTGTGTCATGCAAACTAGCTATGCCGGGCGAGCAACTGATGCTGGGTAAGCAGGTTATCAAGCGTGCAGGTATATCGAGCGTGCAGGTTGGATATCGGGCGAGTAGAACACTTCTGGCCGTGCAAGGTACATGTATCGGGCAAGCAAGTATCAGGCGACACAGATACTAGGTGAGCAAGGGAAAGCCGGGCAAGCAGACCGTGTCGAGTGAGCAGAGTGTGTCGGGTGAGCACTGAGCTCACTGGGCGAGCAACCCACCGGGCGAGCAGCCTGCCGGGAAGAGCGGGCAAGAGACGTGCAAGGTCAAGTTGCTCACTCGCCCAAGGAACAAGAGGAAAAGCATTGCTCACTCAAGCCGTGCAGGGGAAAACTAGTGCAAGGGCTGTCGGGAAGCACCTCCCCAAGCACATCTCGACCCAGGTACAACTCATCAAAGCCATCTAAATGAGCTCACCATCTTGCCCAAGGTGAGAGGAGAGTCTTGCTCGAGCCACTAGGTCACAAGCTCACCTCAATCGATTAGGAAGGAGGGGTGTTGCTCATGGCACTAGGACCCAAGCTCACCCATCTAGACCAAGGGGAGAAAGGAGTGTTGCTCCCTATTCCTAAATCACAAGGATCGACCAATCATGCAAGATAAACAAGAACCAAGCTACTAACATGCAAAGGCAAGATTAAAGCAACATATATGAAAAGAGAGTAGAGTAGCTAGGGTTAGAGTTATGCAACCCGCCTTAAGCTCCAAGCTTCAAGGAAGAAGAAGAACTCCAAGCTCCACACACCACCAAGAAAGGAGGAGGAAGAGCTCCAAGGGATATCGACCACCTTTAGCTTCTTCAAGGGTGTGTTGACCTCCAAGACACCACTTCAAGGGTGTGTCGACCTCCAACCAAGGGAAGGAGGGAGTGTGTCGTGCACAAGAGGAAGAGGAACTAAAGGGACCTCAAGCTAAGGAAGGGACCACCTATATAGAAGGGAAGGGAGGAGAAAACAAGGTTGGTCCATGCTAGGTGTCATCCACCCAAGGGACACTTGTCCACAAACTCAAGCCACCACTCTTGCAAGCCATAAGACACTTGTTCAAGATGTGCACCATGTGTCCTCCAAACGTGATCAAGGTTGCCCCAAGCATCATGGGCGACACACCAAGCTTGCACTAGGGCGACACACCTCCTTGTTGGCCGACACACACACACCCTAGGCCGAGACACACCTCACTTGGCCGACACAAGGCTCAAGCAAGCCCAAACAAGGCACCTCAAGGCCCAAACAAGCTCAACAAAGGCCCAAAGAACTCAAACAACAAGCTCAAACCTTCCTCTCAACCCTAGAGGAAGCAAAGAGAGAGAAGAACACTTCTCAAGGTGGCAAACTTGCTCACAAAACCCTAGACTTGGGTTATTTGCAAGTAGCACCTCCAACTCTCAACAAAGCACAACCAAACCCTAATCACCACTAAAGGTGATTAGCAAGCATCAAACCATCAAGGTTAGGCAAAGCAAACAGGGTAAGCCCTAAACACAGGTCAGGGTCCTTACAAGTACAGTACTCACGAGTTTTGTACGTCTGTACCCAGAACATGTGTATGATATCCTAATATATGGTACTATGTTTCTCGCGTATTATCATTATTTCAAAATATGTCAACACTAGTCTCGTTGGAAAGTATTTTTTTACAAGGATTCCAATACAATTTATTTCATCGAAAAATACGCTCCGGATTGAAAGGGTTGGACAAAAACATTTTCTCTCTCTACTAATTCCCTCATCATTTATTGTTTTAATTGTCGTTGACAGCTAGCGCAGCAGTTAGTTGGCGCAGCAGGAGGCCAGTCCCGAAGACCGGATAAACTCCCGGGGATATGGCAAGGCATGAGTAGAATTTTTCTTATTGAAAAGGACGGCTTAACGAACTTACGCTTCCACGTATTCCATTAAGAACGATATCCGGGTTGTATTTTATCATATACTAGTGAACGTACACGTGCACATGCACGTGACATATAAAATCGGTTGGAAATGTGTGGGGAGAGGAGTCGTCCGTGAAAGGGTCCCTATGGTAAAAGATATTTGTGTTAGTTGTTTGAAAGAAGAGAATCAAAGAACCGTTTCCATGGGATGGAGAGAGAAATACACAATTAAAGACAATAAAAGTTAATGGGAGAGTGTGGAAATAAATATTTGTAGGAACAAAATTCCTTGAAAAAAATGAGAGAAAAGAGTGAATCAAGGAGAGTGCAGCATCAAACTCGCTCTTTTTATAATAGTATAGATATCCGAGCAATAATTTGCATCCATAGCTCTCCTCCGGTGTTCCTGTTCGGGTCAACGAATTGTAACCCCCAAAAGGTAGCAAGCCATCTTAGAAGCATATATACAAGCCTGCCACAACAACCAATGTAATACATGCCTTCATGGCTGTTTGATTGTAAAACTTCTCTTGTGAAATGTTCCGAATTACTTGTTGCGATTCTTAAATATTTTATAGTTATACTTTCTAAGTTTGCCTTCTAATCTGCTGTAGTTTTCGAGGGAATTCCATATGTGAGCAAAGTGAATAAACCAAAGGACCCAATGTTTCTTTTGATGGTCATCAATGGACCCAATTTATACACAACAACCACACCACTAGAAGGGGTGTAATGGTATTCTAGAAGTCATTCAGGGGAGCAAGCACAAGGAGAGTGACGTTTCACACACATATTGACACTAGATATGGAACAACTTGCCATTAATTACGTGTCTACGCCGTTGAGCGGGCAGCGGAAGCTAGAGTTTCCAATTAGCAGGATCACTCGAAGCTGATCAGAAGCTCCCATGAGACTGCAGCAGAGCTTCGTAGGTAACTTCCACTTTGAGCATAAGTGAGATATATTCCATGGTTACTTTTGGACAATTTGTCATGAATAATGATAGGAAACTACTAGGTGGCCTTCTGGTTTGTTTTAGTATGAAGAAGCATATGTCTAGCTAACCGGTACACTATTGATTGATGGATATGTATCTACGTGCAATTATGACATAACAGTGGATCTAAACAATAATTAAATTCAGGAAAATAAACTAAGCAAACATCCGCATCGCCATTTCAATTCATTATATTTCTAACAAGATCCCAAATTGTGTTTTCTTACATTTTCCTTTTAGGTATCTATTTTACGTAAATGTCAAACATGCACGGTTTCAGTTAGAGTTCCTATTAATATGGAACCACCAACATGAGTAAGATGCACATATATCGTACATGTTACTCAATCTGGGTACGAACCACAAGAGAATTAAGAAAAAAAATTGTTGACAACTCGTTGCCTGCAAAATATATTGTTCTTATGAGTATTTGTATCTTATTAAGCACTTGGTATCGGTGCAGCAGTGACACAACAACTCTTCCCCCTGGAGACAACAATGACAACGGTGTGAAATGTTCCCTCTAAGGTCATGACATCGAGCAAATGATTTTTAATCGTTTTTTCAGCGATTAACAATGTGGAGCGGAAAGACTTACGCACCGGAAAATAGAACGTTGACATAGACTTTATTCAATAATAAAGCTTTGCATTCGGTTAAAGCCCAAAAGGATGTGTTGCGATTGAAAATTGGTGACGGTTTAGAATCACTTAAACAAAGATGTGGAACTTTGAAAATATATGACACATGTTAGAAAGGGTTGAGTCAACCAAAGGACAAAGTTGAACCGGGATCGCGCCCACACAAGGAGTCATGTGAAGCCAGATTTGCACTGTCACTGTACGGGACTCAAAATGCAGCGACATGTCTAGTTAAAGGGTTTACATAATCGATCCGGCCCAAATTTAGCTGATTTGTCCCATCTGTGGTTGTGAAGCCCATGATCTCTTGTAGTCCCCAAGTAACTTATGTATAAAATTTTGAATGAGGAGATAAGTTTTAAAGTCCCCCCCACAATGGGACTAAGTCTCTCCCTTTGTATTTAAATACACATAAAAGTCAACAATCCCCTATCATTTAAAAATAAAGACTTTGAATAAACTTATTGGAAGAACTTAAAAAAATGGCATGCATAGAACTAGGTTCTGATACCCAAAACATAGAGTTGATCTGCATAACTTGTAAAGAATTGGTAGAGCTAGGTTCTGAAACTAATTTCTCTTTCATCATATTCCAGGCTAATTACTTACATGTCATTGATAGAATCAATTACCATTCTTACGGGCTGACACTTTTAGGTCAAGCGCCTATTGAGAATATTCATGAGTACTTTAGAGATCTAACCAAATCTCAACAGGAGCCACCCCAATCCACACTCATATATTTAGAATTTTGTCAAGTATATATTGCAATTTTATACACCACCATCAATGCCTATGAAATCCATTCAAAAAACAACTATTCATTTCAAATTATTGTTTATATCATAAGGATGAGATATAAAATATAACAACACATTGCGTCGTCTAGGAGACTTAGTTTTTTTCATGGAACCTCCTTCCCACGAACATCGTTTGAGTCTCCATCCAATACTACAAAATTTGCGAAAGCCCAAAGGGAAAATCCTTGATCAATACTTGTGAATCACTGACCAAAAGTTGATGGTCAGGGTCAATCTCATACCCAAGTACCCTCAATAAAAGTTTGGTGACCAATAATGGTTGGTCAGATCCAATCCCTGACCAATAATGTACAAGCCTTGACTAGACAATTCACAAAAGTCAATTTGATCCTTGTTAATATAATGTATCATATTCCAACTTTTGACCAATATTAATTAATGATCATTCACTTTTGGACATCCGGATACATATGGCTTTCAAGATAAGTACACCATGAAAACTTACTCATCATTCATCACATGACAACAAAATAAATGGTAACTCACAAATATTTCATTAAATTCTCAATTGTATACATTCAAAATACATGATTCAAAAATCATGTTTATCCAAAAAGTAAGACATATCTTGTAATTATAGTCACAACAACCATATCCTCAATCACGTTACAAATATCATACATAGAATCCAAAACCATCAAAAATCTATAGAAGATTAATTTTGAAAATATATTCTATATCACCGAAAATCAAAGTCGAAAAGCTGTCTTTGCCAAAGACACATTCATATCCTATATGTGATGATGCCCTCCATGCTTCATCGTGATGTTGTTTTCTCGGGAAGCTGCCTTCAAGTCAGCTCTACTCAACCATAACATAGTCGGGATAAGTCAAAGACGGGCGTAAGTCTCCTCCAGCACCAGTGTCTAAAATTTTTCAAGACAATTTGTTTCCCGGCCAACAGACCGAACAAATATATGGTGGACGTTAATGATGAGGACCATCACTTCACTCTGACGACTTCAGAATCAGTGACAAATGGTCAAAGTACTTCACGACGTGATGACATTACTGCGTCTATGGGATTATCTCATCAAGGTCTTCCTTATCTACTTGCTGGAATCGTTTCGTCGCTTGCTGACGGCTGCCAAAACAAGAAATAGTCTTTCTTATGTATGATTGATGATTATTGAAAGATGTTTGTTATATAGACTTATTTTGGAACCTATAACCGAACCCACTCCATCTACACCATATATTTGAGGATATAATAAATAACTACACCATATATTTGAGGATATAATAAATAAAATATATATTTTATTTGTTATAGCTTCAAATACACGGTAGAGAATGAGTGAGTTTCATTTTAGGTTCTAAAATGGTGTCTACTTAGCATATTTTTTATTGAAAAAGACGGCTTAACGAACGCACGCTTCCGCGTATTCACATTAAGAGCGATATCGGATTGTATTTTACCATATATCCCTGCAATAGTTTGCATTCATCAACGGATTGAACTCTCCTCCGGTGTTCGTGTTCGGTCAACGAATTGTAACTCCCAAAAAGGTAACATGCCATCTTAGAAGCATAAATGCAAGCCTGCCACAACAAACCAATGTATTACATGCCTTCATGGTTGTTTGATTGTAAATCTTCACTTCTGAAATATTTCGTATTACTTATTGCGATTCTTTGATATTTTATAGTTATACCCTCTAAATTTGCCTTCTAATCTGCTGTAGTTTACAGGGGAATCCGACATGAGAGCAAAGTGAATAAATCAAAGGGCCCAATGTTTCTTTTGACGGCCATCAATGGACCCAGTTTATACACAAAAACCATAACACTAGAAAGGGTGTAAAGTTGTTCTAGAAGCCATTTAGAGGGCAAGCACAAGGAGAGTGACCTTTCGTACACATATTGACACTAGATATGGAACAACTTGCCATTAATTATGTATCTACGACGTTGAGCGGGCAGAGGAAGCTAGAGTTTCTAATTAGCAGGACCACTCGAAGCTGATTAGAAGCTCCGGCCCATGATCAAGACTGCAGCAGAGCTTCGTAGGTAACTTCCACTTTGAGCGTAAGTGATATATATTCCATGTTTACTTTTGGACAATTTGTCATGAATAATGATAGGAAACTACTAGGTGACCTTTTGGTTCGTTTAAGTATGAAGAATCATATGTTTAGCTAAAACCGGTACAAAATATTGATTGATGGATATGTATCTACGTGCAATTATGGCATAACAGTGGATCTAAACAATAATTAAATTCGGGAAAATAAAATAAGCAAACATCCGCACCGCTATTTCAATTCATTATATTTCTAACCAGATCTCAAATTGTGTTTTCTTACATTTTCCTTTTAGGTATCTGTTTTACGTAAAAGTCAAACATGCACCGTTTCAGTCAGAGTTCCTATTTAGTTGGTCGTTTGTACCCAGATTTGAGTAACGTATACGATATGTTTGTTATGATGTGCATATTTGACTTACGCACCGGAAAATAAAAAGAATAAGGAGAGGAAGCAACAGTGGCGGAGCCAGAAGTTGAACATTTGAGGGAGGCAGGGTTGGAATTGTATAAAAAATTAACATATTTGCTACAATTAGGAATCTAACTTTTGCCCTCACTGAATGCCAACCACCGTGCCATTATTCCTTACAATTTCTAATATGTCATTCTATTTTATATACAAACAAATATTCATTCTCATACACAGAAAAGAAACAAGGATATTCGTAAACACATGTCCCCAAGTTTGAACCTGCAACCTACAGGCTAAGCAGCAGGCATCCAACGGCTGCGCTACTAGCCATTTGTGACACTAGTCACTCTATCTTATATATACAATAACATTAACATATATATATATATATATATATATATATATATATATATATATATATATATATATATATATATATATATATATATAACACTCGAGTGTATCCGGAGCGGAATACACTCAAGTAGTTTTTTATGATGCAATATTTTTTTTGAAAATCTAATCCGTTGATCTTATTAAACATCACGTGAACAACTCATACGCAAAATTTGAGCACATTTGGATATGTATAGCTCATGTTATGAAGACCGCAAAATTATGCATTTCAAATTAGTTTCGCGCGTCGATTTTGTTGCCCTTGGATGAGTGACTTACACTCGTCCAAATGGGCTCAAAATTTGTATGTAACCTAGTTATAGTATGACGGTGAAGATCAATGGTTTACATTTTGCAAAAAAATAATCTTGATATGCAAACACACTTGAGTGTATTCGTGCGATCCGTACACTCGAGTGTATTCTAGCCTGACTCTCTCTCTCTCTCTCTCTCTATATATATATATATATATATATACACACACATTGCAAATTTTTATTTTTCTTGGGGGGGGGCTTGGCCCATGCTTGCCCCCCTTGGCTCCGCCCCTGGGAAGCAAAAGAGCTTTCACTTTTCATTCAGTGAGAAAGTGTTGACAGAGGCTTTATTAAATAATAAAGCATGACATGCGGTTAAAGTCCAAAAGGATGTGTTGTAGTTGAAAATTGGCGAAGGTTTAGGATCACCCAAATGAATATATGCAACTTTGAAAATATGTGAAACATGTTAGAAAGGGTTGGGTGAACCAAAGGACAAAGTTGGACGAGTATCGCGGCCACACAAGGAGTCTTGGGAAGCCAGATTTTTACTCCTCCTGCGCAGGACTCGAAATGCACTGACATGTCCAGTTAAAGGGTTTACAGAATGAGCCGGCCCAAATCCAACTGATTTGTCCCACTATGCTTGTAAATCCCATGATCTCTAGTATTCCTCAAGTAACTTATGTATAAGAATTCATATATAATGAGGTGATAAATTTTAAAGTCCCCCCTAATGGGACTAATGCTCTCCCTTTGTATGTAAATAAGAAATAAAACCAACAATCATCTATCATTTAAAAACAAAGACTTTGAATAAACTCATTGGTCAAACTTAAAAAATGTCAAGCATAATCTTTTTGTAGAACTAGGTTCTTATACCCAAAACATAGAGTATATCTACGTCACTTGTAAAGAATTGGTAGAACTTAGGTTCTGAAACTAATTTCTCTTTTATTATATTTGAGGCTCATTACTTACATGTCATTGATAGAATCAATTACCATTCTTACGGCCTGGCACTTTTAGGTCATGTGCCTACTAGAAATATTCATGAGTACTTTAGAGATCTGACCAAATATCAACAGGAGCCGCCCCAATCCACACTTATATAGTTGGAATTTTGTCAAGAATGTATTGCAATTTTATACAATACCATCAATGACTATGAAATCCATTAAAAAAAAACTATTCACTTCAAATTATTATTTATATTATAAGAATGAGATATAAAATATAACAATACATGGAGTCCTCCATGAGACTTAGTTTTTTTTCCATGGAACCTCCTTCCCACGAACATTGTTTGAAGGTTGGGTCTCCATCCACTACTACAAAATTTGCTAAAGTCGAAAGGACAAATACCTAATCTATACTTGTGAATCCCTGACAAAAAGGTGATGGTCAGGGTCAATCTCTGACCAAAGTACCCTCGACAAAAGTTTGATGATCAATAGTGGTTGGTCAAGTCACATCCCTGGCCAATAATGTACAGGCCTTGAGTAAACAGTTAGTAAAAGTCTATTTGATCCTTGTTAATATAATGTATCACATGCCAACTTTTTACCAATACTAATTAATGATCATTCACTTTTAGACATCCAAATTTGGATACATATGGCTTTCAGGACAAGTACACCATGAAAACTTATCATTCATCACATGACAACAAAATAAATGGTAACTCACAAATATTTCATTAAATTCCCAATTGTATACATTCAGAATACATGATTCAAATATTATGTTTATCCAAAAAAGTAAGACATATCTTGTAAAACCATCATTACAAAGCATGCACGTACAGCATATGGCATTTCATATAGTTTGACATTTGTTACAAACTAAAACTAAACTGCGTCCATCCAAGAAAATTTACTTCATGTGTATCTCCTAACAACGCTTATAAAACTCTTTCTATGAGGGTTTCTCTAGTATTCCCAAGATTTCTCCTTGCAAAGCATTGTCAATATCATGCACTACTAAATAGTTATACTGGATTTATATAAATTAACTTTTACAAGATCACAAAAAGACAATTAACACCACCCATAAAACAAAAATACAAACAAGTAACATATGTAATCAATAATCATGTAAATATGACACCCATTTAACTATAAAACTATAACAATAATATCCCCCAAAATTTACTTTAGAGCAATAGGCATTGATGAAATATCAAAAAAAGTTTGCCATATTTGCTTTTTAGTAGAATAGTAATACAAAAGGAATTATTTTTGTAAAATGTGTGGCTCTCTCCATTCTCTTTGCTCGTCACTTAGTCTAAAGATAGAATTTCATTTAGATGATAAGTAGCGATGCTGAATTGCTATTAAAAACCAAGTTCAATGCTTTTCGATCTTCCCAGTAGCTCCTACAACCTAGCTAGATATGCACTTTCTTTGCCACAAAGGTTCTTACATGATGACTAGTGTGGCCTAAGAATCTCTCGATCTGCGTGTATAAAAAAATCTTCTATTTCCAAGAAGAAAGATAGCGAGTAAGACCAAGAGCTCAAGCTCTATGTCCTGGAGATACCGGAACCAGATGAGTCCCCTCCCATCGCACCTAAGACTAAAAGGGATGCTTACAGGAAGCATACCAAAGATGTCGTGGATATCAAGTTCTTGATGCTATGTTCAATGAATTTTGAGTTGTAGAGACAACATTAACACATGGAAGTCATCAATATGGTAACACATCTCCAGAACATGTTTCAGGATCAGACAAGATAAGGGAGATTTGATATCTTAAAGGTATTGTTCAAGTGTAATATGGTATATAGAGATCCAATAGGACCCCATGTTCTCAAGATGATTGGGTATGTAGATAATCTAACAAGACTGGGATTTCTCTTAGGTCAAGAGTTGACCACATATCTGATTCTATAGTCACTGTCGGAATCATAAAACCAGTTTGTCATGAACTACAACAAGAACAATTTTGATAATTCATTGTCAGAATTGTTTGGCATGTTGAGAACTATTGAAGCGCAGATGAAGAAAGACAATCCTAAACTTGTAATGATGATCAGTAGAGGAAAGGAAAAGCCCAAGGACAAAGGCAACGCCAAGAAGATTTCTAAAGCCAGCCTGAAATCCAACTCTTTTGCACTTAAAGTAATGGGAGAAGTGAATAAGGAAGAAAAGTGCCACCACTGCCACAAGCATGGACACTTGAAAAGGAACTATCCTCTTTATACAAAGGATCTTAGGAAGAAGAAGTAGGAGATAGAGATCTCTACTTAAGGATCTAAAAAGAAGTAAACTAGAACTGTGTGAAGTAAGAGTTGCTGCCACTACGACTGAAATCTGTCATTTACGAGCATGTAATAGAATTATTGAATTGCTATTATGTATCTGCAATCAACGAAAACATCATGTATCTTGTATGGACAATAATGTTATTAATAAATTGATGTTTTATTTTAAAAGATAAGATCTTATATGGAAGTGACCTACATATCATAATCTATACTTGATAGTTGTAGAAACAAATATGTATAACATATATATCGAATGACTCGATGACTTAACAATGAATACTTATAGCTTTGTCTTCTGGATAACATAAATGAAAAATGCATTTCTAGAATCCATAAAGATGGATGTCTAGACTCTTTTGGTTATTGAACTGATAGAGACATGTGAGTGTTATTTGTTGGACAATATGGCAAAAGACCTTTCACTAGAAATTGTGGGAGAGTGAGTATTCTATTACGCCTCATACATATTGATGTATATAGACCTTTTATAATAAATGGTAGAGTTTGTTACTAGGACCTCATTATATCTACTAAGTATTAGTAGATATGGTAGTCTGAATCTCTTGAAGTGTTCAAGGATATCATGAATGAAGCACATAATCAGCTTGGTAAAAGTATTAAAATTCTTCGATTTGATTGATGTGAAAAATATTTTGAACCAAGAGTTTGAAGACCTTTTTGAAGATTGTGATGAACTTGACCTAAAACATAGTGATGTATTGTAAAGAAGGAATCACACCATGTGTAATGACCCTGACCTGGGTTATGAGTTAAACCCTATTTGTTTTGGCTAATAAAGTTGCTTAGAACTTTAATGTAATCCTCTAAGGAATTTTGTTATCATGTGACACACTTATGATCCATGTTTGGTCCTGATTGAATGATGTTTGAGCAATGTTCCTTTGTTTTGGACCAAAATACAATTTACCCAAGATAAGGGGTTATATTGAAAAATATCACATGTTGAACATGCCTTAAATGTTTTAGCATCATAAGAGAGAGAATTATGCTAAGTTGTGGCTTGCGGAAAGCCTAAATGCCAAGTTTGAATTTGTTTGAATAATGCTAGTACCTTGTGCAGCAATTTTGGTACAAATTGTAATTTACCCAAAATGTAGGGTTGATATGCAAATTACAACCTCTAGAGTGTTCCTACTTCCTCTATTTATTATTTAGAGGAGAGATAATGAATGAGACACCATGTTTGAATCATTTATGAGTGGTAGTATTCTTGGTGATGAAAAGACCAAGAAAGGGGTTGAATGGAGACCCTAATTTGAGCTTGTATTGGCTGTATCGAGTTGTAGTGTTAAATGGGAGTCCCTGTCGGACAAGGAGACAAAGAGGAGACCCCCACATCTTATTTTTAACTCTTTGAATTTGCAAAAACGAGCTAAGAACCTCAATAAAGCAATGGATATCGGCTTGCAACTTTCCTTGGGAAAGGTTGCATTGAATTGTGAATATAATAATGTGAGTGGAAGTGGTTTGTCCTAGAAGATAACCAGAGGGGGCCGACCCTTATCCCTTGCATTATCCTCAATTTTTTATTTTTCATGGAAAGACAAATATGGAATGCATTCAAGTACATGTGTCAATCCATGCATGGCCATGTGGCACCTACTAGTAGTAAGGTGATGACACCTCTTGCACTCTCTCCCATGAATCTCAAGTATATATGTAACACCCCATTCGAACAAAACGTTATTAACTACGGGGAAGCGATTAATTAGCAGCAAAATTACTGAAAATCACTAAAAATTAAAACTATTTGTAAAGAGATCCTCAAACGGTAAAACTCTTTCATAAAGAAACAAGGTATGTTATTTACAAACTGATTCATCAGTACATCTCTGTATTAACTCATCTTGAGAGTCATAACACTGACTGCCCTGTTAAACTATACATGAGCAGTATACAAAAATCTCGAGGCATTAAGCCAAAAATCTCAGATCTATATTAAACCATTTACTGACTCCTAGGACCTGAGAGTACAGAGACGACACATAGGACTCTCCATATACAAGACCTAACAGACAGTGTCTCCACCTGAAGATCACTGTTGTCCTTGATGTTGTTGTTGCTGCTTCTCACCCACTGATGGGTTCCTTCTTCCTCGTCGTCTACCTAAAAAGTTGAATCCCACGGGGGTGAGACAATTGAAAAATTGTCCCAGTGAGAGTTATAACTCTTCGCCAGAAGTATTGTTATAGCAGATAATAGAATAGTACTGAGCAGTAGGATTATAAATATTCAACAATAGATAAATCATTGAATAACTAAATAAAGCAGTATTCTTTATGCAATAATTTCAATTATAACTTGACTAAATAGAAAGTCCTTTCATTCAATAAGGAATATGTATACTAATTATCCAACTAGGACATTATAAACAATGTATCATCAATCATTATTTCTCGTAGTTCACCCTAAGAAATTATGCTACACGGCTGATTATATTTTACAAACATACTTATGCCCTGAGGAGATGAGGTATACCTCTCATACTCCAACCGACCATTGTGAAATTGAAATCGGTACCATACATAGGTCATCAGAAGAGTCGGATTTCTATGACCTCATCCTCCTCAGTCAGTGTGAGGAAAAACATGCAGGACATCTTGTGTCTCTGCTATAATAGCTTTCTAGGGTATTCTGGCAACTTCGCTATTAGAGTTACAGTGGAATGCTGTACTCTCTTCGCAATCGTGCGATTCTTGTATCTCACATCGATTCAGCATTAACAACATCATCGGGAGATTAGTGATACTTCATCCTGACATAAACATATAATGAAGGATTGAGAGATTAAATGTTTATCTCACATCAATTCCTCCATTAGGACGTAAGGATATTCACGTCCATAACCCCCATATACTCAAAAGTATGCTCTCCAGGAGTTCCCTTAGGAAAACCTATTTCACCATCATCTAGTTTCTGACGATGATGGATCTATGGTCAGGTCTCTACATGATATCATTTTACTTGATTAATTAAGTACATTACATCATTATTTTAGCATCAGGCATGTTTTCAAACATAAACCATTAAAACCATTGCTATAAAGAACGAGTACTATATGAATCAAGTTCATTTCACAGCTTCATCCACATTGGGATCTCAATCCTCTATCAATTCATCATCATGATCCATGAATATGGGTTTTCAACCCTTAGATCATTAAATCACTTGTTACCACTTTAACAGGTAACTCAAAGCCATTAATTCATTTAACAATGTAAACATAATAGTAACATTACAGGTATTTCATATGACTCATACAACCTGTCAATCTCATTTGTTACCTTTCAATAGGCAACATTGCATATTACTGCTTATAAAGATCATTAAATACTTTTTAATGAACAAAGCATCATAGATCTTACCTGGCTATATTCAATATTTCATAAAACCTGTAGATTAGCATAGATGACAATAGGTACATCAATTTCACATCAGCATATTACAAAACAAAGATAACTTCACTATTCAAGGTTTGCACCACTATACCCTTACTAGGGTTAGGGTTTTCCCTATTAAATTTAAGTAGGATTAATCATCCCATTAACTTAGTTAAGAATAGTGATTCCTCATTTCATTATCTAATCATAGAGCTTCATGTTATAAAGCATAACCCATGATTAGGGTTTCACACTTTTATTCACCTTAATTAGAATTAGGGTTTACTATTCACATACCTTGATTTAGGGTTTTCTATTCACATACCTTGATTTAGGGTCACATCATCACCATGCATTAGGGATACTTTCATTATTACCCTCAATTTAGGGTTAAGATTCATTAATCATCATAATTAGGATTCTCATGATCTCACTATGAAGGATCATACCCTAATTATATATTCATTCATATAGGAAGTCCTTTTTCTTGATTAACATTCATAAAAGGAATCTTCTCTCTCTCATCCTCTATAGGATGTTGTTTAGTTTTATCCTTGATTAGGTTAAGTAATTCCATCATGAAAGAGAATTAATCTTCATGGTCTATATCATTACCATTGTAATCATTAGGGCTTAATTACTTCATGGGTATCAATCACACTATCCCATTAAGGTACAAATACCATGATCACCTTTGATTACATCATGTATTAATTAACTAATCACTTTGTCCTTTAATCACTTTAAGTACCTATGAGATTTAGGTTAAACATCCACCAAACAATCTTGGGTCTTAAGGCATCCAACGATCTTAACCAACTTTGACCTCAAACAGTCTTGCACACTAAACCTCCAAACAGTCTAAGACC
This sequence comes from Alisma plantago-aquatica, assembly GCA_963693085.1. Lineage (NCBI taxonomy): Eukaryota > Viridiplantae > Streptophyta > Magnoliopsida > Alismatales > Alismataceae > Alisma > Alisma plantago-aquatica. Next base: position 682,980,056 of record OY856409.1, read on the forward strand.
ATTTGGACCTTCATGCGGTCTTGGTCTGCCCTTGAGACCGTTTGGTAAAGTAGACCTCCAAGACCATTTGCTAAAGTTAGGGGTGAAAACCGTTTGGTCAAGTTTGACTTTTGAAACCGCATGAAGACAATCGGTTTTGAAACCGCATGCACTCAACCAATTTGGAAATCGCATGAACCTAAACGGTTTGGGATCATTTGATCCCAAACGGTCTGGAGACCGTTTGGTCTCAAACGGTCTTGAGACCGTTTGGTCCAAACCACCTCAAAACCGCATGGACCAAGTATGGTCCCAACACCTCAAATTGATTTAGGGTTTCCATTGTTGGATCCTTCAAGAGTTGCATATATGTATTCAATCATCAATTGGACCTATCACCATCATTCAATTAAGTTAATTAGGTCAACCTTCAACTGATTTGAACCTCAATTGTCCCTCAATTGATCATCAATTAGGGCTTGAATCAATTGGATTAGGGTTTGGAATCGATGACCCTTCAACATAATCTAATGTGAGTCTAATTGATTTGAACCCATTGAATCATCATCCAATTTGTTCATGACCTGACCCCAAACGGTCTTGGGATCGTTTGGATGACCTCCAAATGGTCTTGAGACCATTTTCTCAAGACAACATCAAAAACTAAGTCAACCAATTAGGGTTTGACTCATTAGATTGATCACTAGGTCAACAATTGAATGTACTTCAACCTAATTCCTTGAGATCTTTAACCACTTAACCATAGTCAACCCTAGACCTCCAAACGGTCTTGGGTTACCTCCAAACGCACTACAAAAAAAGATTGATTTAGCTACTCATTATCTAGCTACATATATTATGATTATAGCTAATAACAACTCTCTTTACAAATTTTATAAATATAAGTAAAGTATTTGTAGTAAATTCTAATAACTACAAAATTTACTACACATATTCATCCACTATAGAATTTTCTTAACAATCCTCTCTCCCTCCCCATTCCACTTAAGAAACAGGCCCAAAAATTCAAGTTTAGCGTACACTACTCCCTCTTTCCATTGTTAGTGTGATCATTACTCCCTTTGCCAAAACGGTTTCCCCATGGCACCGATACTCCGTAGTTTTTGTCTACCCCCTTCCCCCTCCACCTACCCCCACTGCCTTCCCCCCACCATGTTCTCTTTGTGTCACTCTCTTCTCCGACCCCATCATGTTTTCTTTATCTTACTCTCTTCTCCCCCCATCGTATATTCTCTGTCTTGCTCTCTGCTCCCCACCCCCTCTCCCTCGCACCCCTTTCTCCTACCATGAGTCCCGATGACATCTGCAACACGGAGATGACCACCACAAAGACATCCCCGCGGCCTACAACCTCACCCTAGGCATTGTGCCCACAATCACATACGGTAGCATAGAGGAGTCTCCAAGATGTAGACGGTAGTTTGATCCCGCTGCCCTGGACCTCGCCACCTCTAACGGCATCACCCCGACCTGTTGATCTCTACTGTAGAGCTACGACCTACAATAGCAACGCCCAACCTTGCTACCAACAGTAATGCCCTGCCAGGACCACCTCGTGCTCTCCTGCATCAAAATCTTGCCAGTAAGGAAATCTTCAAATCTGACTCCTCTGCCTCACACCCCGCCTGACAGGAGTTCATTCTACCATTCTGGCAGGAGTTCATTACCTATTGTTGACTCACTCAAGTGTGAGTGTGAGATAGCTAGTAAGAGAGGTCGCCAACTGCAAAGTCACCAGACAGGTTCAGAGAAGCAGCAATGGGAAGGGCCACATTGATTCAGATCAGGTGATGGCTATTGCATTTAAAAAACCCACATTCAAATAGAGGCTTTAGGTACCAAAATTACAATGGAGGTTCTAGGTACCCAAATTGTTTAGATTCTATATATGGTTTTACTGAATTCGTTTGATTCCTAGGGAATGCATTCACCGTCTAGATTTCAGAACACTATATTTATTCTGCTAGCATGAACTACATGATGGTTTATTTCACCTTCTAACAATTTATATTTGCAGATAACCCATGCACATATGGTTGTATCAATTTGTGGTTTTGGCAAGCAGCTCCAACCATCTTGGTAGCATTCCTAGCTCAATGTCGAAATTGTGGCATGCTTTATTTTAATTTCAAATTGCAAACTCCTCTTTCCCTCTAACAGTTGACATGTGAGAGTTTGGTTTGTGTGGCACATATGAAAAATATGAAATTCCATTAGTCATGATCTCATGTATCACCTTTTGTAGAATATATGATCCTAATTTGAGTACATAATGACTATAAGTTGCTGCATATTTTTAATTGCCTAATCATTCAGTAATTTCTCTACAATGATCCAATAAATGCTGAAAACAACATAAAGAGTACTCTACAGACGCACATGGTTTGCCAGACTAGAATAATGAAGATTCAGATATCAGTTCAGTGGTATACACGTCATAAAAGTTGTTCATTTTTTTATTACCAAGACTCTTCTTAGCTCATTTGTTAGCATTGACCTTGTACATAGATGCATCACGTAGGCTACCTACTAAAATACAAACCTTAGAACAAATATACATAAAACGATATGAATTTCTTGTTTGACTCCTTATTGTATCTATGCTAGCTAACTAGAGTATATTTGAGTTGGGTATTAGTTGCATATAGTCATTTAATATAAACATCTATTGTGTGCAAGAACTTATCGAGGTAGACATTATTTGTTTACCAGGGTACACATGTGGCCAAAAGATGTTATTTGGGTGACCCTTTGTTGATACTTATGACTATATATTAACAGACATAAGTCACCTTTTTCTTTGACTCCACAACCAGAATTACTTATATAATATATTGAAAGCTAATTTAAACAAGGCATAGCCAAGACTATGAGAAAACCTGCTGCTAGAGAAAATCTAGTGAGAAACTAACTCTAATAACTAGAAATGGCAACTGCTGCTCATCCAAGATATTAATAACATGCATGGAAACATAACAGTCCACATTCCATAGTTATTCTCACTTCCATGCCATTCAACATATTCTTTTTATTTGTTGTTTGGTAAATTTATATTGTTTGGGTTATCTATCAGTGATGTGTAGGTCTTCCATAGAGGATAGATCAACTTAGCCTAGTGATGTTTGGTGTTGATGTTCTGTTTTAATTTATTACACCTTCCAGTTCGTAATATGATGTCTGTGCTAATTACTTTTTATCTATAGTGACACATTTAATTTATTATTGGAGCTTTCTTGCCCATTGGTGATTAACTATGCTAGGATGGGGGCGGGATTGGGTGCTCCTTAACCTAATACATACATCATGCTCAGTTACAATTTGTCCTGGTTATTAATTTATTGACCTGACATTATTTGTCCTGGTTATTGATTTACTGATATGTTATGCTTTTGAGGCTATCATATTACTGATATGTCATTCTAAAATTGAGTAGGTTGCCAAACTGATGTCTTTACCCATGGCGTTAACACCTATTGTTGTGCAAAGTTCATTTCACTTGCATTGCTAAATTAATATCGGTCTCCATGTGCCTGAGGTTCTATATGATGACTAGACATATTTTTTGCTTGAGTTCAATGTAATATGCTTTGAATTTCATTCAGTAAATCAGATGTTGAGCTAATAATTTTTCAAGTGTCTATTCTTGTCTCCTTTCTACTGTTGTATGGTTAAACCTTCATGTTTCCCTAGTGGTTGGATTAGAATAAGAGGTTATGCCTTTTGTTGCCTTTTCTGTTTACAGTTTCTTTTTTCCCATTGCTGCTCTGTTTTGGCTGCTAATGAAATCACTGAATGAAGACTCTGCAAACCAAGCTTGCTTATCCAAAAAGAGAATATCTAAGAGGATCTAATTCCAAAGGGAAAACAAGAGTGCAATCTGAGGTGAATCCCTTCTTTATATTTAGAAGTTTTGCAGGTCATGTTATCATCAACATGTCCAAGTTTTCAGTAATGAACTCAGATGGGCAACATTAGTTTGTGCTCTTGTAGTTCCTTAGAATAGTTAGATACCTATTGTGAACTGCCTAAATCATATACCAAGGGCTTCTTTTCCTTACAGAGGGAATTATTGCTTTTTGAGGACCTTTCATTCAGTTCTTGTTGATGTATGGGAGTTGTTAAACTTGGGATTAATGAATGTGTAAAATCAATAAATGCCTACAGTCGGGTCCGAGGTTACGACAGAATCATCTTAGTGCTTAGGAAATGCAAAAATATGTTGATTTTTACTGTGTATGAATATAATTATAAATCCTCATCTTAAGTTTAAATATACCTACAGATAGATTACTGAAGTTTTATCTTTTCTGAAATAGGGCATTTTGGATTTCCTTGCAATCGCAACATTGTTAAAGTGATGTAACTAATTTTATCTTGTCTTTTGTCATAAAGGGAGAACTAAAACAGAGTAGTGTTGAGTAGATAATAAGATTCTCAGCCACATACTGAATAAGTTGTTTCTTTTTTATGCCTAATGAATTCTAAAGTTATCTGTTGGTTGAAAGAACTACTTGCAACTAAAGAAGAAAAAAGAACTCCATTCGCTAGAACTTGATTGAGGCATCATTGTAGTTATGTGAAAAATTGAATGCTTCTTCGGTTTGGCTCCAAATAAGAAGTTTCTTAATGGAACTCCTTTCTTGCCTGATGGATCTTAATTTTCAGTATTGACAGCTGAAATGTCAAAGTTTTCTCTTAGTCTATTCATTGCCTTCTCAACTTCATCTTGAAGACTTTTGACTTGATCAAGACCTACTTGCAATTCATCTGCCACCTTATTGTTTTCCTGCTGCATATTAACCACTTCTCCTACAAATTTTGACGCTTGATATGCTGTAAATTGAACAGCCTCACCTTCTCCTCCATCTTGTGAGACTTTCAGTATCTCCTCTTTTATACTACATAGAGCTGAGAATCTACTCTGGAGTTCCTCCTTTAATAGTGCATTTTGTTCTCTCCAAACTGATAGGTCGGCTTTTAAACTACCAAGTTGTTTATAGATTGTGTCTGGTTTTCCATGTTGGTGCTTACTTGAACCACTGTTTCCATCTTGCCTCTTTTTTAATTTTTGGGCTTTTGTCTGAAGTTCTTTGACAGTTGTTTGATATGGTTGTATCTGCTGAACAGAAGAACTGAATCTCAGCCAGAATTCAAGGTTCTCCTCCAATCTCTCATCAATATCTTTTCTGAATTTTTCTTCTATCTTTGAGGTCGTGCATTCCTCTTCGACTGACTTCTCCAAAGTGCATTCTTCTAGAGGTTCTCTATTGGACTCTTCATTCTTCTGATCATCTGGTTCTACTGAGTTTCTAGAAGCTTCGTTACTCTTGATGTCCTGATTTTGGCTCTCTACATTTTCTTTAGAACACTTAGAGGAACTTGAAGTCACATCTTTTCTCATACATTTGCTCGCAAGCTTGCAAATCTCCTTAGCTCTAGGATCTATTGCATTAACTTCTGGACTTTCATCCAAACTTGCCTCCAAAAGGCTCAACTTTTGTCTTAGTGATCGTATTTCCTCATCTTTCATCACCATGGAATTTTTTAAATCTCATATTTGACCTCTTGTTTCAAAGAGGCAATCTTGGTTTTTCTTCTCTACATCGGCTAGTTTTCTTTTTGTCTCTTTATAATTCCAAAGTATAGATGTATATTCCTCCAGTAATATCTTTTCTCTATCCTCCAAGCCATCCATGAACATGTGCTGCCAGTTTTTTGGTGAAATCTCATCATTTTCCGCATTCTTCTTTTGTTGGAAACTCTGGTTGTCCTGGGCATCCTTTCCTTCTGTTTCCTCCCTGTCGTCCTTTTCCTGGGTATCATTCCCTTCTGTTTCTTTCTTCACATCATCATGTTTTTCCTGGGTGTCTTTCTCTTTTATTTCTTCATGAAAATCTTCATGCTTTACCTTTGTGCCCTTCCCTTCGATTTCTTCATTCAAATCCTCCTCCTTTTTGGGAGTGTCTTTGCCTTTTGCTTCTTTCTTCCTATCCTTGTGCTTTTCCTGGGCTTCCTTCTCTTCTGTTACTTTTCTAAAGTCCTTGTCACTTTTTGTAATGTTTCTGGTGACAAGTTCCTTTGCTTCTTGGCTGCTATTGTCACGCAGGTCGTTCTGTGGTACTTGTTCTAATGTTACAACTTTATTATCTTCTTCTGAATGATCAAGTTTTTCTTGTTTATTTTTAAGTATGCTGACTTTGTCTGGTGTTGCACCTTTGTCTGTCTTAGATATGCTTTCACACTTTGTTATCTCATGGGCTTGTTCCAGTTTGAAGCTTGTTGTTGATTGTATAGATTTTGTGTCCTTCTCCATTTCATTTCCTGGTTTGTCCTGTTTGGAGTCCTCTGTGCTCTATTTTTTTCCCTCTCGTTTTGTTTCATTACTATAGTTCTCTTTGTCCTCGGCTGCTGATTCAGTGATAGTTTCTTTTTGCTTATTAGGGGGTTGCAGTTTCCCTGATAGATCTTTGAAGGTCTGATCTGCTTCTCTCAAGTCGAATTCCACCTTGTTGCTTTCAACTTGAATTCTGTTCTCCAGACTTTGAAGTTTGTGCAATTCTTCTCCAGCCAGCTTTAGCTTATCCGTTAGACATATTGGATTGTCTAATAAGACCTTCTTCTCATCCTCTAGGCTTTGCAAATTTCCTTGGAGTTCATCATTTTCTATTCGTAGACTCTGTATCTGTGCTGTCTGTGATGATATTGTGGTTTCTAAGGAAATAACTTTGTGTAATAGTTCATCAATGTTCTCGGCAAAATCCAAAATAGACATATCTTTGTCCACCTAAAAGCACACCTTTTTGCATTCAACTTGCTGCTTTTTCTCACCAGGGATCATAGTGCTTACTGGTTGAGAGCTCTCGATAAGTGAGCTATCCTTAGTGTGGCAACACATCCCATTATCACACAGATAACGAGGTGTTACGCGAAAACATGCGGAAAACACCATAAACACAGATTATCAAAAACACGGGTTAATTAAAACCGATTGCGGAAAACTGATAAACTGTGAAACTATTACTTTCCAGTCCTCATCCTGCACAGAAACATGTCATATAAATATGTACATACACAAGATCTGACACGTGTCCACAGCTCAGGAACAGCTGTCCGTCCATCACATGAGTTCACCACCTGTTCATATATACATAAAGGCCCACATCCGGCCAACAGCAGGATATACAGATATCATCGAACGATCTTCGTGAAACATCGTCAAAACACTGCCAAGGACCTGAGAGTACAGGGATGACTCTAGACTCTACTACAAAACATCCAAAACAACAGCATGTCCAACGCTTGCCTTCTACTGTTCCTCAAGCTGCTCGTCTGCAACACCACAACCACGACCACGTCTACCTCGACCACCTAAAAAGGGTGTAAACCAGCGGAGTGAGACAATTGAACAATTGTCCCATCGGGAAACATAGCTCCCCACCGCAACTATAGAACCTCAGCAAGATAAACCATAACAACAATTATAACATGAGCAGATATATCAGAAGCAGTTATATATATATATAGCAAGATCATTCTTACCGGCAAGCATACCAGCTGTACTAAAGCGTAAAACCAGATGTCTTTCAAAGGAACATGACTATCAAGATGAGATATATCAACATGTAACCGGATTATTAGAACAGGGTATAATGCCATATAACCTGATTATCAAGATAAGGTAGATTACCACATGACCTGCAAGGTATAACGGAATATTACACAAACAAGGCCTCAACCAATGTTTCATATTTGATATGACTAGTAAATACTAAACGGCTGTATTACATTTTATTATGCCCTGAGGATTTGAACCGTACCGTTCAAATCCAACCTTCGGTTACGAAACCCAAGACGGTGCCATACAAGGTCAATGGAAGAGCCGGACTCCACGACCTCCCACCTCATGGTCAGTACATGAGTACAACACAAGCAGGACCGCAGTCACATGCTGAAGTGGTCTAAGCCACAGGGTTAGCTCCATAGGCTACCGATTCTCTAGCCCGCCTTGGTACAGGTCACGGCGCTAGTAAAACTGAGCCACGGGCCTGATCACCGTGCTCTGAGCCATGAACACATTCATGCTCCATACATCACATATCCTGAGCCATGGGCCTGTTCACCATGCTCTACACACATATCTGAGTCTGCAACCGAAGTTACACTCTTACCTCCTCATTTTCAGGCTAGGAGCGACCTACACATATTCAACAATATGCGCTTCCATGTTAACCCGTAGGAAAACCTGTTTCACCATCACCAGGTCCTGACGATGATGGATCTATGGCCAGGGCAAACTACATGATATATTTCACTGGGATTAATTAGTATCTTTTAGATGGATTGTAAGATTCAACCAAATTATATAACATGCAAGATATAACGGAAAGTAAAGAACATTATATTATGATCTAATCATATCAACCTGATCCATCTTAAGGATCCAACATCACATGTTATCACTTGGCCTCTTGCCAACCATCCAGATCCATCTCAAGGATCATCACATACCACAGGGTCTCAACCCCTCATCATGTATTGTTACTGCCTTTCAAGGCTCACATTATCAACATGGGACCAACATATCCTACATACAGCCTCATAGGATAATTATCAAGTAATGATACTCATAAATTTCATAGCCTTCTTATGGCTAAAACATCACCTGCAAGGTTAGGGTGTACTATAATCGAAGATTCAACATAAGGAAGATGCTCACTATCATGAAATATCATTCAAGATAATCTACTTATCAATATGACAGTTATTTGGTAATCAAGTATGTTAAGTACATCATTAACAAACCATACTGATACTCACCCTTATATCGAGATTGTACAAACAATTAGGGTATATAGAGATCATGTTATGTATACAAAACTAACACTATTATTACCAAGGTCATTACTATGCCATCAACTGTTGTCATCTGTATCATGAAGCAACCTTTAACATAACTGTCCCTTAGCATCATTATTACCAACATTATGATCATTAAACAAACTACTAGAGTAGTTATCATCATTCTCATTATCATTAACCATTAAGCGTAACAGGTCACATCATGCATCTATTACATGAGGGCTATCATCATATACATTATTATCATTAGCATCCTTATTATATGTAAGGCATCATATTACATATTGATAGTATCACAAACACCACCATCGTTTAATTAGTTAATGGATAAGCATCCACTTCCATCACATATGAGGCTGTCACCAAAGAAACCCATACCCTCACTATAGCCTCACAACCCTCATCTAAAGCCTATCACCCAACATGGGTATCGGCCACCACACTAACCCTATCGGCCATCATGGCCCAAGGCATGTCGCCCAACATGGTATCGGCCATTAGGGCACATAGCCTATCGTCCAACATGGCACTACTTGGCCCTATCATCCACCACAAGGACAAGGAGATAACTCGACACAAGAGCACCCACACTATCGTCCAACTCAAGGACATCCATGTCGCCCAACGCCATCAGACCATATCGCCCAACAAGAGAGAGAGAGAGAGAGAGAGAGTATCACCCATCTCCAAGGGTACTCACCATATCGGCCAACAAACCCTAGCTCACCCTATCGCCCAACACATGGGAAAAGGTATCGGCCAACCTAAAGGACTCACCATGTCGCCCAACACCAGCTACCATATCGTCCACCAAGGGGAACACCATGTCGTCCAACTCAAAAACAAAGGTGTTGCTCAACCCAAGGAACCATATCGCCCAACATGGTTACCATGTCGGCCAACATCCATACTAGTTCAACCTATCGTCCAACCCAAGAGGAAGGGTGTTGCCCAACACCAAGAACACTAATATCGTTCAACTCAAAAACAAGGGTATCGCCCAACACACTCACAAGGAAGGGATATCGTCCAACCCTAGGTCATCTTCAACCTTCAACACAAGGAAGCCCCAAACCCTAGAAAGCAAAGGTATACAAAGGAACCCTAAAACCCTAGAGGGGGATATCGACCACTAAAGGAAACTAAAGCAAGATACACAAGCAAGGAACTAAGCTAGATTACTAACATGTAACAAGGTTATAGCTAGAGGTAAAAGAGTTAGGGTTAGAAACTATGCAACCCGCCTTAAGCTCCAAGCTCCAAAGCACTTCAGGGTCCAAAGCTATCGTCCACCAGGCTGCTCCAGGGAGGTGTATCGGCCACCACTTCAGCTCCAAGGAAGTGTATCGGCCACCACTTCAGCTCCAAGGAAGTGTATCGGCCACCACTTCAGCTCCAAGGAAGTGTATCGGCCAACACAAGCAAGATGGAGAGGGATATCGTGCACTCAAGGTGGAGGAGAGACCAAAAGAGCAAAGGAGACTAAGGCAAGGAGAAGAGCTACCTATATAGGAAGAAGGGGAGGAGAAACCAAGGTACAACCATGCTATGTGTCGCCCACCCAAGGGACACATGTCCACCAACTCAAGCCACCTCTCATGCAAGCCATAAGGCACTTGTCCAAGATGTGCACCATGTGTCCATCAACCAAGCCAAACCATCTGGGCGACACAACAAGAGCTACTGGGCGACACACCAAGCAACTGGGCGACACACCACCTGCCCTGGGCGACACAAGGCTCAAGCAAGCCCAAACAAGGAACTCCAAGGCCCAAACAAGCTCAACTCAGGCCCAAAGGACTCAAACAACAAGCCCAAGCCTTCCTCTCAACCCTAGAGGAAGCAAAGAGGAAAAACATCTCACAAGATGGCAAACTTGCCCACAAAACCCTAAACTTGGGTTATTTGCAAGTAGCCCCTCGAACTCTCAAAAAAGCACAACCAAACCCTAATCACCACTAAATGTGATTAGCAAGCACCAAAGCACCAAGATCAAGCAAAACAAATAGGGTAAACCCTAAACGCAGGTCAAGGTCCTTACAGCCATAAACCTCTACAAAAGGATTTCGTCCCCGAAATCCGAAGAGAAAAGCGAGGGATACTTCCTCCTCATCTCTTCCTCAAGCTCCCACGTGGCTTCCTCAACACCACGGTGATGCCAAAGGACCTTCACAAGAACCAGATCCTTTCTCTTCAGCTTCTTGACTCTTCTGTCAAGGATCATCATAGGACCCTCTTCATAAGTCACATCTTTGTCAAGCTCAACCTCAACTGGTTGTATCACTGTTCCTGTATCCGGATGACTTTTCTTCAGCATACTGACATGGAACACTGGATGTAACCGGTGCAACTCTGGAGGCAATTCTAACTCATAAGCCACCTTGCCAACACATGCTATGACTGGGTAAGGCCCCATATATCTGGGAGCTAACTTACCTTTCCGTCCAAACCTCAGCACACCCTTCCACGAAGAGACTTTAAGATACACCTTGTCTCCCACCTGGAACTCCAAGGTTCGTCGGCGATTGTCTGCATAAGACTTCTGCCTGTCTTGTGCCGCTTTCAACTATTGTCGTATCACCTTGATCTTTTCTGTCGTTTGCTGTACTAACTCAGGGCCCAAAAGCTGATATTCACCTGATTCATACCAACACAAAGGAGATCTGCACTTCCTCCCATACAAAGCCTCATAGGGAGCCATGTAAATGCTCCGCTGATAGCTATTGTTGTAGGCAAACTCTATCAAACTGAGATGTACGTCCCAACTGCCTAGGAACTGCAAAACACAAGCACGAAGAAGATCCTCCAAAGTCTGAATAGTCCTCTCAGACTGTCCATCTGTCTGCGGGTGGAAAGCGGTACTGAACTTCAACTGCGTTCCCATCGCCCTGTGCAACTGTTCCCAAAAACGACTTGTAAACAGAGGACCTCTATCAGAAACTATCGTTGCTGGCACACCATGCAAACGAACTATCTCATCCACATATACTCGAGCGAGCTTTTCAGCTGTATACGTGGTCTTCACAGGTATGAAATGGGCATACTTTGTTAATATGTCCACTATCACCCAAATGGAATCATGATTCCTAGTTGTCCTGGGTAGACCAACTACAAAATCCATGGTTATATGATCCCATTTCCATTGTGGTATAGGCAAAGGTTGCAACGTACCTGCCGGCTTTTGATGCTCAGCCTTGACTTGCTGACACACCGCACACCTAGCCACAAACTCAGCTACATCTTTCTTCAGGCTGGGCCACCAATACAAGTCCTTCAGACTATGGTACATCTTGGTGACGCCTGGATGCATAGCATACATCGACGTGTGTGCTTCCTCGAGCACCAACTTCCTCAGATTATCAGCATCTGGAACCACCATCCTATTATGATAGCAAACCACTCCATCCTCAGACTCATGGAACCCATCACGCTTTTCGCTGCCAAACTCTGATCTGATTAGTTGTACTGTATCATCCGTTTGCTGTGCATCCTTGATCTGCTGTCTCAACGTGGGTTTGATTTGCATCTGTGCTAAAAGTCCAGCTAATGAGGAAACCTCCATCTGTACGTTCATCTGCCGTAAGGAGACTAACATGTCCCGCCTATGGCATACCAAAGAACTCATCTGTGCCTTCTTGGGAGTAGAAGACTTTCTGCTAAGCGCGTCTGCTACCACATTCACCTTACCAGGATGATACTCGATAGTGCAATCATAATCATTGATCAACTCCATCCACCGACGTTGTCGCATGTTCAACTCTTGCTGTGAGAAGATGTACTTCAGATTCTTGTGATCTGTAAAGATCTGACACACTTCCCCATAAAGATAGTGTCTCCAAATCTTTAACGCATGAACCACTGCTGCCAGCTCCAAGTCATGGGTCGGATAGTTCTCCTCATGTTTCTTAAGCTGTCGCGAAGCAAAAGAAACCACATGATCTTCCTGCATCAGCACACAACCCAAACCTTTCTTGGATGCATCACAGAAAACAACATAGCCTTTTCCAGATTCTGGCAAGATCAACACTGGAGCACTGGTTAGCTTTTCCTTCAAACTTTGGAAAGCTTGCTGACATCGATCATTCCAAACAAAAGGTACATCCTTCCGGGTCAACTTCATCATCGGTAGAGCTATCGAACTGAAGTCCTTGTTAAACCTCCGGTAGTATCCTGCTAGACCAAGGAAACTACGAACTTCTGTCGGCGTCTTCGGCTGTTCCCAATCCACAACGGATTCCACTTTCTTCGGATCTACTTTGACTCCTTCAGCAGATATCACATGACCTAAGAAAGTCACTTCATCCAACCAGAACTCACACTTACTAAACTTAGCATACAACTGATGTTGACGAAGGAGAGTCAACGCTTGACGAAGATTTTTCTCATGCTCTAGCCGGTTCCGACTATAGATCAAGATGTCGTCTATAAAAACTACAACAAACTGATCTAAGAACGGACGAAACACTCTGTTCATTAGGTCCATGAAAGCAGTAGGTGCATTGGTTAATCCAAACGGCATAACCACAAACTCAAAATGACCATACCTCGTCCTAAAGGATGACTTTGGTATGTCATCCACCTTTATCCTCAACTGATGATATCCAGACCGTAGATCGATCTTCGAAAACACTGTAGCACAACGCAACTGATCGAACATGTCATCTATCCTCGTCAACGGGTACTTATTCTTGATCGTGACCTTGTTCAACTGTCGGTAGTCTATACACAACCGCATCGAACCATCCTTCTTCTTAACGAACAACACGGGAGCACCCCAAGGTGACGTGCTCAGTCTGATGAAACCTTTCTCCAACAACTCTTGTAACTGCTTCTTCAACTCTACCATCTCTGTTGGAGCCATCCTATAAGGTGTCTGTGCAATCGGCTGCGTTCTCAGAACCAGATTGATCTCAAAATCGATCTCTCGGGGTGGAGGAACACCAGGAAACTCCTCGGGAAACACATCTGCAAACTCTCGGACCACTGACACTTCTTCAAGGTTAAGGCCTTTCGCCTTGGTATCCACAACGGTATCCACAACGTGAGCTAAGAACGCCTCACATCCTTGTCGCAACAACCTATCTGCCACCATAGCTGACACCAGACACGTCGGAAGAATCTTCCTATCTCCCTGGAAGATCCACTTCTCTCCAGCAACATCAAACACCGCCTGCTTGGAACCACAGTCCAAGACAACCTTATACTTCTCTAAGGTATCCATCCCAAGGATAACATCGAAACCATGCATATCAAGTGGTATGAGATCCACCTGAATGTTGTGTCCCGAAAAAGACAAAATACAAGATGTACACTCTTCTCGAAGCAAGGAGGAACCATCAAGAGGGGTTTCTAACAACAAGCTATCCTTCTTACAACTAACAGGTAGATGACAGTTTTCAAGCATAATATAGGCGATAAAAGAGTGTGTAGCACCCGGGTCAACCAGAACAGATATAAAGCAAGAAGAAGACATATCAGAATGAAATAACTCCATCTGACCTGTCACCACTCGCGGGTTGACTATCGCCTCCAGCTGATTCATGGCATAGAACCGAGCCGTAGCTTACTGTCCACGACCTCTGCTCCCTTGAGCAGACGATCCAGCTTGAGACGCTTGACCGCGTCCTCGTCCTCTGCTACCACTGGGCTGTGGTCTCTCAGACTTCTGGAAACTCTACCTCGGTTGCTGTGTCACTTCAACATCTCTATTCGGGCAATTGAACTTCCAATGCCCGACTTGTCCACAGAGATGACATGCTCTATTGTCAACTCGTGGCCTAGATGGCCCTGTCACTGCCACCGAAGTTGAGCTGTGCGCCTTAGATGGTGAAGAAACATAACCTTTTCCCTTACTCGGAGACCACTGAGATGGTACACCAACACTTCTCATCACTGACGGTGCTGAAAACCTGGGCTTCTTGAAGCCACCAAACCTTCGTTCTTGAAACTGAGCAGGTCTTTTAAGAGACACCGACTCTCTTTTCTCCCTTACTGTCCTCTCGATCCGTCAAACTGATTCCACAAACGTAGCAAACCGCTCTCAGTTTTCCAGCGCAGACACAGGGGTTGTCAACTCAGCACTCAAACCCTTCTCGAAACGTCTGATCCGTTCATCATCTGTCGCCGCCATGTGAGGACAGAACCTCAACAGATCCATAAACTTAGCTTCATACTCGGTGATGTTCATCGTTCCTTTCCACAACTTCTCAAACTGACTGATCTTCTCATCCAGGTACGTCTTCGGAAAGTATCTGGTGACGAACTTGCGCCGAAACACTTCCCAACAGATCACCTCACCAGGCCGCTTCTCTTCCTCGATGGTCCACCAGTGACCAGCACTACCCTTCAAAAGGTAGACAGCATGCTTTACTTTGTCTGCTTCGGGGATGTCAAGGATCCAGAAAGCCTTTTCAAGACTCGTCAGCCACAGATATGCATCCGCTGGATCAGCCGTTCCAGCATAATCTGAAGCTCCGACTCGGCGAAGCCGCTCAAAGGTCTTCCCAATACCCGATGCTTCTCCATGGGGAACCTGTGCTCGCGGAGGAGGCACTGGTAATCGCTCAACCATGAGATTCATCGTAGCTATCAACTGCCCCATGAGCTGTTGGTAGGCAGGGTGTTCAAGAATGGCTGGGTCTGGTTGGGGAACCTCAGGCACCCGATCTTCATGTGCCCGTCCATCTGCTCCATCAACCGATGCAGCATCACTATGCTCAGGAGCATGTTCTTCATGGTTTCCAGACATCATGGCTTTTCTTCCGCTGAGGGCAGAAGGTGTTGTAAGATAACCTGGAAAACTCATAAGAATAGACTCAACCTAGTCCTAGATCCCTGTAGACTCAGCGAACCTAGAGCTCTGATACCAAAACTTGTGGCAACACATCCCATTATCACACAGATAACGAGGTGTTACGCGAAAACGTGCGGAAAACACCATAACCACAAATTATCAAAAACACGGGTTTATTAAAACCGATTGCGGAAAACTGATAAACTGTGAAACTATTACTTTCCAGTCCTCATCCTGCACAGAAACATGTCATATAAATATGTACATACACAAGATCTGACACGTGTCCACAGCTCAGGAACAGCTGTCCGTCCATCACATGAGTTCACCACCTGTTCATATATACATAAAGGCCCACATCCGGCCAACAGCAGGATATACAAATATCATCGAACGATCTTCGTGAAACATCGTCAAAACACTGCCAAGGACCTGAGAGTACAGGGATGACTCTAGACTCTACTACAAAACATCCAAAATAGCAGCATGTCCAACGCTTTCCTTCTACTGTTCCTCAAGCTGCTCGTACGCAACACCACAACCACGACCACGTCTACCTCGACCACCTAAAAAGGGTGTAAACCAGCGGAGTGAGACAATTGAACAATTGTCCCAGCGGGAAACATAGCTCCCCACCGCAACTATAGAACCTCAGCAAGATAAACCATAACATCAATTATAACATGAGCAGATATATCAGAAGCAGTTATATATATATATATAGCAAGATCATTCTCACCGGCAAGCATACCAGCTGTACTAAAGCGTAAAACCAGATGTCTTTCAAAGGAACATGACTATCAAGATGAGATATATCAACATGTAACCGGATTATTAGAACAGGGTATAATGCCATATAACCTGATTATCAAGATAAGGTAGATTACCACATGACCTGCAAGGTATAACGGAATATTACACAAACAAGGCCTCAACCAATGTTTCGTATTTGATATGACTAGTAAATACTAAACGGCTGTATTACATTTTATTATGCCCTGAGGATTTGAACCGTACCGTTCAAATCCAACCTTCGGTTACAAAACCCAAGACGGTGCCATACAAGGTCAATGGAAGAGCCGGACTCCATGACCTCCCACCTCATGGTCAGTACATGAGTACAACACAAGCAGGACCGCAGTCACATGCTGAAGTGGTCTAAGCCACAGGGTTAGCTCCATAGGCTACCCATTCTCTAGCCCGCCTTGGTACAGGTCACGGCGCTAGTAAAACTGAGCCACGGGCCTGATCACCGTGCTCTGAGCCATGAACACATTCATGCTCCATACATCACATATCCTGAGCCATGGGCCTGTTCACCATGCTCTACACACATATCTGAGTCTGCAACCGAAGTTACACTCTTACCTCCTCATTTTCAGGCTAGGAGCAACCTACACATATTCAACAATATGCGCTTCCAGGTTTACCCGTAGGAAAACCTGTTTCACCATCACCAGGTCCTGACGATGATGGATCTATGGCCAGGGCAAACTACATGATATATTTCACTGGGATTAATTAGTATCTTTTAGATGGATTGCAAGATTCAACCAAGTTATATAACATGCAAGATATAACGGAAAGTAAAGAACATTATATTATGATCTAATCATATCAACCTGATCCATCTTAAGGATCCAACATCACATGTTATCACTTGGCCTCTTGCCAACCATCCAGATCCATCTCAAGGATCATCATATACCACAGGGTCTCAACCCCTCATCATGTATTGTTACTGCCTTTCAAGGCTCACATCATCATCATGGGACCAACATATCCTACATACAGCCTCATAGGATAATTATCAAGTAATGATACTCATAAATTTCATAGCCTTCTTATGGCTAAAACATCACCTGCAAGGTTAGGGTGTACTATAATTGAAGATTCAACATAAGGAAGATGCTCACTATCATGAAATATCATTCAAGATAATCTACTTATCAATATGACAGTTATTTGGTAATCAAGTATGTTAAGTACATCATTAACAAACCATACTGATACTCACCCTTATATCGAGATTGTACAAACAATCAGGGTATATAGAGATCATGTTATGTATACAAAACTAACACTATTATTACCAAGGTCATTACTATGCCATCAACTGTTGTCATCTGTATCATGAAGCAACCTTTAACATAACTGTCCCTTAGCATCATTATTACCAACATTATGATCATTAAACAAACTACTAGAGTAGTTATCATCATTCTCATTATCATTAACCATTAAGCATAACAGGTCACATCATGCATCTATTACATGAGGGCTATCATCATATATATTACTATCATTAGCATCCTTATTATATGTAAGGCATCGTATTACATATTGATAGTATCACAAACACCACCATCGTTTAATTCGTTAATGGATAAGCATCCACTTCCATCACATATGAGGCCGTCACCAAAGAAACCCATACCCTCACTATAGCCTCACAACCCTCATCTAAAGCCTATCACCCAACATGGGTATCGGCCACCACACTAACCCTATCGGCCATCATGGCCCAAGGCATGTCGCCCAACATGGTATCGGCCATCATGGTATCGACCATCATGGTATCGGCCATCAGGGCACATAGCCTATCGTCCAACATGGCACTACTTGGCCCTATCGTCCACCACATGGACAAGGAGATAACTCGACACAAGAGAACCCACTCTATCGTCCAACTCAAGGACATCCATGTCGCCCAACGCCATCAGACCATATCGCCCAACAAGAGAGAGAGAGAGAGAGAGAGAGAGAGAGTATCGCCCATCTCCAAGGGTACTCACCATATCGGCCAACAAACCCTAGCTCACCCTATCGCCCAACACATGGGCAAAGGTATCGGCCAACCTAAAGGACTCACCATGTCGCCCAACACCAGCTACCATATCGTCCACCAAGGGGAACACCATGTCGTCCAACTCAAAAACAAAGGTGTTGCTCAACCCAAGGAACCATATCGCCCAACATGGTCACCAAGTCGGCCAACATCCATACTAGGTCAACCTATCGTCCAACCCAAGAGGAATGGTGTTGCCCAACACCAAGAACACTGATATCGTTCAACTCAAAAACAAGGGTATCGCCCAACACACTCACAAGGAAGGGATATCGCCCAACCCTAGGTCATCTTCAACCTTCAACACAAGGAAGCCCCAAACCCTAGAAAGCAAAGGTATACAAAGGAACCCTAAAACCCTAGAGGGGGATATCGGCCACTAAAGGAAACTAAAGCAAGATACACAAGCAAGGAACTAAGCTAGATTACTAACATGTAACAAGGTTATAGCTAGAGGTAAAAGAGTTAGGGTTAGAAACTATGCAACCCGCCTTAAGCTCCAAGCTCCAAAGCACTTCAGGGTCCAAAGCTATCGTCCACCAGGCTTCAGCTCCAAGGAAGTGTATCGGCCACCACTTCAGCTCCAAGGAAGTGTATCGGCCACCACTTCAGCTCCAAGGAAGTGTATCGGCCAACACAAGCAAGATGGAGAGGGATATCGTGCACTTAAGGTGGAGGAGAGACCAAAAGAGCAAAGGAGACTAAGGCAAGGAGAAGAGCTACCTATATAGGAAGAAGGGGAGGAGAAACCAAGGTACAACCATGCTATGTGTCGCCCACCCAAGGGACACATGTCCACCAACTCAAGCCACCTCTCATGCAAGCCATAAGGCACTTGTCCAAGATGTGCACCATGTGTCCATCAACCAAGCCAAACCATCTGGGCGACACAACAAGAGTTACTGGGCGACACACCAAGCAACTGGGCGACACACCACCTGCCCTGGGCGACACAAGGCTCAAGCAAGCCCAAACAAGGAACTCCAAGGCCCAAACAAGCTCAACTCAGGCCCAAAGGACTCAAACAACAAGCCCAAGCCTTCCTCTCAACCCTAGAGGAAGCAAAGAGGAAAAACATCTCACAAGATGGCAAACTTTCCCACAAAACCCTAAACTTGGGTTATTTGCAAGTAGCCCCTCGAACTCTCAACAAAGAACAACCAAACCCTAATCACCACTAAAGGTGATTAGCAAGCACCAAAGCACCAAGATCAAGCAAAACAAATAGGGTAAACCCTAAACGCAGGTTAGGGTCCTTACACTTAGTCTCCCCATCAGAAGATTCATTGATCACCGTCAGAGGCATGCTGCTTTTGAGGGCCTCAAACTTTTCTTTAGCATTTTTATTCTTTCGGATTCTACTTTTGCTTCTTCAGTTGATAGCTTTTGCTTTTCATGCAGTTGATCTAAAGTGCTTTCACATGAATTGAGAGCTGTCATCACCATCAAAGACCGTGCCTCATCATCCTCTACTACTGAGTCCTCA
Source organism: Alisma plantago-aquatica (assembly GCA_963693085.1). Lineage (NCBI taxonomy): Eukaryota > Viridiplantae > Streptophyta > Magnoliopsida > Alismatales > Alismataceae > Alisma > Alisma plantago-aquatica. The sequence continues at coordinate 683,000,042 of OY856409.1, forward strand.
ACACTGAACTTATCTTGCAACTTGCATGCTTTTTCCTACATCTCAGTTATCATCTTCTCAATATCCCAATAGTTGGCCAATCCACTCTCATATGATCCTTTAAAATGAATTCCTTCTCTGTCTGCAGAACCAGAATATCTTTTTGTAGTTTATCTATCTCTTCTTTTGCCTTGCTTGTCTCAGCCAAAGAATTCTTGGGCTTGTGTTTATCCTTATCCTTCGATCTAATTGGATTTTCAGTCTTACTAGATTTGTTAGCCTCCTCTTCAAATGCAGCTGCCATCTTTTTTAATTTGCCATATTTTACTGGTTTCGGGGAGTTATCATCCTCTTCTTCGTAATCTATTCCAAAGTGCTGGTCTGGAATGACGGCTACTGTAACATCCCTGACCTGGGTTATGCTTTAAGCCTAGGTGTTTTGATTAAGAAAGATGATTATATGCTTAATCTCATCTTGTGAAAAGTAATTAAGGCTCAAAAGGAACCTATGTTTCAATTTTGGTCATATTTGAACAATGTTGAAGCAATGTTTGCTTATTTTGGACTAAAGTGCAAATTACCCAAGTTGAGGGGTTAAATTGCAAATGTTGTATGATAAGATGTTCCTCTGATGTTGAGACATCATAAGAATGAATATGATGTAGTGGTATGGTTTCCACAAGCTTGGACACCAAGATTAAGCTTGTAAAGCAATCCTTGTGCATTAAAACCTAGTTTTGGTGTAATGTGCAATTTACCCAAAATCTAGGGTTCAATATGCAAATTACCACTTCAACAAGGTCCCTAATGTTTCTTAGAATCATTTAGAGAAAATAAAATGAGAGGGACTCCTCATTTGAATTAAGTTGTAGGAGAGAGAATCTTGACATTAAAATAATCAAGAATAATGCCTAATTGAAACCCTAATTCGATTTAGGGCAAAAATGAATAAAAATAATTGAAGGGCTTTCAACAAAAATGTTTTGGGTTGATTTTGAATAAGGATGGACGTTCCTTTAACAAGATAAGGAATGAAAATATCTTAAGTAGGTGAAATTCCACTCACCTTTTTATAAAGAAAAGTAATATCCACTCACATGTGGGATATTATATTATAAGCATTAAGGTGCTTAATTTGCTTTTCTTTAAATTGAGGATAATGAAGGAGAATTAAAGGCAAGGAAGGTGCCTCGTACCCAAGATAGTTGAGGGGGAAGAGGCGGCCACTTTACTGGGATTAATTGGATTTTCATAAGGCATTTTCTCTCTCATCAATTTCCTTATAAAAGTGCCATTTCCAAGCCCAAACCAAGGCCTTTTTCGGATTTTCTTCTTCCCCTTGCTTGCAAAACCGACCAAGGAGCTAGGGAGGAGCAGGGATCACGTCCCCAACCTGTGGGTAAGCCCTTGACCTTCGTTCTCCATGATTTCATGGTGGAAATCGAAAATAAATTATGGATTCCTTCTTATTTCGATCTCCTCTTCAACCCTAGCCAACTTTTACAATCAAAAGCTTGAGGACGAGCCTAGGGGGAGCTGCAAGAGCTTCATCCACCATTAATGGCGTGAGATTGGAGCTTTGGAGCTCAATTGGAGGCGGGTTTTATAACTCAAACCCTTAATCATTGCTATTGCATCAATCATCTATGCTTTGTTGATTGTTTTCTTCAATTTGTTACAAACTTGATTCTTTGCTTAAATTCCATCAAGAACGGTTGCTGTTCTTGGGTGCACGAAGGAAGATGATGATGAAATCATCATAATCAAGCACATCACCAAATATCTTGGGAGAAAACGATCTCAAAGGTGGGGACCAAATTGGTTCACCAAAACCGTTTGGTGACCAAACGGGTTGCAAACCGTTTGGTGTCAAACGGGTTCAAACCCGTTTGAATGAGTTGACCAAGCATTGACCGTTTGGGAATCTCGTTCCTAATTATGTAGGCTAATGACCCTCCAAATTTTAGGGGTTAAATCCAAAGGAATCATAGGTTGAAGGCCATTCAATTAGACAAATCGAATTGAATAAGTGCTGATTTTCAACCTGAACAACTTGACCTGTTTGGGCAAACGGGTTCAAGACCGTTTTAGATGGTTGACCAAGCATTGACCGTTTGTGATTCCTGTTCATAATTATGTTGGTTAATGACCCTCCAAATTTGAGAGGTTAACTTCAAAGGAATCATGAGTTGAAGGCTAATCAATTAGGCAAACCCTAATTGAAAACAATGCTGAAATTCCAATGAGTGAAGTTGAGATTTTGGGTTGATTAGCCCAAACGGGTTCAAACCCGTTTGGGGATCACCCAAACGGTTTCAAACCCGTTTGCGGATCACCCCAAGACCGTTTGGAGGTCTGGGGTCAAGTATAGTTGACCAATTGAAGGTCCCAAGGTACTAATCATATTGCAATGTAGTGCTGATTTGTTGATCAACTCGATAGACCAATCCATGATGATTTTTCACTAGAATCCAAAGGTTGGATGGGCCAAACGGTCTAAAGACCGTTTGGAGCTCATCCAAACGGTCTCAAGACCGTTTGGTGGTCACCCAAGACCGTTTGGAGGTCTAGGGTTGAGTATGGTTAGGTGTTTGAAGGTCTAAAGGTACCAAGCTGTTAAACAATGTAATGCTGATTTGGTGATCAATCCAATGAACCAAACCCTAATTGGATTGCTTAGATTTGAGTGATATGATGGGAAAACGGTCTCAAGACCGTTTGGAGGTCATCCAAACGACCTCAAGACCGTTTGGGGTCAGGTCATACCCAATTTGGATGATGGTTCAATGGTTTCAAAGCAACTAGTCTTACATTGATTAGTGTTGTTGAATCATCGATTCCAAACCCTAATTCAATTGAATCAAACCCTAATTGATGATCAATTGAGAGTCAAATCAGTTGAAGGTTGACCTATTAAACTCAATTGAAGTATGAGGGTAGGTCCAATTGATGACTGGTTCCATGAATTCAATGATTGAAGGAATCAACATTTAAAACCCTAATTCAATTGGATACCCTATGTAATGGAGGTCCAATGTGATTGAATCTCTTGAGAATCAAGATGATGAATGATCCATTGATCCAATTTTGATTAGTAATGATAATCAAAGAAGGTACAAAGGTTGAAACCTGAATAGTACCTAAGGGATTAGTGCCAGTTAAGGGATGAATTCCTAATTGCTTATAGGGTCAATGACTTGATACACTATGTTAATCATAGTTGTATGTACTCAACTGAAGGGTGATATGACCTATTCAAGTTGAGAAGTTGATAGCATGAATTCATACATGAATATGATTCATGTGGTGGTTAAGAGTTATGATCCTTAAGTAAAGAGATCATGAAACCCTAAACATGAACATAAACCCTAATTGACAGGGTTATTGAACTCAAACCTAGTTGAGGGTGTATCCTTATGAAACCCTAGTTGAGGGTGTATCCATGTGAAACCCTAGTTGAGGGTGTATCCATGTGAAACCCTAACTGAGGGTGTATCCATGTGAAACCCTAGTTGAGGGTGTATCCATGTGAAACCCTAACTGAGGGTGTATCCATGTGAAACCCTAGTTGAGGGTGTATCCATGTGAAACCCTAACTGAGGGTGTATCCATGTGAAACCCTAGTTGAGGGTGTATCCATGTGAAACCCTAATTGAGGGTGATTTCATGAGAAACCATAATTGGGAATGATTAGCAAACCTTGAATATGGGAAACGTGATATGAAACCCTAATGAAGGGTGATGCTATATGTAATCCCTATTCTAAAGAAGGGAGATGGTATGTGAAACCCTAATCCCTAATGAAAGAACAGAATTCATACTTGAATATGATTCATGAGGGGAACTTCTGTAGCACGACCGTGGTAGCTTCACTTTGCATGACCATGCAAGGTAGCACGGCCGTGGTGGCTTCCCTTTGCACGACCGTTCTTGGTTGCACGGTCGTGGTGCTCTATGCTTGATTTAGAGGTGATTTGAAAGTGTCCTCATATGATCGTATACCTTGATATGATTATAAGTCCAATATAATTGGATGAAGGATATATAAGATATGTGATGAGAAACCCTAGTTGAGGGTGTATCATTGTGATTGTTTATAAGAAACTTTATAATAAAGTCATGCCTTAAACTAAGATAAGTCCATATCATGTGAGATAGTTGTACAATTCTAATGTGTGGCCTTTGCATTATATGCTAAAGGTAAGAGAATAGTGATGGAATGTATTAAGAGGGAAATACCTTAATACAAGATAAGATGGATAACTAAACAGAGTTTGAAATGATGAGGAAGTGATACATCAAGATATGATAGTTATCACATTCAACATTTCAGGGTTTATATGCCTTGATGTACTTCAAATCCAATATAATTGGGTAAGAAACATATGAAGTGTGTTATGCAATTATTACAATGAAATGTAATGAGTTGTTACACTTTGGTGAGTGTTAATTAATGTACCTTGAGAATGGGGTTAAGCCCAACTGATGTGTATGTTATAATCATACCATGATAAGGATGAGAAATGAACTCATACCTTGAATTGATGATCATTAATGATATATGATGCAAGTAGTGTTCTAGAATAATCAAATATGATATCCTTGAATGCCCCAGAGGTATGGAATAATGTATTAAGGGTTGGATAGATAATGAGATCATGAACTCTTTATTAATGAGAAATGGGGAACCCTAACCCTAATTTGGGTAAAGGGAATGAAAAGCCCTATTTGATAGTAAACCCTAATTCCTGGTAGAGGAATAATGGTGTTACTATCACATCATTATTCCTGAGAATGGGGTTAAGCCCAACTGATGTGTATGTTATAATCATACCATGATAAGGATGAGAAATGAAATCATACCTTGAATTGATGATCATTAATGATATATGATGCAAGTAGTGTTCTAGAATAATCAAATATGATATCCTTGAATGCCCCAGAGGTATGGAATAATGTATTAAGGGTTGGATAGATAATGAGATCATGAACTCTTTATTAATGAGAAATGGGGAACCCTAACCCTAATTTGGGTAAAGGGAATGAAAAGCCCTATTTGATAGTAAACCCTAATTCCTGGTAGAGGAATAATGGTGTTACTATCACATCACATGATGTGATGAATATCTTGTATGACTGTTATCATGCCTAATAACCATATAGATATTATGAGATGATGTAGAACACTAGTGTGAGCTGTGACATTTATATTATAAATGTTGATTGGCATTATGTGCCTTAATGTTGTTGTTGCTTAGTAAAAGAAGCAATATGCATGGACTTTTATGAGTCACATGAGTAAGTTGTTACCAAGTGAGAGGTGACAAGATATTCCATGGCCTCGTGAGCCAGATGTGATGCTTGTGTAACAAGTATCATGAATGCCTTGGTCAGATGACCTGAAGGTGGTAGTTACCTGAAAAAGGTATAATAATGCTCAATGATGAGTTAAGGGTTTGAATACCCAGAACCATATGATTATGGTGATGAGAAAGTGAAGGGATGCTAATTCCCAGTATTGAAATGAGGGACTGAGTTCCCAGGGTCTTTGAAAGACTGATAAATATCTGATAAAAGTAGTACATGTCTCTTTATAGAATTGTTGTAATAAGTTATGTTTGAGAACTTGGCTGATGCTAAGAGAATATAAGAATGTACTTAATAAATCAAGTGAAATCTATTCATGTAGTGCTCTGACCATAGATCCATCATCGTCAGGAATAGGTGATGGTGAAACGGGTGCCCGCCGCAAAACCCGGAGCACATATTTTGAATATGTGGGGGTAAATGGGCGAAAATATCCTTACGTCCTCTTGAAGAGATTGATGGAAGGTAAACAAGAAACATCTTAATCCTTCATGAATATGTCGGGATGGATGTATCATGAATCTCCCAATTATACTTAATGTCGGATCGAGGAGATAAAAAAGAAATCTCTCGATTGGCGATGAGAGTGCAGTTGACGCTGTAACTCTGTAGCGAAGGTGCCAGAATACCCTGGCTAGCTAGTTGGCAGAGACACGAGATGTCCTGCATGTGGTCTCGTACTGACCGAGACAGATGAGGTCATAAGAATCCGGCTCTTTTGATGACCTATGTATGGTACGAGGCGATTTCGTAATGGTCGGTTGGAGTATGAGCGGTATATCTCATCTCCTCAGAGCATAAGTGTGATTGTAAAATGTAATCAGCCGTATAGCATGTTTTCTTAAGGATTGAATACGGAGATTCATTGGCTGATGTTGCATTTCTTTGTGCATTCCTTAGTAGATAAATGTTAATTATGTTTCTTTATATTCTCTGCAAAGTAGACAGATGAATTACTTATCTACCATGGGTAGATGCAATGACCTCCTTGAGAATGGAGATTATCTTATTCTGTTCTATGATGAATAATTCTACTTGATAATGTAAAAGTAACCCCTACTCGGTTTTAATTTGATAAACTGCAATAGCAATGTTTTTGGTGGAGAGTTATATCTCTCATTGGGGCAATTTTCAATTGTCTCACCCCCGTGGGAAACATTTTTAGGTATGCATGAAAGGCAGAGCAGAAACCCTAGAACAGGGAAAGAGCAGCAGCAACAGCAGGGACAGCAATAAGATCTCAGGTGGAAATATTGTCTGTCTAGTCATATAGATAGTAGTATTATGTGTCGTCTCTGTACTCTCAGGTCCTCGGAGTTTTAAATGTATCAATCTGAGTTTTGGCTTAGTGCCTCGATGTTTTTATACTACCTGTGTATATTTGTTAACAGGGCAGTCAATGTTGTAATCCTTGAAAAGGAATGGTACAGGTTGTGTACTTGTGAACTAGGATGAATTTGGAATACTTTGGTTCATGGTTAAAGAGTTTTCATGTGAATGGATCTCTTTGCAAAAAGTTTTAAATTTTCAATGATTTTCAATAATCCACTGCAAATAATTCGCTTCAGCATTAGTTAATCCTGTTTTCGTGAGACGGTCGTTACAATTAGTGGTATCAGAGCTCTACGTTCGTTGAGTCTACAGAGACATAGGACTAAGTTGTTGAGTCTGTGTTAGTGTCCTCCAGTATACCCTATAATGATTTCTGCTTGTGCAGAGAAAGGGTAAAGTTTAAAATGACTGGAGAGCACAATGAACACATTGTTTAGGGCAATTTTGTTGCACCAAGAAGAGGTGCAAGGGATCATGCAAGAATAGAATGAGTGCCTGAGAATCCCCATTAAGACCTGATCAGGATAGAGAATCCCATGATCATGCTCTTGTTGGGAAGATTAGGGCAACAGTAATGCATATGAGTGGACTAGATGCTAGGCTTACAACCTAGGTTATCAGTCCTTAATACAGAAAGCTTGAGCTTTAAATGAGTTCCTAAATGACTTAGTCATGTTGGAACAAGGGAAAATATGGAAAAGATTAACTTATAGCAAGAAAGTGGACTCTGCCATGAGTTTAGATAGATAATAAATCTGTGATGGCAGTGCCCAAGAAGGGGCAATAAGTTGAGAAGTAGGGAATGGTCTCTATAATTCTAGAGACATTTTCCTAATGGTTTTAAAAAGCCAAGTTTTTGGTACTAATAGTGCAATAAATGCCTAGTGTACCAGGGCAGTAGCCACTAAGTAAGTGCAAAGGTCTTAACCTTTCACCTGTAAGATTCCATGGCTTAGTTTATGCTTCAGTAATAAGACTAATAAGACCATGATGTGAGGAAAAGATATGTTATAAATGTGTACATGTTGAGTACACTAAACCCTTTTTGTTATAAAAAGGAGGATTGTTGATATTGTTTTCCCCATTGGTTGCTATATAGGGAAGAAATGATGAGAACTAGAATTTGAATTATGTTCAGTATTCTTTTAAATGCTCTATATTGATCTTACCTCCATGAAGGAGGAAGAGGTATAGAAGAGATGCCTGGATAAAATCCAGGGATGTTAAATCTTATGTTATGGTAATATGAAAAGAATGGCATATGATAGCATGTAAGTGCATACTACTTGATCTCAGTACTTGTAAACCCTGATCAGGTGTACAACTATTGATGATAAAGTGAGTATGGAAACTCTTAGATTGATATCTTTTTGATTGCCCTGATCAAGCAATCATTCTGATACAATCTAAAGAGTATCATGAAATTGGAAATATGATATGGATAAATGTATCATATCTTAAGAACAAGAAAGAAGGATCTGATAGGAATTCAGATCAGTATGTGTATATGAGGAAGTAAAAGTATGACCCTCATATGATGAGAAAGAGAACAAGGGAGGTGATCCCTGTTCTATAAAGTTGTAAATATGATAAAAGAAAGATGAGAATATAATGTGTTTTCAACACATGCGATTGATACCAAGGTAAGAGATTCTGGTATCTGAGAATTATCAGATGGTTTAGATTGGCTACCTGGAATGGTCAACTATGAAATCAGTCTGATTATATAAAATGATATGAACATCATATGTTAGGGGTTTATGCTTTTCATAAACATAACAACTAAATATGTCTTTAAGATAAGTTCTCATTTGACTCTATGAGAATATTGTGTGAAGGAACTTTGTGCTGATCAAAGTTCTATGATGTCTACATAACAATGAGGTGTTATGAAGAGACATGATGATATGATGAATGAATAATATCTGTTCCCTTTATCAGGGATTTCGGGGATGAAATCCTTGTTAGGGGTTTATAATTTGTAACATCCCTGACCTGGGTTATGCTTTAACCCTAGGTGTTTTGATTAAGAAATATGATTATATGCTTAATCTCATCGTGTGAAAAGTAATTAAGGCTCAAAAGTAACCTATGTTTCAATTTTGGTCTTGTTTGAACAATGTTGAAGCAATGTTTGCTTATTTTGGACTAAAGTGCAAATTACCCAAGTTGAGGGGTTAAATTGCAAATGTTGCATGATAAGATGTTCCTCTGATGTTGAGACATCATAAGAATGAATATGATGTAGTGGTATGGTTTCCACAAGCTTGGACACCAAGATTAAGCTTGTAAAGCAATCCTTGTGCATTAAAACCTAGTTTTGGTGTAATGTGCAATTTACCCAAAATCTAGGGTTCAATATGCAAATTACCACTTCAACAAGGTCCCTAATGTTTCTTAGCATCATTTAGAGAAAATAAAATGAGAGGGACTCCTCATTTGAATTAAGTTGTAGGAGAGAGAATCTTGACATTAAAATAATCAAGAATAATGCCTAATTGAAACCCTAATTCGATTTAGGGCAAAAATGAATAAAAATAATTGAAGGACTTTCAACCAAAATGTTTTGGGTTGATTTTGAATAAGGATGGAAGTTCCTTTAACTAGATAAGGAACGAAAATATCTTAAGTAGGTGAAATTCCACTTACCTTTTTATAAAGAAAAGTAATATCCACTCACATGTGGGATATTATATTATAAGCATTAAGGTGCTTAATTTTCTTTTCTTTAAATTGAGGATAATGAAGGAGAATTAAAGTCAAGGAAGGTGCCTCGTACCCAAGGTAGTTTCGGGGGAAGAGGCGGCCACTTTATTGGGATTAATTGGATTTTTATAAGGCATTTTCTCTCTCATCAATTTCCTTATAAAAGTGCCATTTCCAAGCCCAAACCAAGGCCTTTTTCGGATTTTCTTCTTCCCCTTGCTTGCAAAACCGACCAAGGAGCTAGGGAGGAGCAGGGAGCACGTCCCCAACCTGTGGGTAATCCCTTTACCTTCGTTCTCCATGATTTCATGGTGGAAATCGAAAATAAATTATGGATTCCTTCTTATTTCGATCTCCTCTTCAACCCTAGCCAACTTTTACAATCAAAAGCTTGAGGACGAGCCTAGGGGTAGTTGCAAGAGCTTCATCCACCATTCATGGCGTGATCTTGGAGCTTTGGAGCTCAATTGGAGGCGGGTTTTATAACTCAAACCCTTAATCATTGCTATTGCATCAATCATCTATGCTTTGTTGATTGTTTTCTTCAATTTGTTACAAACTTGATTCTTTGCTGCAATTTCCATCAAGAACGGTTGCTGTTCTTGGGTGCACGAAGGAAGATGATGATGAAATCATCATAAGAAAGCACCTCACCAAATATATTGGGAGCAAACGATCTCAAAGGTGGGGACCAAACGGGTTCACCAAAACCGTTTGGGGACCAAACGGGTTGCAAACCGTTTGGTGTCAAACGGGTTCAAACCCGTTTAAAGGAGTTGACCAAGCATTGACCGTTTGGGAATCTCGTTCCTAATTATGTAGGATAATGACCCTCCAAATTTTAGGGGTTAACTCCAAAGGAATCATAGGTTGAAGGCCATTCAATTAGACAAATCGAATTGAATTAAGTGCTGATTTGCAACCTGAATAACTTTACCTGTTTGGGAAAACGGGTTCAAGACCGTTTGAGATGGTTGACCAAGCGTTGACCGTTTGGGATTCCTGTTCATAATTATGTTGGTTAATGACCCTCAAAAATTGAGAGGTTAAAGCCAAAGGAATCATGAGTTGAAGGCTGATCAATTAGGCAAACCCTAATTGAAAACAGTGCTGAAATTCCAATGAGTGAAGTTGAGATTTTGGGTTGATTAGCCCAAACGGGTTCAAACCCGCTTGGGGATAACCCAAACGGTTTCAAACCCGTTTGAGAATCACCCCAAGACCGTTTGGAGGTCTGGGGTCAAGTATAGTTTACCAATTGAAGGTCCAAAGGTACTAATCATATTGCAATGTAGTGCTGATTTGTTGATCAACTCGATAGACCAATCCATGATGATTTTTCACTAGAATCCAAAGGTTGGATGGGCCAAACGGTCTCAAGACCGTTTGGAGCTCATCCAAACGGTCTCAAGACCGTTTGGTGGTCACCCAAGACCGTTTGGAGGTCTAGGGTTGAGTATGGTTAGGTGTTTGAAGGTCTAAAGGTACCAAGCTGTTAAACAATGTAATGCTGATTTGGTGATCAATCCAATGAACCAAACCCTAATTGGATTGCTTAGATTTGAGTGATATGATGGGCAAACGGTCTCAAGACCGTTTGGAGGTCATCCAAACGACCTCAAGACCGTTTGGGGTCAGGTCATACCCAATTTGGATGATGGTTCAATGGTTTCAAAGCAACTAGTCTTACATTGATTAGTGTTGTTGAATCATCGATTCCAAACCCTAATTCAATTGAATCAAACCCTAATTGATGATCAATTGAGATTCAAATCAGTTGAAGGTTGACCTATTAAACTCAATTGAAGTATGAGGGTAGGTCCAATTGATGACTGGTTCGATGAATTCAATGATTGAAGGAATCAACATTTAAAACCCTAATTCAATTGGATACCCTATGTAATGGAGGTCCAATGTGATTGAATCTCTTGAGAATCAAGATGATGAATGATCCATTAATCCAATGTTGATTAGTAATGATAATCAAAGAAGGTACAAAGGTTGAAACCCGAATAGTACCTAAGGGATTAGTGCCAGTTAAGGGATGAACTCCTAATTGCTTATAGGGTCAATGACTTGATACACTATGTTAATCATAGTTGTATGTACTCAACTGAAGGGTGATATGACCTATTCAAGTTGAGAAGTTGATAGCATGAATTCATACATGAATATGATTCATGTGGTGGTTAAGAGTTATGATCCTTAAGTAAAGAGAACATGAAACCCTAAACATGAACATAAACCCTAATTGACAGGGTTATTGAACTCAAACCTAGTTGAGGGTGTATCCTTATGAAACCCTAGTTGAGGGTGTATCCATGTGAAACCCTAGTTGAGGGTGTATCCATGTGAAACCCTAACTGAGGGTGTATCCATGTGAAACCCTAGTTGAGGGTGTATCCATGTGAAACCCTAACTGAGGGTGTATCCATGTGAAACCCTAGTTGAGGGTGTATCCATGTGAAACCCTAATTGAGGGTGATTTCATGAGAAAACCTAATTGGGAATGATTAGCAAACCTTGAATATGGGAAACGTGATATGAAACCCTAATGAAGGGTGATGCTATATGTAATCCCTATTCTAAAGAAGGGAGATGGTATGTGAAACCCTAATCCCTAATGAAAGAATAGAATTCATACTTGAATATGATTCATGAGGGGAACTTCTGTAGCAAGACCGTGGTAGCTTCACTTTGCATGACCATGCAAGGTAGCACGGCCGTGGTGGCTTCCCTTTGCATGACCGTTTTTGGTTGCACGATCGTGGTGCTCTATGCTTGATTTAGAGGTGATTTGAAAGTGACCTCATATGATCGTATACCTTGATATGATTATAAGTCCAATATAATTGGATGAAGGATATATAAGATATGTGATGAGAAACCCTAGTTGAGGGTGTATCATTGTGATTGTTTATAAGCAACTTTATAATAAAGTCATGCCTTAAACTAAGATAAGTCCATATCATGTGATATAGTTGTACAATTCTAATGTGTGGCCTTTGCATTATATGCTAAAGGTAAGAGAATAGTGATGGAATGTATTAAGAGGGACATACCTTAATACAAGATAATATGGATAACTAAACAGAGTTTGAAATGATGAGAAAGTGATACATCAAGATATGATAGTTATCACATTCAACATTTCAGGGTTTATATGCCTTGATGTACTTCAAATCCAATATAATTGGGTAAGAAACAAGTGTGTTATGCAACTATTACAATGAAATGTAATGAGTTGTTACACCTTGATGAGTGTTAATTAATGTACCTTGAGAATGGGGTTAAGCCCAAATGATGTGTATGATATAATCATACCATGATAAGGATGAGAAATGAACTCATACCTTGAATTGATGATCATTAATGCTATATGATGAAAGTAGTGTTCTAGAATAATCAAATATGATATCCTTGAATGCCCCAGAGGTATGGAATAATGTATTAAGGGTTGGATAGATAATGATATCATGAACTCTTTATTAATGAGAAATGGGGAACCCTAACCCTAATTTGGGTAAAGGGAATGAAAAGCCCTATTTGATAGTTAACCCTAATTCCTGGTAGAGGAATAATGGTGTTACTATCACATCACATGATGTGATGAATATCTTGTATGACTGTTATCATGCCTAATAACCATATAGATATTATGAGATGATGTATATAACTAGTGTGAGCTGTGACATTTATATTATAAATGTTGATTGGCATTATGTGCCTTAATGTTGTTGTTGCTTAGTAAAAGAAGCAATATGCATGGACTTTTATGAGTCACATGAGTAAGTTGTCACCTAGAGAGAGGTGACAAGATATTCCATGGCCTCGTGAGCCAGATGTGATGCTTGTGTAACAAGTATCATGAATGCCTTGGTCAGATGACCTGAAGGTGGTAGTTACCTGAAAAAGGTATAATAATGCTCAATGATGAGTTAAGGGTTTGAATACCCAGAACCATATGATTATGGTAATGAGAAAGTAAAGGGATGCTAATTCCCAGTATTGAAATGAGGGACTGAGTTCCCAGGGTCTTTGAAAGACTGATAAATATCTGATAAAAGTAGTACATGTCTCTTTATAGCATTGTTGTAATAAGTTATGTTTGAGAACTTGGCTGATGCTAAAAGAATATGAGAATGTACTTAATAAATCAAGTGAAATCTATTCATGTAGTGCTCTGACCATAGATCCATCATCGTCAGGAATAGGTGATGGTGAAACGGGTGCCTTCCGCAAAACCCGGAGCACATATTTTGAATATTTGGGGGTAAATGGGCGAAAATATCCTTACGTCCTCTTGAAGAGATTGATGGAAGGTAAACAAGAAACCTCTCAATCCTTCATGAATATGTCTGGATGGATGTATCATGAATCTCCCAATTATACTTAATGTCGGATCGAGGAGATAAACAAGAAATCTCTCGATTGGCGATGAGAGTGCAGTTGACGCTGTAACTCTGTAGCGAAGGTGCTAGAATACCCTGGCTAGCTAGTTGGAAGAGATACGAGATGTCCTGCATGTGGTCTCGTACTGACCGAGACAGATGAGGTCATAAGAATCCGTCTCTTTTGATGACCTATGTATGGTACCAAGGCGATTTCGTAATGGTCGGTTGGAGTATGAGCGGTATATCTCATCTCCTCAGAGCATAAGTGTGATTGTAAAATGTAATCAGCCGTATAGCATGTTTGCTTAAGGATTGAATACGGAGATTCATTGGCTGATGTTGCATTTCTTTGTGCATTCCTTAGTAGATAAATGTTAATTATGTTTCTTTATATTCTCTGCAAAGTAGATAGATGAATTACTTATCTACCATGGGTAGATGCAATGACCTCCTTGAGAATGGAGATTATCTTATTCTATTCTATGATGAATAATTCTTCCTGATAATGTAAAAGTAACCCCTACTCAGTTTTAATTTGATAAACTGCAATAACAATGTTTTTGGCAGAGAGTTATATCTCTCGCTGGGGCAATTTTCAATTGTCTCACCCCCGTGGGAAACATTTTTAGGTATGCATGGAAGGCAGAGCAGAAACCCTAGAACAGGGAAAGAGCAGCAGCAACAGCAGGGACATCAATAAGATCTCAAGTGGAAATATTGTCTGTCTAGTCATATAGACAGTAGTCTTATGTGTCGTCTCTGTACTCTCAGGTCCTCGGAGTTTTAAATGTATCAATCTGAGTTTTGGCTTAGTGCCTCGAAGTTTTTATACTGCCTGTGTATATTTGTTAACAGGGCAGTCAATGTTGTAATCCTTGAAAAGGAATGGTACAGGTTGTGTACTTGTGAACCAGGATGAATTTGGAATACTTTGGTTCATGGTTAAAGAGTTTTCCTGTGAATGGATCTCTTTGCAAAAAGTTTTAAATTTTTAGTGATTTTCAGTAATCTGCTGCAAATAATTTGCTTCCGCATTAGTTAATCCTGTTTTCACGAGACGGTCGTTACAATTGCTATAGTGTTATTGGCTTTGTGCAGTTCTCCAGATATATGGTCATATCGTTCTGCTAGCGCTCTATATGACTTGTAGGATTCCTAAACAAAATCAATCAGCTCTAGTCGTCTCTTGTAGTACATTTCAGCCTTCTTTGCGAAGCTGTCAACTTTTTCTTCCAGAAGACCAAGCATGGATTTTACCCTTTCTTCCATATCTATAATTAAAACAAGAAATGATTATCTTGATCTGCTTTACTTATACATGAGTTGAAAGGAAAAGAACCATTCGGTTACCCACCAAATTTTAGTTGCAATGAAGTTAGAGATTTAGTTATAGTTTTATGGATGCGATCATCTAAGAGAAATACATATTTCCCTGTGTAATTTTTGAGACAATAAGAAGTTAATAATTTGGGGTGCAAACAATAATAGATTTCTAAATGCAATTTGTTCTTTCTTTAACATTAGAAATAACAGGCACAAGATTGCCCTATTGCCGTGCTACATATACAAATAATAAAAGAATAGCTAGTTTATATTTGACCATCTAGCATGATCCTTAATTGAAGGAACTTTCCTGATTGTGTACTTATTCTATCTCGTCCTTGAAAATTTTATTGCTTGAAGAATGAACAGTGGCATCAAAAGCCCGTTCCATTCCATTTGTTACTTTGGAGACTGTCCTTCACCTAAAATTGTCATTCTTAGTTGTTCATAGGCTTGTCTGGGTCTATTTCATCTGTTTTATTTGTGTCAGCACTTTTGTAAATATATTTTCTATCATGGTGGTTGTCCTAATGTTGCAGGAAGATGAAATCGCAGAAATGCTAAAATTGATTCCTAATTCTTCTTACTGTCTTCTTCAGATGGGTTGCATCATATGCTGTGGTGGAAATAGCTGTCAGATAGTACGCTCAAGAACAAAATTGATGAACAATTTGATAGAAAAAGGAAGGCCTCATGAGGTTCAGACTATATTTCTGTTTTGTTGCAGGGTATACGTGTAAGAGAAATTTTCTTATGGACATGCGTAGTGTTGGTTTTGTCGATGTTGTCAATAACCATGAAGACCTGGAACTATGTGCCTCGCTTGCAAGTGACATCTACAAGCACTTACAGTTAGCTGAGGTTGGCCATTTTCATAAAATTTTAGTGTTCGCACGTTTCAAAATGTTCTGTTAATTTGGTTAAGTCTTTCTTTTCTAAGATTAACTTTAAGCAATTAGATTTGTAGTTAGGTTGTGTGTATACTTCTATCATGTAGAAAAAGCAAGTAACATTGAGGTATATTACATATACATACATGTACTGATAGTATAACAACAAAGCAAATTATTGGTAAGTAGAGATAGAAACTTGCTCCAATAATGAATTCTTGCTACTGAATGTATATAATAGATAGGATAGAAGCCTAATTTTGAGATGAATACATTGGAACTTACTTTTGACATGACATGTAGTCTTGAAAAGTACTACACCAGTGTAGTAGAAAAGGGTTTGTGACGTGTAAAGTTTCTGTAATCGAAGTCGTTGAAGTTAGATCGTAGTAACTCCATAGTCTTTTTCCATTGATTCATTCTAGTTTATAGTGGTTCTTTCATATTTTTTTGAAGTTGTTTTCTGAAAGCTTTTAATGTTTTAATAGACAAAGAAGAGGCATGCTGCCGATTTCATAGAAGCAACTCAAAAAGATATAAATGCAAGCATTCGTGCTATTCTAGTGGACTGGCTGGTTGAGGTGAATTACTTAACATGATGGGTTTTGCATAAATTAGATTTTTTTTCTGATTTTTATCTAACATATATCCTCTTTGGTTCTGGACACCTTATACTTGACAGTTAATTACATTAATCGCTATCTTTCTAGAAATGAAGTGAATCAGAAGCGTTTTCAATTGCTCGGACTAGCTTGTATGCTAATCGCTTCGTAAGATTGACCTTTGTCTGTAATATTTCCTCCTTCCCACCATTTCTTCCATATGCTTAAAGAGATGAATTATTCTTTAGATGCAGAAATTATGAAGAAATATGTGCTCCTCAGGTGGAAGAATTCTGCTATATAACTGATAACACTTACGTTAAGGAGGAGGTGAGAATTGATGTCCTTTATCGTGCTCATCTTCACACTTCTATGCGTACCTAAAAATGCCATATATAGGTTCTACAAATGGAAGCCGTTGTACTTAGACACCTCAAGTTTGAGATGACTGCTCCAACAGTGAAATGCTTTTGAGGTATTCCACATTGCATTGATGTATATTACCCGTGAACACTGCTTTAAAATTTTCTTAACTTGACCTTGACAAACCTTATCTTCTTCTTCTATAATTATAGGAGATCTGTCTGTGTAGCTCAACAGTCAGAAGGGATAAGCGTCTAGTTCTCATTGCTGTCACCTTTTAAATATAGTTCAGGTTTTTAAGTATTTATCCATTTTTTTGTTGCAGGTTCCTTCTTTGCAACTTGAATTCTTAGCTATTTATATAGCAGAGTTGACACTCTTGGAGTACGGTTTTCTTTCTTATGCTCCATCGTTAATAGCTGCCTCATCAGTCTTCCTTACAAAATGTATACTACAGTCAATGAGGAAACCTTGGGTAAACAATGAAAATAGGTCCAGCCATCAGCTTGGTAGCATTCTGCAGATCAATGAGAATGACAAAATGTAATGTAGAGGTCATTATGTATAGGTAGGAGCTTATTCTTAAATGCAATGTGAGAAGAAATCTTATGGAATAGGTAAGTTATGAGTAGGAGAAACTATGCTTTCTTGTTTCTTTCGTGAGCTATATCTCAAAACTTGTATGTTTCTTTGTAGGTATCCATGGTGGTTTGCACAAAGTGGATGCTAACATCAACTTGATGGTGCTTGATCCACAAATACAAAAGTACAGAATGTATAGATTATGAGAAGAAATGTCAATATGTTCTAATCCAGGGAATCCGCCAATCAAAACTAACCATACATGAACCTCTACATGAGTTGCCAACAGGAAAGGCTGCAACTCGAGCTTTGGGAGTTGATGAGGGTATGGCACATACCTCTATCATGTTTGGGATTGGAAGATTCACCACTAAAACTGAGATTCATAGGGCTGTTAAACTAACTGTGAATTAGGTGGAGGAACTAAGGGAGATGAGCCCTCTTTATATTGTGCTTTGTAGTCTGTAGTGGATAGATGTAGTCAGAAGAAGATATTGTATACATGTACCTTTTTTCCATTCATATTGTAAAATAGGGGCCAGGTTAATGTCCTCCCCATGTGTACTCATTGTTCAAATATAAATAAAAGTATCATTGGTGACATTGTAAGCACAACTCGATCTTGATTAACATTAATCTATTTTCTTATTCAAAACCACTCTATATTGGCAAGCGACTGACTGGTTACATAATGTATCTCACTACATATGTATGTATAGTACATGGTGTCTTTCACTACACACTAGCTATAATTACACATGTAGCAAGTGCTAATTTTTGCTATACATGAACTAAAAATACAAATTGTAACCAATGTCATCTCTCCCTACATATCATAGGTACAAATTGAATTGTAGTCATACATTTGGCTACAATTGAAACTACATGTTTATGTGTAAGGACATTTTTACCTACAATTAGGGTTACATAAGAATTTGTAGCGAGAGGAATAACTAACTACAACTTTAAAAAATGTAGCCTAAACAATTAGCTACAAGGGTATTAGCTATATATTATAAATGTAAGGATACATGTAGCCAAAGCTTTTACCTACAAATTTTGGGGTTTTCGCTACAAATTCTTTTTGTAGTTAAAGACCATATTCTTCGTAGTGACGGTCATGGGATCATTTGGATATCCTCCAAACGGTCTTGAGACCATTTTCCCATCACTTCCTCAAAAACCATGTCATTTATTTAGGGTTTGGATCCTAGGATTGGTCACCAAATCAGTAATTATTTGTATATCAACTTAGGATCATTGGATCTTCAATTGCTCAACCCTTCTTAACCCTAGGTCACCAAACGGTCTTGGGTGATCACCAAACGGTCTTGAGACCGTTAGGGTGATCCCCAAATGGTTTTGAAACCGTTTGGGTCACTCAACCCAAACTTCAACCTAATTCAAGTATCATATCAACAATTAACCCGATTAGGGTTTAGAGGGTTGATGGACCTTTAATTGGTGAAACACTTGGAATTAATTGATGATTATCGGTAGGTGATTAGTATACATTATTCTAAACAGACCTCCAAATGGTCAATGCCTGGTCAACACTTCCAAACGGTTTGAAATTGTTTCCCTCCATGCGGTTTGATGAAACTGTTTGCTCCCAAACGGTTTGGGAAACTGTTTGAGGAAGGATTGGAGACCGTTTTCTAAAGTAACTTTTAGATATTTGTCTAGAATATTTTCACCTTCGTCTACCTCTATTCATCCAAGAACAGGGACTGTTCTTCATGGAAATTATAGCAAGAACTTAAGAGAGTATCTAAAGAAG
This sequence comes from Alisma plantago-aquatica, assembly GCA_963693085.1. Lineage (NCBI taxonomy): Eukaryota > Viridiplantae > Streptophyta > Magnoliopsida > Alismatales > Alismataceae > Alisma > Alisma plantago-aquatica. The sequence continues at coordinate 683,019,360 of OY856409.1, forward strand.
AAGAATAACCAATGACTTTAGGAGAGATGGATGCATTAACAAAGCTTAAGGGTTAGAGTTATAAAACCCACCTCTAGAACTGATCCAGAGCTCCAAGCTCCGTAGCTTTAATGGTGGATTGAGCTCCAGCAGTTGTCCAAGGTTCGTTCTTAATGTTTTGGATGAACAAGATGGCTAGAAAGGAAAATTGTGTGAAGAAAACCAATTACTAACCATTGATTTAGGTTTTCCACCATGAATTCGAGGTAGGATATGATCAAAACATACCAAGCTGGTTTGGTCATCCTTCCTCTAGTTTGGAGCTCTCCCTTGGTCGGCCAAAGCAGGTTTCAGAAGAAAAGAAGCTAAGGAAACGATCCTTTGGTATTTGGAAAAAGGATGCTTATATGTATTTATGGATTTTTGAGAAAAATGAAAAAAAGAGTTATTTCCTTTTATCTCCCAAACATATCACCAAGGCTTTCTCCATTCTTTGGATACATGGACATATTCTATAACTATGCAAAACTCTTCCATTATCCAAGGTTTAAAGGAAAAGGAACTAAACACCTTAAAGAGAGGTATATTAATATGCACCCTTATTAGATATTGCTTAATATATTAATAGTGTGACTAACTTTCACTTCTACCATGATCTTTTTGGTGCCCAAGCATGGAACAAGCTCGTCCAAACTATTGCAAACACATCTTCAAACTTTTGGTTGAAGGGCTCCATAATTAATATATTTCCTTTTTACATTAAGTTATATTAAAGAGCCATTTGTAGTTAAATCTTGATTATTTCAAAGTCCAAATTATCTCTCCTTCAAGATAATTCAAATGAGGCACCCTCTCATTTTATTTGCACTACTTGATGCCAAGAAACATGAGAGACCCTCTATATGTGACATCTTGCATATTGCACCCTAGGCTTTGGGTAATTTGCACATTACACCAAAACTAGGTTTTAATGCACAAGGTTTGCTCTACAAGATATATCTTGATGTCCAAGATTGTGGAATCCATACCAACACATCATATACATTCTTATGATGTCTTAACATCAGAGGAACATCTTAACATGTGCAATTTGCAAGTTAACCCCTCTACTTGGGTAATTTGCACTTTTGTCCAAAGTCAACAAAACAATGTTTCAACATTATTAAAAAAGGACAGAAAATGAAATATAAGCTCCTCAAAAGCCTTAATTACATTTCAAAGGATAAACAAAAGCATAATAATCACTTAATTAATCAAAACACCTAGGGTTAGTACATAACCCAGGTCAGGGATGTTACAAATTATCCACCCCTTACAAGGATTTCGGCCCCGAAATCATTACAAAAACATATTAAGAGAAAAGAGTAGGGTATTTCCTCCTGATCTCTTCCTCTAGTTCCCACTTGGCTTCTTCAACACCAAAGTGATTCCAGAGGACTTTCACAAGACTTATGTCTTTCTTTTTCAGCTTTTTAATTCACTTGTCAAGGATCAACACAAGTCCTTCTATATAAGATATATCATCATTTAACTCTACTTCCATAGGTTGTAGAATTGATTCTGTTTCAGAATGACATTTCCTTAACATGGAAATATGTGGAACACTGGGTGTAACTTTTGCAACTCTGGTGGTAACTCTATCTTATAAGCTTCCTTTCCAATATGTTCAATGATTTGATAAGGCCCCATAAACCTAGGAGCTAACTTTCCTTTCCTTCCAAATCTAAGAACTCCTTTCCAAGGTGAGACTTTGAGGTACACTCTGTCTCCAACCTGGAATTCTAAAGGTCTATGATGCTTATCAGCATAAGATTTCTGCCTATCTTGTGCAGTCTTCAACTGTTGTTGTATTATTTTAATCTTCTCAGTGGTCTGCGGCACAATTTCAGGACCTAAAAGTTGATATTCACCGGTTTCATACCAACATAAGGGAGATCAACAATGTCTACCATACAAAGCTTCATAAGGTGCCATGTCAATTCTATGTTGATAGCTATTGTTGTAGGCAAACTCTATCAAACTTAGATGTAGATCCCAACTTCCTGTAAACTGAAGAACACATGCTCTGAGCAAGTCCTCTAGAGTTTGTATAGTCCTTTCTGTTTGTCCATCTGCCTGAGGATGAAAGGTTGTACTAAACCTTAACTGTGTGACTAAGGCTTTATGAAGTCGCTCCCAAAAATGACTCATGAGCTGGGGACCTCTATCAGAAACAATGGTAACTGGGACCCCATGTAGCCACACTATCTCATCTACATACAGCTGTGCCAGCTTCTCTGCAGAATAGGTTGTTTTGACAGGTAAGAAATGTGATGTCTTTGTCAACCTATCAACTATTACCCAGATGGAATCATGACCTTTGGCTGTTCTGGGTAAACCAACCACAAAATCCATGGTTACATGATCCCACTTCCACTGAGGTATAGGCAAAGGTTGCATTGTTCCTGTGGGTTTCTGGTGTTCAACTTTAACTTGCTCATAGAGGACACCGCATAACGAACTCAGCAACGTCCTTCTTCAAACCAGGCCACCAGTACATATCCTTCAAGTTACGATACATCTTGGTGCTTCCGGGATGCATAGCATACATTGAAGAATGAGCTTCTTCTAGGACTAACTTCCTTAAATTATCCACATCCGGCACTATCATCCTACCATGATAACAGGCTACTTGGTCATCTGAGTCATGGAAACCATCTCGTTTATCATTACCATACTCTGATCTAATCTGTTGAACTGCAGCATCATCTTGCTGTGCCTCCTTAATCTGCTGTCTCAGAGTAGGTTTTATGGGCATCTCAGCTAACAACCCTGACAACAATGATACTTTTAACTGTACATTATCCTACCTTAAAGAGATAAGCATATCTCTCCTAGAGCACACCAAATAATTCAACTGTGCTCTGTCTAAGACTGGTGTTGTTGATTTCCTACTCAAAGTAGCAACTACATTGGCCTTCCCTGGATGGTAATCAATTTTACAATCATAGTCCTTGATTAACTCCATCCAGCAGCGTTGCCTCATGTTAAGCTCATGCTGAGAAAATATATACTTTAGATTCTTATGGTCTGTGAAAATCTGGAATGTCTCTCCATAAAGATAATGTCTCCAGATTTTCAAGGCATGGACTACGAAGCTAGTTCTAAATCGTGTGTCGGATAATTCTCCTCATGTTTCTTAAGATGTCGAGAAGCAAAAGAAATCACCTGTTTATCCTGCATCAACACACATCCTAGTCCATTCTTAGAGGCATCACAGAAAATTATATATGCCTTCCCTTGTTCAGGTAACAAAAGCACTAGTGCACTTGTCAACCTTTTCTTCAACAACTAAAAAGATTGCTGACACTTGTCACTCCAGGAAAAAGGAACATCCTTCCTAGTCAACTTAGTCAAGGGTAAAGCTATAGAACTGAAGTTCTTAATGAACCTCCTGTAATAGCCTGCCAACCCTAAGAAACTTTGAATCTCTGTCGATGTCTTCAGCTGTTCCCATTGTAGGACACATTCTACCTTTTTAGGGTCAACACGAATACCCAAAGTAGATATTACGTGTCCAAGAAAAGAAACTTCTGGTAACCAGAAATCACACTTGCTAAACTTATCATATAACTTATGCTCTCTTAGCAAAGTTAGAGCCTGACGAAGATGCTGCTCATGCTGTTGAGCATCTCTATTGTAGATCAGGATGTCATCTATGAAGACGACAACACACTGATTGAGAAAAGGTCAGAAGATTCTATTCATGAGTTCCATAAATGCAGCTGGTGCATTAGTTAGTCCAAACAACATAATTGTGAACTCATAGTGACCATACCTTGTCCTGAAAGCAGACTTAGGTATGTCACCTTCCTTAATACGCAGTTGGTGATATCCCGACCTCAAATCTATCTTTGAGAAGATTGTTGCACCATGAAACTGGTCAAAGAGATCATCAATCCTCGGCAGAGGATACTTATTCTTTATGGTTACTTTATTTAACTGTCTATAATCAATGCACAATCGCATTGACCCATCTTTATTTTTAACAAAGAGGACTGGAGCACCCCAGGGTGAAGTACTCGGTCAGATGAAACCCTTTTCAAGCAACTCTTATAGTTGTTTCTTGAGTTCTGCCATCTCAGCAGGCGCCATCCTATACTATGTTTGTGCTATCAGTTACGTGTCTGGGACTAGATTAATCTCAAAGTCAATCTCTCGGGGTGGAGGTACACCTGAAAGTTCTTTAGGAAATACATCTTCAAATTCCCTAATTATAGGAACTTCAGCATGATTAGGACTCTCCATGGTGGTATCTACCACATGGGCTAAGAATATATAACATCCTTGCCTCTTCAGCTTCTCAACAACCATAGCTGACACAAGATAGGTTAGAAGAATCTTTCTATCTCCTTGAAACATCCATATGTCACTATCATCTGTGAACACAACTTGCTTGGACTCACAATCCAAGACAACCTTATACCTTTCTAAGGTATCCATCCCAAGGATTATATCAAACCCTTGCATCTTAAGTGGTATAAGATCCGCTTGAACGTGATGTTAAGAAAAGAAGAGGCAAGGAGAAAATACCTCCCGCAAAATAGCAGATCCCATCAAAGGAGTTTCTAACTTCAAACTATATGTTCTATGACTAACCATCATATTGCAGTCAAGAATCACCCTTCGAGTGATAAAGGAGTGTGTAGCACCTGGATCAATCAAAACATATACGATGCAAGATGTAGACATATCAGAATATAACAATTCCATCTGACCTACCACAACCCGAGGGTTGATCACTGCATCAGGTGGATTCATCATGTAAAACCTCGTCATTGCCTGTGGTTGATTCGGTGCTCGATGACTAGGTGCCGATGATTTAGCTTGGGATGCTTGTCCACGTCCTCTAGCTCCTCTTAGAAACTATATCCTTTGAGATCCTTGTTGACTCTGTCTTTGGGGTTGAGTCACACTCACCTCTCGTGCTCTACAATCCTTCATTAGATGTCCCACATTTCCACAAATATAACAACTTCTGGTCCCTCGTTGTGGTCTAGTTGGTACTGTTACCGACATAGATGTTGAGATACGAGCTCCTTCTAGTGGTAAACTTCGTCCTCTACCCCTATTTGACGTCCACTGCGTCTGGGTACTGAATCTAGGTGGTGGTGTAGGCCCAGAAAACCTAGGTTTCTTGAAACCTTTAGATGAGGATCCTTGAAACTGGGGGTACATCTTCTTGTTCTTGGTCTATCTCTTCTCTGAAACAAACCTCTCTATCCTCCTGGCCGACTCCACAAAGGTAGTAAACCTTTCCCTATTCTCCAGAGCAGGCACGGGGGTGGTCAACTCAGTGTTTAATCCCTTCTCAAAATGTCTAATCCTTTCTTCATCTGTAGCTGTCATATGCAGACAAAACCGCAATAGCTCCATGAACTTAGCCTCATATTCGCTAATGTTCATCGGTCCTTGTCTTAACCTCTCAAACTGAGAGATTTTCTCATCCAAGAACGTCTTAGGAAAGTATCTATTGATAAATTCCCGTCGAAAAACTTCCCATTCAATCTCCACACCTAGCCTTTTCTGTTCTTCCATGGTCCACCAGTGACCAACACTCCCCTTGAGAAGATACACATCATGTCTAACCTTCTCAGCTTCTGGGCTGTTCAGGATTCTAAAGGCCTTCTCTAGTTCAGTTAGCCACAAGTCAACATCTGCTGAGTTAGCTGTTCCAGTATACTCCGTGGATCCAACCCGGCATAGTCGTTCAAACGTCTTACCGGATCCTTGTCCTTCTGGATGGGTAGGTGCCCTAGGTACATGTATAGTCATCCTATCAGTCATGTGTGTCATGGCAGTCATGAACTGCCTAAACATGGCTTGGAAGGTTGCATTCCCCATGTCAGCTGGATTGAACTGGGGTGGTTCAGGTATAGGTTCCTCCCTTTCTTGGTCTCTTGCACCTTCTCTAGGTGCAGTGACACTACTCTCAGCAACATGTTCCTCGTGTGATCCAGACATATTTATTTTTCTCTTCTCCTCCTATATGAGCAGAAGACACTATCAGATATACTGGAAGACACTAAAACAAACTCTAAAACCCTAGTCCTATGTCTCTGTAGACTCAGCGAACCTAGAGCTCTGATACCACTAAATTGTAACACCCAGTTCAAACAAAACGTTATTAACTATGCGGAAGAGATTAATTAGCAGCAGAATTACTGAAAATCACTAAAAATTAAAACTATTTGTAAAGACATCCTCAAACGGTAAAACTCTTTCATAAAGAAACAAGGTATGTTATATACAAACTGATTCATCAGTACATCTCTGTATTAACTCATCTCGAGAGTCATAACACTGACTGCCCTGTTAAACTGTACATGAGAAGTATACAAAAATCTCGAGGCATTAAGCTAAAAATATCAGATCTATATTAAACCATTTACTGACTCCTAGAACCTGAGAGTACAGAGACGACACATAGGACTCTCTATATACAAGACCTAACAGACAGTGTCTCCACCTGAAGATCACTGTTGTCCTTGATGTTGTTGTTACTGCTGCTCACCCACTGATGGGTTCCTTCTTCCTCGTCGTCTACCTAAAAAGTTGAATCCCACGGGGGTGAGACAATTGAAAAATTGTCCCAGCAAGAGTTATAACTCATCGCCAGAAGTATTGTTATAGCAGATAATAGAATAGTACTGAGCAATAGGATTATAAATATTCAACATTAGATAAATCATTGAATAACTAAATAAAGCAGTATTCTTGATGCAATCATTTCAATTATAACTTGACTAAATAGCAAGTCCTTTAATTCAATAAGGAATATGTATACTAATTATCCAACTAGGACATTATAAACAATGTATCATCAATCATTGTTTACCGTAGTTCAACCTAAGCAATTATGCTACAAAACTGATTACATTTTACAAACATACTTATGCCCTGAGGAGATGAGGTATACCGCTCATACTCCAACCGACCATTGTGAAATCAAAATCGGTACCATACATAGGTCATCAGAAGAGACGAATTTCTATGACCTCATCCTACTCAGTCAGTGTGAGGAAAAACATGCAGGACATCTTGTGTCTCTACTATAATAGCTTTCTAGGGTATTCTGGCAACTTCACTATTAGAGTTACAGTGGTGTGCTATACTCTCTTTGCAATCGAGGGATTTCTTGTATCTCACATCGATTCGGCATTAACAACATCATCGGGAGATTAGTGATACATCATCCCGGCATAAACATATAATGAAGGATTGAGAGATTAAATGTTTATCTCACATCAATTCCTCCATTAGGATGTAAGGATATTCACATCCATAACCCCCACATACTCAAAAGTATGCTCTCCAGGAGTTCCCTTAGGAAAACCTATTTCACCATCATCTAGTTTCTGACGATGATGGATCTATGGTCAGGGCTCTACATGATATCATTTTACTTGATTAATTAAGTACATTACATCATTCTTTTAGCATCAGGAATGTTTTCAAACATAAACCATTAAAACAATTGTTATAAAGAAAGAGTACTATATGAATCAAGTTCATTTCACAGCTTTATCAACATTGGGATCTCAATCCCCTATCAATTCATTATCATGATCCAAGAATATGGATTTTCAACCCTTAGATCATTAAATCACTTGTTACCACTTTAACAGGTAACTCAAAGCCATTAGGTCATTTAACATTGTAAACATAATAGTAACATTGCAGGTATTTCATATGACTCATACAGCCTGTCAATCTCATTTGTTACCTTTCAATAGGCAACATTGCATATTATTGCTTACAAGTCTCATTAAATACTTTTTAATGAACAAAGCATCATAGCTCTTACCTGGCTATATTCAATATTTCATAAAACCTGCAGATTAGCATAGATGACAATAGGTACATCAATTTCACATGAGCATATTACAAAACAAAGATAACTTCACTATTCAAGGTTTGCACCACTATACCCTTACTAGGGTTAGGGTTTCCAAATTCAATTTAATTAGGATTAATCATCCCCTTAACTTAGTTAAGAATAGTGATTCCTCATTTCATTATCTAATCATAGAGCTTCATGTTATAAAGCATAACCCAGGATTAGGGTTTCACACTTTTATTCACCTTAATTAGAATTAGGGTTTACTATTCACATACCTTGATTTAGGGTTTGCTATTCACATACCTTGATTTAGGGTCACATCATCACCATGCATTATAGATACTTTCATTATTACCCTCAATTTAGGGTTAAGGTTCATTAATCATCATAATTAGGATTCTCATGATCTCGCTATGAAGGATCATACCCTAATTAGATATTCATTCATATAGGAAGTCCTTTTTCTTGATTAACATTCATAAAAGGAATCTTCTCTCTATAAACCTCTATAGTATGATGTTTACTTTAGCCTTCATTAGGTTAAGTAATTCCATCATGAAAGAGAATTATTCTTCATGGCCTATATCATTACCATTGTAATCATTAGGGCTTAATTACTTCATGGGTCTTAATCACACTATCCCATTAAGGTACAAATACCATGATCACCTTTAATTACATCATGTATTAATTAACTAATCACTTTGTCCTTTAATCACTTTAAGCAACTACTAGAACTCATAAATATATCAAGTATTCAAGAAAAATTTGGAATTGAAAGTTGATCATCATGGATAGCAAGAAAGATGGTGAATAATAACATGTTTGGGTTCAAAGCTCAAAGCTCCAAAGATCCATGTTCCTAAGGTTGAAGATGACTTATTAAAAGTCCAAGACTCATTCACAACTCCTTCATATATAAGGAATCACCCTAGTTAAGAACTTGGTGAAGAAGAAAAGAAAGGAAGATCATAATCCTAGATCCATGCTTCAATCCAAGGTTGAATATGATCATGGCCTTACCTTAGGGTTAAGATTTGAGCTCCTTCTTTCCCGTTAGCACCTTAGCATGATACCTCACTACTCATGCACGATATGCCCTCACTTGTTGCCGATATACCCTTCACTTGTGGCCAATATCACTTCACTTGGGTGATATAAACATGCTATGGTCAATATCAACATGCTATGGCCAATACCACTTTCTATGGTCGATACCCAAGCCTATGCACGATACCAGGGCTCTATGCACGATATATAAAAGCAAGGAGGTGGTAGGATTCAAAAAAATTCACTAAGGGGTGAAAGGAAGGGTATATATTGTAACATCCCTGACCTGGGTTATGTACTAACCCTAGGTGTTTTTCTTAATTAAGTGATTATTATGCTTGTGTTTATCCTTTGAAATTTAATTAAGGCTTTTCAGGAACTTATATTTCATTTTCTGTCCTTTTTGAATAATGTTGAAACATTGTTTTGTTAAATTTGGACTAAAGTGCAAATTACCCAAGTAGAGGGGTTAACTTGCAAATTTCACATGTTAAGATGTTCCTCTGATGTTGAGACATCATAAGAATGTATATGATGTGTTGGTATGGATTCCACAAGCTTGGACATCAAGATATAGCTTGTAGAGCAAACCTTGTGCATTAAAACCTAGTTTTGGTGTAATGTGCAAATTACCCAAAACCAAGGGTTCAATATGCAAGTTGTCACCTCTAGAGGGTCTCTCATGTTTCTTGGCATCAAGTAGAGCAAATAAAATGATAGGGGTGCCTCATTTGAATTATCTTGAAGGAGAGAGAATTTGGACTTTGAAATAATCAAGATTTAAGTACAAATGGCTCTTTAATATAATTTAATGTAAAAGGGAAATATATTAATTATGGATCCCTTCAACCAAAATTTTTAAGATGTGTTTGAAATAGTTTGTACGAGCTCCTTCCATGCTTGGGCACCAAAAAGATCATGGTAGAAGTGAAAGTTACTCACACTATTAATATATTAAGCAATATCCAATTAGGGTGGATATTAATATACCTCTCTTTAAGGTGTTTAGTTCCTTTTCCTTTAAACCTTGGATAATGGAAGAGTTTTGCATGGTTATAGAAGATTTCCACGTATCCAAAGAATGGAGCAAGCCTTGGTGGATATGTTTGGGAGATAAAAGGAATTAACTCTCTTTTTTTTCCATTTTTCTCGAAAATCCATAAATATAAGCATCCTTTTTCCAAATACCAAAGGATCGTTTCCTTAGCTTATTTTCTTATCAAACCTGCTTTGTCCGACCAAGGGAGAGCTCTAGACCATTGGAAGGACTACCAAACCATCTTGGTAAGTTTTTATCATCTCCTACCTCGAATTCATGGTGGAAAACCTAAATCAATGGTTAGTAATTGGTTTTCTTCACACAATTTTCCTTTCTAGACATCTTGTGCATCCAAAACTTGAAGAACGAACCTTGGACAACTACTGGAGCTCAATCCACCATGAAATCTGTGGAACTTGGAGCTCTGGATCAGTTCTAGAGATGGGTTTTATAACTCTAACCCTTAAGCTTTGTTAATGGATCCCTCTCTCCTAAATCGTTGGTTATTCTTCTTCTTTAAATACTCTCATAAGTTCTTGCTATAATTTATGTGAAGAAAAGTCCCTGTTCTTGGTTGAACAGAGGTAGAAGAAGGTGAAAATATCCTAGATAAATATCTAAAAGTTACTTTAGCAAACGGTCTCCAATCATTGCTCAAACGGTTTCCCAAACCGTTTGGGAGCAAACAGCTTCATCAAACCGCATGGAGGGAAACGGTTTCAAACCATTTGGAAGTGTTGACCAGGTGTTGACCATGTGGAGGTCTGTTGAGAATAATGTAGACTAATCACCTACCAATAATCATCAATTAATTCCAAGTGGTTCACCAATTAAAGGTCCATCAACCCTCTAAACCCTAATCGGGTTAATTGCTGATTTGATACTTGAATTAGGTTGAAGTTTGGGTTGAGTGACCCAAATGGTTTCAAAACTGTTTGGGGATCACCCAAACGGTCTCAAGAACGTTTTTTGATCACCCAAGACCATTTGGTGACCTAGGGTTAAGAAGGGTTGAGCAATTGAAGATCCAATGATCCTAAGTTGATATACAATTAATTGTTTATTTGGTGACCAATCCTAGGATCCAAACCCTAAATAAATGACATGGTTTTTGATGAAGTGATGGGCAAACGGTCTCAAGACCGTTTGGAGGATATCCAAAGGATCTCAAGACCGTTTGGAGGTAACCCAAGACTGTTTGGAGGTCTAGGGTTGACTATGGTTAAGTGGTTAAAGATCTCAAGGAATTAGGTTGAAGTACATTCAATTGTTGACCTGGTGATCAATCTAATGAGTCAAACCCTAATTGGTTGACTTAGTTTTTTATGTTGACTTGAGAAAACGGTCTCAAGACCATTTGGAGGTCGTCCAAATGATCCCAAGACAGTTTGGGGTCAGGTCATGAACAAATTGGATGATGATTCAATGTGTTCAAATCAATTAGACTCACATTGGATTATGTTGAAGGGTCATCGATTCCAAACCCTAATCCAATTGATTCAAGCCATAATTGATGATCAATTGAGGGACAATTGAGGGTCAAATCAGTTGAAGGTTGACCTAATTAACTTAATTGAATGATGGTGATAGGTCCAATTGATGATTGAATACATATATGCAATTGTTGATGGATCCAACAATGGAAACCCTAAATCAATTTGAGGAGTTGGGACCATACTTGGTCCATGCGGTTTTGAGGTGGTTTGGACCAAACGGTCTCAAGACCGTTTGGGACCAAATGATCCCAAACCATTTAGGTTCATGCGGTTTCCAAATCGGTTGAGTGCATGCGGTTTCAAAATCGATTGTGTTCATGCGGTTTCAAAAGTCAAACTTGACCAAATGGTCTTGACCCCTAACTTTAGCAAACAGTCTTGGAGGTCTACTTTACCAAACGGTCTCGTTATCCTTGTACTAGAACAAGTAGAATGAAGGTCTTGAGCTTGAAGATGATGGTATCACCTTATAAAGTGATATTGGGTTGAAGCACACAAGCAAGCACCTCTTTGCCTGATATGGTGTGAAGCACACACACACCTCTTTGCCCGATATGGTGTGAAGGACACACACGCCTCTTTGCCCGATATGTTTTGAAGCACACACACATGTCTTTGCCCGATATGGTGTGAATCACACACACACCTCTTTGCCCAATATGGTGTGAAGCACACACACGCCTCTTTGCCTGATATGTTGTGAAGAACACACACATGTCTTTTCCCGATATGGTGTGAAGCACACATACACCTCTAAAGTGATATGGTAAGCAAGCACACACCTCTTTTCCCGATATGGTGTGAATCACACACACTTATTTTCCCGATATAGTGTAAAGCACACATACACCTCTTGCTCGAGATGGTAAGCCCACATACACCTATAAAGTGATATGGGTAGCAAGCATACACCTCTAAACCGATATTGGGTTAAGCATACACCTCTAAACCGAAATTGGGTTAAGCATACACCTCATGGATGATATGGTGTTGAGAACACATCTCTAAAATGATATGGTGGGTACCCTATACACTAGATGACAAAAGTGGTAAGGTGGTTAATACCCTAGAACATGTGATGGTCAATACACTAAAGTATGATGTGGCCAATATCTTCAAGTGAGGTGAGGATGTTATATCCATGTATGGTGAACGTAATACACCATATGATTGGAAGGGTTGATACCTTCATGGGTAAGGTTATGAGGAATATGATGATGTCTAGCTCAATATACACCTAACCCAATACATGTGTTCAACTTGACATACAAGATTTAACCCGATACACCTTATAAAGGTGAGGGAAAGATACTCTTAGGAGTAATGAGTGTAACACCAAGTAATGGTATGATTAATGCCTTGATAGGTGAAACACCTAAAGTGTTTGATAATGGTCAACCCTATATCAATAATTCCTTAACCCGAGATGAGTCCATATCACTTGATGATAGTTGGGTAATTCAAGTGTGTGACTTATGGCCAATACACAACTGGATAAATGTGATGAGTTAGTGCATAAAGTATTAGGATGAGAAATACCCTAATACAAGATAAGTTGATAAAGTTAAGTAAGTTAAAGGTGATGAGGGAAGTGATATACCAAGGCATGATAAATATCACATCCAGCACCTCAAGGTTGATACACCTTGATGCACCTCAAATCCAATTTACTTGGATGAGTAACACATGAAGTGTGTCATGTCAATTGTTACATTAAGATGTAATGAGTTAAATACCCTTTGATAAGTGTAGGCTAACATACCTTGACAAAGGGTTAAGCCAAGTTAATAAAGTATGATACTTTGTGTTGATAATCATTTATCATAAATGATGAGAATAAATAAGTATGATTGAATACTTATGATATCAATGTATGCTCCTAGATGTGTGGAGCAATGATTTAGGGTTTTGATTGATAATATGAACTTGAAACCCTATTCGGCTATAAAGGGGAAACCCTAACCCTAATAATGGGAAGGTTGTATTTCTTTTATTGCATAAGCCTTGTGAGACATGTTAAATACTTGTATAAAAAGTATAATGTTTATGTGGTCTGATGACCTCAAATATAGTTGTTGCCTACTGAGAGGTGACAAGATGTTCAATGGGCCTTGTGAGCCATGCGAATAGTTTTCGCCTAGTGAGAGGTGACAAGATGTTTAATGGGCCTTGTGAGCCATGTGAATAGTTGTTCCCTAGTGAGAGGTGACAAGATATTTGAATGAGCCTTATGAGCCATGCGAATAGTTGTCGCCTAATGAGAGATGACAAGATGTTTAATGGGCCTTGTGAGCCATATGAATAGTTGTTACCTAGTGAGAGGTGACAAGATATTTAAATGAGCCTTGTGAGCCATGTGAATAGTTGTTGCCTAGTGAGAGGTGACAAGACATTTAAATGGGCCTGGTGAGACATGTAAGATGCTTGTGCAACAAGTATCATGTATACCTTGGTCTGAGGACCTAGAGGTATTAGTTACCTGATAAGTGGTAATAATGTTCAATAATGAACTAAGGGTTTGAATACCCAGATCTAGTAATCATGATGATGATTAATATTAACAGATGATAATTGCCAATAATGTGATAAGGGACTGATATCCCAAGTGTTATGCATTCAAAGTGTTCCAAAGGTTATAAAAGTATTTTTTAAATGTATTACACCTTTCTTTGTACCATCTGTTATAATTCATGTTTGAAACTTATTTGATTCTAAAAGATATTATAATGCACCTAATTAATCAAGTGGAATTTCATGATGTAGCACCCTGACCACAGATCCATCAGCGTCAGTAGCTGCTGAATGGTGAAATAGGTTTTCCCACGAGATCTCTTGGAGGGCATATTTTTGAATATGTGGGGGCGATTGGGTGCGAATATCCTTATGCCCTAATGAGGGATTGATGTTTAGATAATTGAAATCTCTCAATCATTCATTATAAATGTTGGGATTGATGTGTAGATAACTAAAATCTCTCGATCCTTCATCATAAATGCTGGGATTGATGTATAGATGACTAAAATCTCTCAATCCTAAAGAGAGTGCATGTTGTGGCTGTAGCTCTATAGAGAAGTTGCCAGTATACCCTGGAAAGCTATATAGAAGTTGACACAAGATGTCCTGCTTGTGGTCTCGCACTGACCGAGACAAGTGAGGTCATGGAAGCCAGCTCTTCCAATGACCTTGTAAGGTACCAATTTTGACTTCGCAGTGGTCAGTTGGAGTATGAGTGGTATACCTCATCTCCTCAGGTCATAAGTGTGATTGTAAAATGTAATCAGTCGTATAGCATATTTCTTAAAGATTGAATACGAAAATCATTGGTTGATGTTACATTTCTTTTATACATCAAATGGATAGACGTTATACATGTTCTTCATATTCCTTACAAAATAAATAGATGAATTATTGCTTTATCATATATTTCTGCAATGCTTCAGAAGATGATATTGCTCTACTCTGCTTAAATAGTGATTAAATCCTATTATTAATGTAAAAGAATCCTTTGCCCAGTTTTATACTATTTGACTGTGATAATAATATTGTTGGCAGAGAGTTAAATCTCTCGCTGGGACATGAGTCTCACCCCGTTGGTCACCAACATTTTTAGGTGGACGCGGACGTGGACGAGGAGGTAGAGACCATACTGCAGAGGAAGAACACCAATAGCAGGGATAACAGTAATAGCTCAGGTTGAGTATTCTATCTGTTGTGTCTGGTAGATAGAAGTCCTATGTGTTGTCTCTGTACTCTTAGGTCCTTGGATTTTGTACATGATGGTTTTATAAACAATTTGAGATTTTGGCTTGTATGCCTCAAGGTTTTATGTTGCTTCAATATATGTTTTGAAAAAGCAACTGCTATATGTTATCCTTGAGATGAGATGGTACAATGTGTGTACAATGTGAACCCTGATGTATATAAAGTTTTGATTCTTTCAGTAAGAGTTTCCTGGAAGAGGACTTCTTTGCAAAATTGTTTTAATTTTTTGTGATTTTGTTAATCCGCTGCTTATGGCTATTCCGCATAATTAGTAACGATTTGGCTATCAGTTTGGTGGTGGTCGTTTCAAGTTTGGTATCAGAGTTTAAGGTTCGTTGAGTCTACAGAGACATAGGACTAAGGTGTTGAGTTTGTTCTAGTGTCCTCCAGTATACTCTATAGTGACTTCTGCTTATGTAGAAGAAAGGGTGAAGTTTAAAAATGACTGGAGAACACGAGGAACATGTTGTCGAGAGAAATGTTGTTGCACTAAGAGAGGGTGCAAGGGATCAGGCAAGAGAAGAACAAGTGCCTGAGAATTCCCATCTTGACCCAATCATGATAGAGAATCATGTTTTTATGCTCTTGTTGGGTAGGTTAGGACAATAGTGATGCGTATAGTAGACTGGATACTAGCATTACAACCTAGGTTACCAGTCCTCAATGTAGAAACTCTGGGTTCTGAAAGGGTTCCTAAATGACATGGTCATGTTGGAATAGTGGAAAACATGGGACAAATTAACATATGGCGAGAAAATAGACTCTTCCATAAGTATAGACAGATAGTACATATGTGATGGTAATGCCCAAGGAGGGTCACTAAGCTGAGAATTAAGGAAAGGCCTCTACAATTCTAGAGACATTCACCTACTTGTTCTCAAAAGAAAAAGTTTTTGGTGCCACCAGTACAATAAATGCCTAGTGTACCAAGGCAGTAGTCACTAAGTAAAGGTAAAGGTCCTAACTTTCCACTTGTAAGAACTTCTGGCTTAACTTCTACATCAGTAATAAGATCGATAAGACCATGGTACGAGGACAAGACATGTTATAGATATGGACATGTTGAGCATACTAAACTCTTCTGTTTAATAAGAAGGGAGGAAATGACCCAACAACCGAGGCAGACTCAGAAGGGCTTACAAAAGTTACAACACAATAGTGTTAAAAAAAGAAAAAGCAACAACATGAAACAACCAGACTCTATGTGTGGAGTCAACCTAAAGTGGTAGATGACCGCAAGGGGTAACAGTTAGATAGAGCTTTTTCATTTTGATATGCCTTCCCTTGATGTTATCTGATAATCATAAGAAGGATTTTTGTTATTGACTTCCCTATTGATTTCCCTATGGGAACTTAGGGAAGAAATGATGAGGACTAGAATTTATATTCTGATCAATATTGTTTTAAATGCTTTATAATTGCTCTTATCTGTATAAAAGAGGGTGAGATGTAAATGAGATGCCTGGAGAAAATCCAGGAACATTAAGTCATGTGTCTTGGATGATATGAAAAGAAAGGTATATGGTACAAACAAAATGCATACTACCTAATATCTGTACTTGTATACCCTGACCAGGTATTCAACTATTGAAGATAAGGTAAGTATGGAACTCTTCAATTGTTATCTTTCTGATTACTCTGATCAAGTAGTCATTTTCAGACAATCTAGTGAGCATAACGAAATTGAAAATATGGCATGGATATTTTTATCACATCCTAAGTGCATTAAATGGACTCTGAGATGATCTCAGATCAATTTGTGTGTATGAGGAAGTAAAAAGTATAATCCTCGTGATAAAGAGAATGAGAACAAGGGAGATGATCCCTCTCTGATAAATCCTGTGTGAATAGTAAAGATCTTTTCCCATGATGTAGAAATGGGAAATGTGATTAAATCACAAAATGTTCATGAACATGTTAGACAATAACAAAGAAAGGAGTGATAACATGTAATCATCCTTATAATTCCTATGTTGATGGCAAGGAACCTATGATGAAACAAGAGTAAATGACTCATGAACAGTTGAAAGTTCATGCAATAATCATAGGAGATGATAATCTCTTCTCTTTGATAAACAACCTTGGGTAATGATGGGGTGATAAGAGGAATATTTTTCTTTGTGTTTTTTCCTTTCAGGGACATGGCAATCAAGTGGGTCTTATGACACTTGATGTGCATGAGTTAAAAGTGTCCAATTGATGGATACTGAGAAAAGTATCAGTTCGTCTTGGACTATGGTTCCAAGATAAAGATATGTGTAACAAGCAACACTACAAGAAAATGATGATTTGGCTACAATTATCATAGCTACATATAAACTATATATAGTTAAAACATACTTCTCTTTACAAATCCTACATATGTATCTAATATAAATATAGGTATTTGTGTGCTACTCTATTAACTGCAAATTCACTACAATTTTTGCAAGCAGTACACAATCATAGAATAAGGCATTATGTTGAAGTCAAGGAACCAAACAATTCATCTGGCGCGAAAATTTTGATATTTACCTTTTAAAATTTTGGCTTCCAGTTCACATTCCCGTTTCTGCCAAAATCTAAGCAATAATTCGTAAACCTGCCCAACATAGTCATCTTCTCCTAATTGGGTGTCGTGGGTGCCTAATCATTCCCGCACCGTCCCCTCTTTCATTCATCAAAGATTTCCTTTCGTGAGCCTGGACGAAGATTCAGACGCCCAGTTCCGGCCGTCCGTTCTGGCCGTGATCTTCTTTTATGGTTCTTCAAGAAACGACATCCGTAGAGTCCATCTGGGCGAAGGACGTGCGTAGAAGAAACTATCAAAGTGAGATCCTGTGGGAATCCGTCAGCGCCGAGGAGGTCTGCGCATCCTCAAATCCTCTGATTCCTAATTCGCTCTCTGGGTAATCTTTGAAGCCATCAATGCACTACTGAAGCTGACGGGCCAGGGATCTTTAGAGAGTGGTGGGTGCCTTCCTATTACCTTTCTTGTCGGGGCTTCCTGGGAAGGATCCACCTTGCTGTTGGATTTGGGTTGTTAGGTAGGTAATATTAATTATTATGTTCTCTAGCTCTCTCTCCTCCACTAACGAGGTTCAATAGCTCTGATCACAGGCTGAGTCCAACATCTCATTGCGCAAGAACCTTGCTAGAAGGGCGTTTAATGGTGAAACTGACATGCCATCCTTCTATTCCTTCACAAGCCCCAACATCTTACGAAACTGCAACATGTTTTCAATGTGGCCGCAATTTGTGTAGATGTGGGTGACAATAACAATCAAGAATCTATACAAGTCAAACCCATACCTATTGATCAAACCATGGAGCACTCTCTCTAGGATCGGTGAGTGACTTGTTCATGAGGAGAGCAAGTGAACATAGATGATATTATTCTATTTTCTAGCTGTGCTGACCATTGATAGTATGTCACTGGAATAGATGTTCTCACAGCCTATTAACCTTCTGGTAGCTGTCAATCAAAGTACACCAGTTGATTTCATCATACACATTTTTATATCCCAACTATTAGTTTTAGTTGTAGTATTAGTACAAAAGGCACCAAAGTATTATGAATTCTATAATGGCCACATCAACAATTGGCGGCTGCAACATTTAACTAATGGTATGCATTGTTTATAAAGCATCGAAACAAAGAGAATATTCCTGGTGATGTATTGTTCTAGTGCATAGGAGTAAAAGAGTATTTAAACGAAGCAATTTCTATCCTCAGTTGGACAGAGATGAGGAACTCTTAGATCTAACCTCGATGAGGCTACTGTCAACTTTTCATTTGATGACATTTCTGTGGAGTTTTCTATGCTTCTATTTATTTCTAAACAACGATAGCTGCCCCAAAATAAGCACATTATGTACATAAATCACTACCAATACCAACCATTTTTTTTAATCTAAAAAGAACCAAATGGTTTGATTCTTTTAAAATGCACGTACAAAAATATTGGCACAATTTGCAGGGCAAAGTCTTTTAATCACGGGAAACTCCTAAATAGCCTCATCATTGGATGTAAACCAACAAAATAATCCATAGGTGACCAACCATCCATTAGCTGCTTGAGTTCTGATATATGTATGTACTTTTTGTTTGTATGCATATGTATGCATGTATATCTCATGCTTTGAGTGTGTGTGTATATAGCATTGGCTAGTTACTCTCAATTTATGGTGTCATACTATACCACTACGTATCTAATATCAATAAAAGTAACTACTATCTATGTTTAAGTTGATTTGTGAGACTAACCTAAATAGTAACAACTCTATCTTATGTAAATTATTCTTGATTGTTTCTAGGTGTCTTTGATGGTCCATCCAACCAACCTTAGATGCAAATTAGACAAGTAACAATGGGAATCCTTCTTCTTCAGTTACTTTCATATAAGCTTCCTGTCAATGCTTTGACTGTCAAGATGATCTTGATGCTGGAAAAGTTCCTTGGTACAGGTTTCCTTATTTTTTTTCTTTAATGGTTTTATCTTCTACATCTATTTCTCACCTTGTAAATAGCTTTATCTACAAATTGATGGCCATTTTTCTTGATTTCCTTTCCCTTTTTGTTTTTGCACCAGTCTCTTCTTAAATTTCATGTATCACTTTTCACTACTCTATCCATACTGTTGTGATAACTTAGTTATATATTCATCCAACAGTTCACGTAGGATCTTTATTTCAAGTTACTAAGTGGGTCTTTAGAATGATATTCTTTGGTATGCATTTATAATTTGAGGTTTACCATAATTTCCTTATTCTAATCTAACATGAATCCGTTAGTTTTGCATCACCTCTCAAGTAAGTCCTTCATTCTTTTTCTATCTTAAAATTGGTTTTGTTTACATTGTTATATTACTTCAGGATATATTTTGTTGTTTTTAATTTTATTGAATCCTAAAAATGTAGACTAGATGTTTGTGGTTGTATAGACCAAAAATTTCTAGTATCATTTTTATTTGCCAAATCATAGTCATGTTATGTGGTGTAGAACAATTCTGTAAGGGCCCAACTTTTCTTAAAGATATGTGACTTAATTCTAGTAACATATTTAACACGTTTATCAACTTACACGTGGTGGCAACCTAGTAATATGTATCTTTTACTAAGCATGTCAATTGAAATGTAAAATTCTTAATCTACCCATATCTACATCTTATATGGTCCACTTGAATGATATCTACGTAGGGCCTATAGGGAATCCGTTCTAGTTCTTTTCACTCATACATAAGGATAAGTCGGTAGCATAATGGGAGTTTGGCTTTGGCAAGGGTGGTAATAGTTAATTTATGCCAATCATTTACACCATATGTTGTAGTGTTTGATATATTTGTATTCAATCTTCTTCAAGATCGTCTCCCATTATGTTGCTTCATTGCATCCACCAGGAGTTATCTTTTTCAGCCACCCTTGGAGGAGGCTCAAGTTTCTTAGCATCTAGACCTACAACTTCATTAGACCAAGTGTCCGCTTCATGTTTTGCAACAATTAGTTTTTCTTTTCATTCCATCTCTCATCATCTTTGGGTAATTCAATTTTATTTTGCATGTTCTAGTAATGATGAATCTATGTTATATTCTTTTCAAGAGGGGCTACATGATCTCCCTTGTCTGCAACACGTAACTGATTCAAACATGCCACCCATTTTGACTAGTATCCTTGTCAAGATCTCTAGTATATGATAAAATTTTATTATTGTTCTTGGAGCTATATTGTTTTTTTTCTTCCGATTTTAGTATAATTTTGCTACCATCCTCTTTGATACTAGTGTGTGAGCTTTGATATTTTTCCTTTCCTACATACAATCATTCAGGAAGTCCATCCTCAAGCGACTGTCATCCCCTTTTTGTGAGAGCTGGTGAAGCATTATAGGTAAAGGCTATGATCTAGTGAGAAGACTGATATCGTTATCGATATACTGATTGTTATGGGATTTGTGCATTGATCTAATCTCTTTTACAATCTGATTCCTTTTATAGTGGCTTGCATAAAAAGAAGAATACATACCCATGAACAACTACTAGTGTACTTGATTTTCCATCTTAGCTAGGCTTGCTATACTTTTGAGCATGTTGTTAGTCGTAGATGAACACGTATTTTCTAATGAACATGAGTAGCCCTTTATCATTAATGTATCTAGCTCAATTTATATAGCAACAACTATTATCTACTGGTCTATATACAATCAACTTATTTAGTAATATAAAAGCCTTTTAAATTGAGATCTATTTAGATTGCAACAGTTATCATCTATTAGTCATATATATAGGGACTAAAGATTGAAATATCTATATGGAAACATATTTGTTTCTGACGGATAGGACATTTTGGGTATATAATATATTATCAGAAGTGGTGACTCTGATCCGGCCTTTCTTACACTGGGGATTGACTTGACCATATTGAGCTTGAAGCTAAACACCCAATATACTTTATTAATAATTTTTGCATGCCATGACTCGATGAGCCTGTTAAGGGAGAACTGGGAATATTTACTTCTTATTTCTTATTATGCTAAGCAGCCACTACAACTTCAGGTGAGATTTTTGGTTGTTGCTTAAAATTTATGAGATTTATATTTCTAATATAGTTCCTATCATGATATTTTCAGCCAAAATATTTCTCTAATTTTGTTCCTTGTGTACGGAGATCATTTCATTAGCCGTTTTATGGTTATCTTGTATAGACGACAATTGTTAGAATGTGATTTGCCTTGTTCTGTAGCACAGGAGGAATATGAGCTTAACTTGATGAGATATACCTATATGCTTATTTAGTTTCCTAAGGATGTTGGGCTGCTAGTAAGCAATTTACGTGGATGAGTTCCAGGATACAAGTTGAATGCAATATATACTATTGCCAACACTTTCTTCTCATCCTTGCTTGAAAATTATAGTTGATGAAGATCAGGTTAGCATCCCATTTAAATATTTCTTTTCAGCTTATAAAACCAACATAATTTGATGTCATTATGCTTTTACAGTTTGTTTTCAGTTTGCTGGTGCAAACATATGTGGGGTTGATACATTATGTAAGGATATTCCAAATCATAATGAGGTTGGTTCTCTACAGAAGATAGGTTTTTCAATTCTCATGTGAAGTTATTTTCTCTAAAAAATTGAAATATATATCCTCTACTTGTTGTTTTTTATTTTTTACATACATCCCACTAGGAAAACATTCTAGGCATCATAATGTTCCTTTCAATGTGCATGATTTTATAGGAAAAAGGCCAATATCTAAATGTTCTTTATCAATATTTCATACCTTTCTCTTGCATGAACTTATATCGTCAATGTTCATGTATCTTATCTTTCTATACATTTCATATAGGAAAATGGTTCTCTCTCTATACATGAACTTTAAGGACCTACATTTATTGAAAAAAACGTTTCTTAAATATTTCTTGTCTACTTATTGAAGGGAAATAGTGGCTACATAATGCTCTATGGTGATGGTTGTAGACTACTCTTCAACCATGGTAGTAAAGGCTCCATACAATGGAGCTGCATAGAGTGTCTGTGTTTCCCTTTTTCAATTGCATTAGGATACCAATGTAACATGCTATGAATAACTAAATTCAACCTCCAAGGCAAAACTAACAGGCACCTATCCTAACTACTCAGTCATCCTTGCCAAAGTAATGGCCATGTTGGCCGTTGTAACCTTGTTAATCTTTCTTAGGCTGCATGATACATAGCAATATGCTTCTTCCTAAAGTCTTGGTAGGGATCTTATCTACATAGACATCAGTCTTCTCGACCATTAATTTTCTGACCTATTTTAAAGCAATCATTGTTGTTAGGAAATTCCCATTTTATATATGTACTATGAATGTTCCTTGCTAGTTTCTATTGGGGATCCAGTTTCATGCTGATGTAGTGTTTACCTTGGAGAAAGTTGGAGTTTTTTTATTGTTGATATATATTTTGAGAGGCTTACCATGACTGTAGGTCTTCCTATCTTCGTGTGGTTGGTTGTGTGATGTGGATATTATAGTCTCTATGTCATACTCCCTCCCCATAGCTTGGTGTTGCAGTAGCAGACCCCAACACGGCTCCCTCTGGGCAGCAGTAGGCTTCCAAAGGCACCTTCAGATGCTCTTTCAATCCACTCTTCGACCAGCCTTCAATCCTCACTTTACCTCTCTTTATCCCTTCATGCCTCTTGATCCATTGGTCACTTATTACTACTGCTACTATATCCAGTAGGTGTCTAAATTGGGGGTAGCAGTAAGTAGGAAGATAAGTAAAGAGAGGAGTTGAAGTGATGGTCAGGGTGTTTGCAGAGGAGTATCCCATGGTATTGATACAAACTTGCAGAGGAGTATCCCATGGTCTTCCTCTCCTCTCTTCTCAATGTTGGGGGACAAATCAGCAATAGTGGCAATGATTTTCTGCCTTCTGGTTGGTGACTGCTACTGGTCATTAAAAAAGAACCCAGGAGGCGTTATAATCAAGTTGGAATGGTCCTGTGGAAAAGGATGAGCGCAAGGACTAGACCCTTTAAGTGTTTGAGCAAGTTGTTATGAGTGGGCAGAGGAAGAAATATGTTCAATCAAAGGATATCTGGTGCTTCTCTAATATGGTTAATACAGGCAGAATTCACTTGTTCTGGGCTATTGTTGGATCTTTTGCACTTGTACCATGTGAGAAATGAAGACTAGGACTGAATTGCTAAGCATCACTAGTACAACTCTAACTCTACCCATATTTACTATGTATATAAATTAGGAAAGTCACTCAACTAATATGACATTACCCAGATCCACAAATTAATAGAATGAATCGCTTGGCTAAACATTGAGAAGATAAGGTGTTGTAATATAATATCACTTGAGGAAATTGCAATATAGATGATCAAATTAACCATATTACTTGCTTTCTATTTAAGATACCCCTATATTCTTAACTCTGAATTTGAAAAAGAAACAACATGATTATTATTGTTGATCATCTCATCTTCATTCTTATTGTTAGAAATAAATTCGTTTACGCTAATAACCAATTAACCATATTACCTTATTTTTGTTTAAGATACTGATAAATGACAATAAAGATACTATCTCACGGTCTTTGAAAGTGATTCTATGCAAAGAAGAGAATTCTCAAAGAATATCTCAGGAAAAAAAGGTCCACGTTCTATATATGCTGCCAACATGATTCCTAGATAGAGAACCTTTCATATATTTTACTATATTGAAAATTATTCAAGACATTGACGTGTCATGTTTTTGGAATTATTGGAATAATATTTCTTGTAGTAATTAAATTAGTTTCAGTTGTAACACATTCATATTATAAGACAAAAATTGGATTGTTTATAACTAACCATCTTCAAACTGATTGGTTGTAGTTTCTATATGAACAACTTTTGTTTATTTCATGAAGTCCTAAATCATTGTTATTTTGGTTAGACACTTGGTTCCTCTTTCTAATTGTTCATTACCCCATGTGGTTGATGAACCACAAACATGATACCTCCTAACCTTAGCATCACCAATAGATGATGACAAACTAAGCATCAATTTGACTAGCAAGGATCTTGAGATAATTGAGAAGCTTTACATCTTGTGATGTCATGATCTTACCTTGGAGTTAAAGTTGGAAATGATATAGGGATTGGATCCCTCCTCCTGGATTCAAACTCTAGGTAAACAATCATATAGATAATATTCATAACGAAGCCAATAAGTATTAAAGGGGATGCTTTTATCTTCTACTAACGTGGATAACTTATCTTACTTTTTTTCACTAACTTCAAAACATGGTCTATGTTTGTCTCGAGGCTGTAGCTAGGAGTGAGCTCATTAATGATACTATTGATGGGGAAGCTTATCTCTTTTACTAAGGTCTATGTTGTTTAAAATGATTCCTGACGTGTTCCTGTATTAGGGAGTTTCATTTTGTTTTTTGGGGACAAAGGACTTCTTCTCTGATGTACTTTGTCCTAGTAGTGATACCAATAGCGAGGTTTCCTATATTAGCATCTCAAGGCAAATGAAATTTAGCAATACTACTCAGTTGGTTCTGCTACTGCCACTACAATCAACTTAACCAAACAACAAAGAAGCGAGAGACACCACCCTTCCTGAATATCATTGTTATGCTTGTTATTACCATTGATAGGCTTAGTTGTAGCTACTACACAGACATTGCAATTAGTGTCCTCTTGTTCAAGACGGCTTCATCACACAGATATTTCAACATGTGACATTCTTATTATTTAGGAATAGAGGAATAAGTTGTTAGACATCCTTACCCCAAAGATGACAACAGCCCTAGTAGCATTACTATAAGTTATGCCCCAACCGTCTTGAGTTTTTGAGACATGATATCATCATTTTTCCCCTTCTTTCTAATAGGTAATGATTTACTATAATCTAAACTTTACTTATGGACATTCCTTGTTGTTGATCTCTTCTTAAGGTTCTTGCAACTTCTTGCTGACATTTCATTGTTTATTATAATTTAAAGGTTACACATCAGATGGATTTGAATGCTTTTGTTTTAGGTAAAACTTCAATACAAGACATATGACGTGTTGGAAGGGCATCTGGTCTTTTAGGTTCTCTAGATGCTAAAAGTGTTGAACCATTTGTCAAAGAAGATCTTACATAGATATACAATATTAGAATCTAGAATTTAGATCCCATGCAAATCTTGTTTCATAACTGCACTTTATACAAGAGTTAGATTTTTGGAATTAGATCATATAAATGAAGAGATAAATGATTGCTTGAATACCACAAAGGCACTTTCCCACTTCCAGCTGACACACTTGAGTCAACAAGTATGATGCACACTAACTCTTGTCTTAATTTGTAGCTAAATATACACATTCCAGGATGGACAGATATGTGATCAAACTTCAAAATCAGTGGAGATTTAGTGATGAACAAAAGGACTAACCAAAGTCAACAAAATCAGGTCAAGATGCACTAAAGATCATGCTGGAATGAGAGAGATATATACTCAGTGGCAAGTAAAGAAAGGTAGGGGGTTTTCTTTGTGACTGCAATCAAGCTGTTCAGCTGTAAGCAATGTTTCACGTTGCAATTTGGCAAATGCAACCAACGAACTAGTAAGTGGTAACTAATTATTTATTCATATATCATTCTTTCCACTTGCTCAATGCCCCTTCTTTTCCATCTATTCCCTTTCTATCTAGAAGAAATGACCATAATTAGTGAATGTGTGTTATTGGGGCATGATTGCAGAGCTTAAAATATGACATTTGTGATTCTGAGTACAGAGACAATGGCATTTTCAAATTTGATTTCCATGTGAGAATTAGAAATGCAGCTGTTGTGATTCACTTGTTACTAGTTGTTTATTTAATTCAGGACAACAACTGTGTGCAATTAGACTTGCTAGCTAGCTGCTCCATGTAAAAATTAGAACAACCATTGTGATTCAAAATATTGAGGAGAATATCACTTAAATAAAGGTAAAAATTGCATAATACCATCTAAGCAGACGATGATGTTACCATTAGTAGTTTCATATTGTCTTGTAAGGCTACCACCTCACTAGGAGTCTAAGGACCACCTAGTTCCTCCCCTTCCTCCTTAAGATGTTTCCCGTTGTAGGCTTGAACCATGGCAGGAGTGGCTTGAGTCCCTCAATAATCTGAGTGTCCACCTAAGAATATGCATCTGTAATGTACTTATCGATTTCCAACGTCTTAGCCTAGGTGATGCCATTATTTATAGCTAGGTGCTCACCCTCAGTAGGGTCATCTCTGCAACATTTTGCACCGCCATGAATCTACCCGCCTCTGTCATTCCTTACCACCCAACTTATGCACATCTTCTTCATGACATGGTTCACCGCAACGTCTATGTTAATCGAGTGGTACCCTTCCTCTGGTAATTCCCATTGCTTCTTCACCCTCCTCTCAAGGTTTAATTGACCTCCTATGTGAATCAACATTGCCTCCTTATTCTTCACTACTGCTCCATCTTTATAATTAACTCATTGACGCTTCATCTTCTAGCTATGAAGATGTGTTCGTTCCTCACTTTCCACTGAACCCAACAACTAATAAAGAACTCGGCTGCGCCCCTTCCTTCCTTATTTCTTCCCCATCACCAATTCCATCCACTCCCTTACAGCGGCCATCCCGAAAAAATTCAGGCATTGGCTGCAGTAAAATTCTCCACCACACTTCTTGATTGATTGGACAATCCCTTAGCACGTGCAATACACTTACCTCTTTCTAACCGCACCTACTACAACTCCCATCTGTGATCTCCCCAAACCATTGGTTAGTATTCGATTATGAGCCACAATCCATGCAAAGTTCCGTATTCTATGAGAGAAAAAGACACTCCCATATATGATTCCAGCAACCCTCTGTGCAGACCGTTTTGGTTTTTGACAAGCATTTGGTATACGCTAGCTGTGTTAAACTTCACGTGCTCCCCTGGATTCCATACCCAATCATCTTCTCCATTTAAAACATGTGGAGTTGGCATCTTGCAGATCTCACAAACTGTGTCCTCATTGAACCATCACTACAATAGAACAGTCAATTTGTTAGTATTTTAACCCTTCCTAGAACGTGGTGTGTTTGGGTGAGAAGCCTAGCACAATACTGAACCCTTACACAAAGGGTCTTATCCAAAAGGGGGTCCCCCAAAGCAGTGTAAGGGACAATTCGGGGCCTATTAGCCCAAGTGATCATCTGGATGCTCTGGAAAGCCAGATGCCAGTGTCACTTCAAAGTTCGAAGGTCGCTAGATGAACCCAAAAAAGGTCTGGCAGGAAGCCATCCATCTCTTCAACACCATGACTTACGTTTCTAGCTACGATAAGCTAAGGGCACACCAGGACACCATATCTATTTGGTACAGGGATAAAATACCTTTGCCTAGCATCCATTCTTGGTCCTACACAATGGTGAGATGGGATAAATCGGAGAGGGGAGAAATTAAAGTGAATGTGGTAGTTAAGAGATGAAAAGTCAGAGGAGATAAAACATGCCTCTTAGCAGTGGGAGGCATAGCTAAAAATTCTGAAGGGGAGGTCCTTTGGGGTTTCTCCTCGCCCAAGCATCATCACTGGGAAGACAGAGGCATACTGGAGGCCTGTTACTATGCTATTGACCTCGGGCACTCACATGGCACTATCGTCAATAGGATTGAGTCAGGAAATTAAAGTGAATGTGACAGTCAAGAGATGGAAAGTCAGAGGAGATGGAACACGCCTCTTAGCAGTGGGAGGTATAGCTAAAATTTCTGAAGGGGAAGTCCTTTGGGGTTTCTCCTCGCCAAGCATCATCAATGGGAAAACGGAGGCTTACTGGAGGCCTATTACTATGCTATTAACCTCGGGCACTCACATGGCGCTATTGTCAATAGGATTGAGCCAGACCTTGATAGAGTCATCAATTTAATCAATGGTGCTTCCAATATTCCATGGAAGAAAAAGCAGGTGGTTGAAGCAATCAAAGTGGAGTTACATAGAGATAATGTTAACGTGTCCAAGGTGGATAAGGAAGGTAATCACACAACAAGAGCCCTAGCAGAATATGGGGGTAATATTTTGGATAGCTTTGTTTTTGGGTCTTTACAACTAATGCTGCCGGTAGTTAGAGAATCATACCATAGAGATATGCTAGGGGTTCCACATACTAAACATGTAAATCTGACATAGTGCATACGGATTTGTTGTAACGACCTTTGGGTCTTTTTTAGAGAGTGCATGGACGGGATCCAAGGTGAATACAACTTCTCCTCCAGGTTTAATTTAAAAAAAAGTGGAAGGGTCATAACCCCCCTAACATGTAAGTAGCATATAAATAAAATATAAAATCATCACACTATTTGTGAGGGTTATACCGTTTAGTACAATGCAAGGAGTGCTGGCCAATATCATCAATCAATGTGAGTATCTGTATTACTGATTCAAACCATAAAGGGGCCGTTTGGATGAAGTAGTTGAAGATGGGATTGTATTTGATACTGGTATTCTGAATGCGGTATTAATAAAGCTTCTATTTGGACGCTCTGTGGTGGTAGTTAGTAATTACCTGTATTTCCGTTTCGGTATTTGTCTATTCAAATTTGTAGCCTTCTAAATCACGCCGATAACAGCGTGATTTGAGAAACCATGCAACATGCCCTCCCAGGGAACCCGCCTCCACCCTCTGGCGTCTCGTAAAAATCCCAAATTTACTCTTCGCCGCTTCCTACATTTCTCCTCGACGGCTCGACCCCTTGTCCGATCTTCCTGTACTTCATCTTTTCCTTTGTTGCATGACACCTCCATCTTCAGTTGGACATTTTCCTCCACCCCTGTCGCTATCTCCTTCACTACCCCTGTCACCATCTCTTTCACTGTCCGCAGTGCGGAGGTCGCAGTGCCGGTACTCCATAACTATGATGGTGTCCGGTTGAATACAAGCAGTAATATTGATGATACAACTTGCTATCTGGAGGGACAAGGACGGATGATAACAAATTCCCGTCTTCTCAACCAGTTTTGTACTTTGCTTTGTTTCATTTTCCCCTCGGAAAGCCATGGATATTGGTCCATTCATGGAAGGTAGAACGGCAGCGGCCAAGACGGCGTATGGAAATTGAAAGCAATATATTTGCTGCAGATGCGTGTTGTGCTTCTTGCGCGAATGACCTGTGAGCAAAAGACACTCCAGCAATGGAACAAATCTGTTATCACCCAGGGTCGTGGCATGAGACATCATTTTGAAGGTTATCCGTAAGTACAGAACTAAAGAGGAAAAAAACTTGATAAATGCTAGGTGCTAATCCAAACGACATCTATCAAACTAACACTACTTTTAAGTACTTGGATTCCAAGTGCTGTTATTTAAACTTCCTCTACAGTGTTAAAAGATGTACCCAAACGGCCCCTAATGTCTTGATACATAGCCGTAAAAATTCAAATATGAATCCACGAACAACCCAAATTGTCGTATCTTTATTCATGGATATAAACCTTTGCCCCTTAACTTACAAATTATAAAAAGATGAACTCTTAACTAAATAATACAGTGACAGTTTTTTTGGCACCCATAGTGTGCCAAATACAGACACACCTCTTACATGTAATATAGCATGGTTGTTTGCAAAGTACAAACACGAATAGCTGAATCTGCATATCCAAATGCAATAAATCCACATAGCTTTCCTGGAGAAACCCAAATGGCTGGCCATCACTATCCACAAAAGGCATACCTAAAGCAAAGACTTACATCAGACAAAGACAACTTAGTTAGCACCTGGACAGAATCATATAATTAGTACATGTAGCCACTCTAAGGCTCCGATTGGTTCGCTGTAATTGAGTTAAAAAAGTTTGTAACTTAAGTTTCAGAACATATATTTGGTGATTGGTTCACTTAAATTCTGGAAAATCAGTTTCCTGGAAGTCCCACAGTTTCGGGAGTATAAATAGGGTTTTACCTTCTGAGTTCTGGGAGAAATACGAAGGAAAACAGATTTTGCAGTCTGCACCCTATTCGGACTTGCTGTGGCGGCGGCTATTTCTTTTTGACAAATAGAATTTTGCCTCTCTGATGACAATCAATGGTCATCGATCCCCAATAATTGGTCGTCTTGTGTCCTGCCATTGGGATGGTTTGGCTCCTACACTAGTGGATACTCAGGCGCAAGCCGTTGTTGTATACTCTTGTTGGCTATTCACGGAATCCAAGTCCAGAACAGAAACAATAACCTAGCGATGATAGTTCTTGTTCCTATTTTACCATTGTGTTTGTGATATATAAAATAAAATTGTAAACTTAACTTTCTGATTTCCGTTTGGTCCACTAGTGTATACTTGTCTTGTAGTGTATATTAGATCTAATAGATAGTTTTTCCATTTGTTTATTTCTTAAACATGTATTTGTCCTTTCATCAATTCGTTTACACACCAGTAAATTATCTTATATGCTCTATTAGACATCTCAATTAAGTTAGTGGAAAAGTTGAATGAATCCATATCCTTTGATCATCAAGATATTTTAGAGGTCCTTACATTTGTGTGGTAGCTAGATTGTGGATGACAAGTTCATGTGTTGAAATCATTTTTTTTTACATCAGAGATGATTCGATGCTATTATGATCACCACACAGATCACTAGAATATGCAATAAAGATACATTTCAGCTCCATGGATGGAAGGACAAGGAGATGGAACGAGGCTGAACAAAACACTGCATGCTGACAAAAATGATTATCCTCCACTAAAATCAGTGCATCCACAGAAAGTAGGCAGGTGAGATCCAGGGAGAGGAACTGACACAGACAACATATTTAGGGCTAACTTAACACGAGTTACCATCTGCATTTGTCAAATGGAAAGTTCCGACGTGGAAATCAGAATGCCATCACTGTCCGCATAAAGCCATTCCCCGGTCCTGATTATGGTTCCCCCAATACGAACAGGGATGCGTCTTTCACCAACACCTTTCTTATTTGACTTCTGCGGATGAGATCCTAAAGCCCTGACTCCAATATCACAACCATTGATCTCATCCACGTCTCTAATGTAGCCATTCACCAAAATGCCAGACCAACCCATGTTCTGAGCTAACTGTCCTAGGTTGCCCCCAACCAATGCACAACGTAAGCTTCCTCCACCATCTATGACTTGAACCTGACCATTTCCTGGTGTCTCAAGGAGCTCCCTCACTAAAACATTGTCTTCAAACATCTTAAGAGTAACTACAGCTCCAGAAAATGCTGGCCTCTGTCCATATATTTTGAATATTGGATGAAGAACACGCAGCTCCCCAGTGGTCAAGAGTGTTATATTTGCATCACATGCGTCAACAGTTGCAAGAGATGCCATCTGCAGAAGAGTAGCACCAGGTCAATTCAGCGAGAGCGGGGTTCCTCAGACTACCCCTGTAGCGAGACCGATCTTTAACGCTTATATATCAACCACAGGAACATCGGCACGGGTGGGCCGCCCTCCTTCTTGGATTGCGGGCTTCCCACATAAGCTTTCCCATATATAGCTTAAGCTAGCACATCACTTCTCTCCTCTAACACAGATTTTGGGCGGAGTGCGAAACGAGGATGATGATGACGAGCATTCTGCCTACAATATCTGTCTTTTGCAATTAGCTTGGTTGTAGTTAGGTTCACTTTATTTTTGTGCTCTGTATTAAAGTTGTATATCTGAAGTTATAACTCGGTCCTGATCTATGATATATGAAAATCAATGGAGTTTGATCTATGACTCTAGGGTTGTATTCCTTCTATGTGCTTATTACAGATTGAGGTTGATTTCTTATTTATCTATTTGCGTGCTAGTTGTTTATTAAGCATGTGTTTGAATCCAACTCTTTTTTGTTTGTCTAGCAATTGTGATCTTAGAGGCTAATCTGGTTCTGCTATGTAAGGTTGGCTACAACTGGAGATGGAGGGAGTGTTTCTACACTTTTAACAGTTTAGGATTTCATCTTTCTTGTCAAGAATGATCTCGATGGAAAAGAAAGAGTGACATTGACTAACTTCTTTATTTGGAAGTAGAGTCAGGAAAGTAAGCTTTTAAACAGACTGTTAGGGATATGTAAGACAAATACAATCATTGGGTTGTCCCACTAACAACTTAGTTCATCTCGAGGCATTTGTTTTTTTCACAAAGGTAAGTTGTTTCCTTTAATTATTATGTTCCCTAGTTTTACTGGATAATTGATAATGGAGTTTCATTTGCTCCATTTCATTGAGTTTATTTTTTCCTCTAGATCCTTGTTGTGGTTTATGTAATGCCCGACGGATGCCAAGGAGCCACCTTGAAAAGTATAACAATGTCCTCAATGATCTAAAACCCCAAATCATCTATGCATAAGCTTCTGTAAGTGTTCAATCGATTTCAATTCCTTCCTTTGTTGTTTAGTTTTTAGGAAAGCAACTTCTGTAATTAGCTTGACTGAAGATATAACAATGTTGTTGGAATACATATAATATCTAAGCATCCATTAGTCTTTTGTATCACCTTTTGCAAATATATGAATCATGACAATAGGCTATTGCAGATTTAATACTGGAATATTAGCATGAAATTGGACTGGAAATATATAGTTGATAACTTTTTTAATGCCTCCCCATTTGTAAAACCTTTTTTTAGGATGAAAAGAAGTACACGCTTAGCCATCGTAACAACTTCCATTATCTGAAATAGATATTGAGCTTAACAACGTCAAGAATTCAAATACATAGTATAAGAAGTATCTAAGACAGCCCAGGCCCAACAGGTGCTCTCTTGTGAAGCATGATGATGCAGCTCCATTTGAAGTCCAGGCCCACCCAGTCACAGCTGCAGCAACAGCCACAAGAGCAACAATGTATCATGATATGTTGCAATTTGATATGGCTCTTTGTTGCTATGATAAGTTTGCATTGCGTAGACTTATGTATATATATGAACAACCATTGTCAGCAACTGCAAACATAGTGACCAACTTCATAGGGACGATATTTCTTCTATCTCTGCTTCAAGGGTTTCTTTCAGATTCTTATCTCGGGTGCTTTTAGACGATGTTGGCCGGACAACAAGAGCTCGAACAAAAGAAGACAATAAGGATGTTAAAACTGGCCGAGAAAGACACAACTCTTTCACAAATATGTTAGTAGACCACTGAATCATTGATATATGTATATACTTGTTTTTGTACACATTGTGTAATAGGGGCAAGGTATACGTCCTCCCCATGTACATTTGACGCTTCATTATAAATGAAAGTAAGATTGTTGGCATAATGAGCATAACTTGCTCTAAATACTACAATTTTGTTACTAAAAGAGCTTGTGTACTAACAAATTACACTATATATATATATATATATATATATATATATATATATATATATATATAGTCGAGCTAAGCATATATGTATGTGTACTAAATGGCACCACATTTGTAGCTAGATGCATAATCAACTACATATATATGTATATAGTAACTGCTCCCTTTCCCTACACATTAAATACATATAAAATGTATTAACTTCATGTTTTTGCTACATACTAACTATATATGCAATTGTAGTCATACATTTAGCTCTAATTATACTTATATTTAAATATGTAAGGACAATATCTAGCTACGCTTCTGGATACATATGAATTTGTAGCGAATGGATTATCTAACTACATATTTGAAAAATATAGTTAAAGGCTTTAGCTATACGAGCATATACTACAATTTGAATGTGTAAAGAAATATGTAGTTAAAGCCTTTAGCTACAAAATATGGGGTTTTCACTACAATTTTTTTTTGTAGTTAAAGACCATTTTTTTTGTAGTGCAATGTCCCAGGATGAAACAAAAATCCTTTTATATTTGTGTCTTTGGTAATAACAACAGAGACATGGGAATAATGAGGATGTGATGTGTTTTCGACACATGTGACAGATACCAAGGTAAGGAATTATGGTATCTAAGAAGTATCAGGTGGTATGGGAAAGTAAAAACATAACTCCTAATCAGATGATTTATGTTGGTAACCTAGAATGGCCAACTGTGAAATTAGTCTAGTTACATAAAATAGTATGGACATCATATGTTAGGGGTTTATGATCTTCATAAACATAACATCAATAAGGATGTACTAATTGAAGGAACAATTATAGAATCATTGTGGGAAAAGCTTATCAAGCTAAAAATAATTTCGTAGAATACCCCTACCTAGATCTGTTAAGGCAACTTGTACATAACATCTTGAGATACCTCTAAGATAAGTTCTTAATTGATAAGTAACCTCCCCTTATGATAAGAGAATGTATAACTAATAAGATAGTTGGTAAAAGTAGTAAGAAAGTTTAGTGTTGTGTCAGCAGATTAGATGGCACAGTAGATGTATGATAAGACTTGTAGTCCCAAGTGGATGATAGAACTTAACTCTGGTCTCTCCTTGGAAGTGAAATGCTAAACTGAATGAGGAGTATGGAAGACTCCCCAGAATCAGAAATCTTGTCACATAAAGTTGTAAGTTGAGAAAGGTGAAAAATTAGTGAGGTTTGACACCTGAGTTAAATAAGGTATGTATAGTGTTTCTCTGACTAAGCAAAGTGTTACCTTACAGAGAGTTGACTCTATAGTCAATAATGAAAAAGACAGTGGAGTATGTGTCTTGTGTGATAGATTCTATGATAACCTTGTGTGGAAGAACTTTGTGTTGATCAAAGTTCTATGGCATCTCCATGACATTAAGATGTTATGTGGAGACTTGATGATATGATGAATGAATAATATCTATCTCCCTTAACCTGGGATTTTGGGGATGAAATCCTTGTTAGGGGTTTATAACTTGTAATGACCCTAACCTGGGTTATGAGTTAAACCCTATTTTTTTTTCTAATAAAGTTACTTAGAACTTTAATATAATCCTCTAAGTAGTTTTGTTATCATGTGACACACTTAAGTTCCAAGTTTGGTCATGATTGAATGTTGTTTTAGCAATGTTCCTTTATTTTTGGACCAAAGTGCAATTTACCCAAGATAAGGGGTTATATTGCAAAATGTCACATGTTGAACATGACTTAAATGTTTTAGCATCATAATAGAGATCATTATGCTAAGTTGTGGCTTGTGGAAAGCCTAAATGCCAAGTTTGAATTTGTTTGAATAATGCTAGTACCTTGTGTACCAATTTTGGTACAAATTGTAATTTACCCAAAATGTAGGGTTTACATGCAAATTACCACCTATAGAGTGTTCCTACTTCCTCTATGTATCATTTAGAGGAGAGACAATGAATGTGACACCATGTTTGAATCATTTATGAGTGGTAGTATTCTTGGTGATGAAAAGACCAAGAAAGGGGTTGAATGGAAACCCTAATTTGAGCTTGTATTGAGTGTATCGAGTTGTAGTGTTAAATGGGAGTCCCTATAGGCCAAGGAGCCAAAGAGGAGACCCCCATATTGTGTTTTTAACTCTTTTCCTTTGCAAAAACGAGATAAGAACCTCAATAAAGAAATGGCTATGGGTTCGCAACTTTCCTTGGGAAAGGTTGCATTGAATTGTGAATATAATAATGTGAGTGGAAGTGGTTTGTCCTAGAAGTTAACCAAAGGGGGCCGACCCTTATCCCTTGCATTATCCTCAAGTTTTTATTTTGCATGGAGAGATAAAGATGAATGCATGCAAGTGCATGTGTCAATCCATGCATGGCCATGTGGCACCTACTAGTAGTAAGGTGATGACACCTCTTACACTCTCACTACTAAAAATATGGTCTTTAACTATAAAAAAAAATTGTAGTGAAAACCCCATATTTTGTAGCCAAAGGCTTTAACTACATATTTCTTTACACATACAAATTGTAGTATATGCTCGTATAGCTAAATCCTTTAACTATATTTTTCAAATATGTAGTTAGATAATTCATTCGCTACAAATTTATATATAGCCAGAAGCGTAGCTAGTTATTGTCCTTACATATTTAAATATAAGTACAATTATAGCTAAATGTATGACTACAATTGCATATATAGTCAGTATGTAGCAAAAAGATGAAGTTAATACATTTTATGTGTAGTTAATGTGTAGGGAAAGGCATTAGTTACTATATACATATATATGTAGTTGATTATGCATCTAGCTACATATGTAGTGCCATTTATTACACATACATATATGCTTAGTTCGACTATATATATATATAGATATATATATATATATATATATATAGTGTAATTTGTTAGTATACAAGTTCTTTTAGTAACAAAATTGTAGTATCTAGAACAAGTGATGCTCATTATGCCAACAATCTTACTTTCATTTATAATGAAGCGTCAAATGTACACGGGGAGGACGTATACCTTGCCCCAATTACACAATGTACACAAAAAAAGGTATATACATATATCAATGATTCAGTGGTCTACTAACATCTTTGCCAAAGACTTGTGTCTTTCTCGGCCAGTTTTAATATCCTTATTGTCTTCTTCTTTTGTTCAAGCTCTTGTTCAGCCAACATCGTCCAAAAGCACCCGAGATAAGAATCTGAAAGGAACTCTCCAAGCAGAGATAGAAGGAATATCGTCACTATGTTTGCAGCTGTTGACAGTGACTATTCAAATATATGCATAGGTCTATGCAATGCAGCCTTCTCATAGTAGCAAAGAGCCATATCAAATTGCAACATATCATGATACACTGTTGTGTCTCTGGCTGTTGCTGCAGCTGTGACTGGGCGGGCTTGGGCTTCAAATGGAGTTGCATCGTCATGCTTCAAAGAGAAATGAACCACAAGATTAATCACAAATAGTATACAGCTCCAGGACGTGAGTAGCTGAAAGAAAATAACTTAATATGAATATGAACACAAACTAACATGTAAAGGCCCGATCTTCAAGAAAACAAACCAAATAACTTAATAGCATATAATATAACGATTTCATGGGAACTCAGATTGAAGTTTTCCTGGAATCTTGTAAGACATCACCAAGAACATGCCTTTTAAGAAATGGGTAACTCCCCTTGAGAAATATGGAGAACTTCACAACAAATATAGGATTTTTAAGCATAAATTTATAACAGCGCACAGTTGGAATCTGTAGTAAAACTGCAAAAGTAAACAGATGCACTAGGGCTCCCTTTGTCAGATGATATAACAAGCATTAACATAGCATTGTAGTTATTCACGTATATCTATGACTTCCAACTTACCAAAACCGAGTTTACAAGACTAAACCA
Source organism: Alisma plantago-aquatica (assembly GCA_963693085.1). Classification (NCBI taxonomy): domain Eukaryota; kingdom Viridiplantae; phylum Streptophyta; class Magnoliopsida; order Alismatales; family Alismataceae; genus Alisma; species Alisma plantago-aquatica. The sequence goes on from OY856409.1 coordinate 683,057,234, forward strand.
CAAAAGGTTCTCCCTCCAAAAATACATTCTAACCTATCCCTTATTTCCAGTAAGAAACCAGACGGAAGGCAAAATATCAAAAACCACTACGTTGAACCAATTACAACAACGTAGCCACTTTATCTCTCTACACACGATATATCACATACTTGGTAACTGCACTTATTTCGCAATAGGAAAAAAATAAGATTATATTACAAGAACAAAACAAGAAGTACCACCTTGACATGCTGAACCTATGCCCTTTTAGCTAAGCTCGAGGAAAGCGGGGACGCCCTTTCTTCCTCAAGAACTCAGGAATATCCACGTGACTATTGTCTGCAACAGAGGATGCAGGACGATGATTCACTGTAAAATTTTCTCCCTGGTTGATTTGGGTGCTCTGCTTGAAAGAAAAGACAGGTCAGCACGCATAAATTGTGGATTCTGGTAGGTAATTAGCTTCCAATGCAACGAATCAAGGAACCTGTAGAGGCCTGCTTTCTGTTTCCTCCTGCTTTCTGAACCCTATAGCGATTAGAGTGATACTGACCTGATAATAATAGAAGTAACTCTAATCAATATAGTTCCTGAAATATATTACCCTCAGTGGGCTTTAATCAATTTGAAAGCGGAGAGATTTGCAAATAGAAATCACAGAAAAAAAAACATGATTGCTGGGAATCAGGTGAGAACAAGAGAGAACCCAGACTGATGTTGCCAATCGTCTTCTTGGGTTTGCCTCTACTTATATAATATAGTCGAGAATAGGCCTTCAAGAGACAGCCCTTACTTACAATGATGACTTTATTATTATAAAAACTGTAACAAATATGCAGCTAGAGACAGACAGACCCGTATTATACAATTGCATAACAGCACACCTAAACTAATCAGATGAAAGGACTTTATAGGATGAAAGCATTTGCAGACTTACTGGACAGCTTAACTAATCAGATAGAAGGACCGTAAAGGATGAAAACATTTGCAGACTTATAATGACAACCATATTACATTTAGATGTAACAAAGATATGGATTAAGAAAGAAAAAGTATTATACAATTATAGCCACATAAACCTACCACTGTAACCTATGTCTAATTGAGCATTTCCAGAGTTATATACAGCTTTAGAAAGAAATATCAAGTATTATACAAGCTAACCCAGACAATAGTTTTGTATTTGGAGGCGTAATGCACCAGGACAACAACTTTATGACCAGTGTCTAAAGCAAACATTTTTTGCTCAATCGAACGTGCTAGATCGATGTCATTGATGTCTATAATGCCCAAGTTCCTATTAAGAACGTCTTTCTTCCTCAATTACAAGTCCAGGCATGTATCTTTCTACTAACATCTACTTCAGATGCCACGCAATAGTGAAATCAGAGTTTATGGCAGAAAGATATCAGCAAGTGAAAAAGTCCAGCATCTCAGCTTACCTGTCTAGTAAGAGATGGGTCAACCACTGCCGCAAAAATTAAGTTTGCACTCGGATCAACAATGCCGTAGATGACTTCAGCAGCAACATTTACCTATTTATCAAGATAACGACGAATCACCTTATGCGCTCTTTTTATGAAGAACATAGTATCACATTTGAGTTTCCAGTATACTTCATGATTCATATGCTATAATATATTCAGCAAAGTCAGGTAAATGCCACATATGGCAGCTCAACCAGCTATATATACACAAACATTGACATGACATGTGTATGATGATGGGTAATATCATGATTTATTAATTCTAAGCTGCATTGCAAGTGGAAATAGCAGGATGCCACTAAAGTTGCATGCCCTAGTTTTATCCATTAAGACGGTATCACAAAAAAGTCACTTGCCCTATGTGGAAAATAAGACGGAAGCTAATATGTAGATTCCATAGAGTAAAATCTTGCTCCTATATATAGGGAGAGGGGGCACTTACAGCTTGAACTCAAGCCCTGATGGCCTAAATACACTTAGGCTCATTGATGTAGGATGCAGTCTTTAGTATAATCTTTGAGTAGCAAATATCATGTTTTATTGGTTCCCGTGGTTGAGTCCCACATTGGTTACCTGTCTAATTAGTTAGTCTTAAACGCCTATATATAGGCTCTGTAAGCCTCTTTAGAAGTCATACTTGAAGATTGAAATCTTTGAATGAAATTACATTTCTTTTGGTTAGTAATATCATATTAGTTTAGATTTTAATCATTAGGTTCCACATTACCCAATACAAGATAAACTCAATAACTAATAACTTGAACACCACAAATAGTAGGCTTACGATAAGAATTATAAGATAAGATAAAGATAACACTTTTCAGCCAGATACCAGTTACAACACGGAAAATTCATACATCTTACCTCAAACAAAGTCAGATCATTCCCTCCAGTAATATTCCAAATAATACCAGTAGCCCTTTCAATGCCCAGATCTAACAAAGGAGACTGAATGGCATTGAGTGCATCATCTCTTGCCCTAGATTTTCCTGTAAGAAAACAAACCCTCTTTAAATAAAATCATTCACTGAAAGAACTCAGCCGAGATTTGTTTTAAAAAAAAATCAACTTCATAAAATAAATTAAATATAAAGAGATTTTTAAAGATATTGCAGCCTCCTGAGAAATATGCCTAATGATACAACCATGGTACTAAACATCCTTGACACCTGGCATATCATGACGTAACCAGGCTGACTCGCAGCTGAACCAAAATCCGGAATTTGGAAACTTTCTTGGGTTGATCTCGGGATCCAGTATGAAAACCTTATTTCCACACCCTATTTGGCCCTATGTCTGTTTAACATTCCGGGATGGCTCTTTCTAAATAGGGGTAAAAGCCATTAAAACCAATAATAACAGAAGATATAATAAGAGTAAATGAGCTTATGGCTAAAATCTGCTCAATGTTGTGCCTTGTGGAAAACTACATATTGACTTGTTAGAATAAATAGCAGAAGGGCACCACGAGCTAGTAATGAAAGATCTATGAGGAATATATAGTAGCAACCAGCTGCAGAGAAAAAAAAAGTCATGGCATGTTACTACACCAATCCACCTTATGGTAATCTTCCCTTGTCACCAAATCAGAGTGCCTTGTAGGACAATATGATTGGGATACAATAAAGCTTATCAAGTGAATAATTTTGAACTGCATTAACAACTAAAAAATTAGAGCTAACCATAAAATTTTGTATCATTTCACTAGCCAAATAATTTGTTGGAGGAATAAGAAGAGATTTTGTGAGCTTTGAAGAAGGAGATCAAGAATGGAGATATGAGGGCATGTATAAAAGCATGAGAAACTGCCTTATGCCTTTGTCTCTCTCTCTCCTTCCTATAGTCAACATAAGTCATTGGTTGTGGATTTCAATAAGTCAATCCATATCTACAAAAGATGGCATGTGTCATGGATTCTATACATGATTTGATAAACAAATTCTTAAATGAATACTTGCATTACCTATATCTATTGAGGATATGGCAAAACACAAAAATTAAATTACAAACTAATGCAATGCCATCAATTTATGTCAACTCATACATCATCGACTTTGTGTTCTTCTGTTTCTTCCCCAATTTGAGCTTGGGATGGGCCCCTTTTCATTTTAAGACAACTGATACACCTTATGATTTATCATATCTATATGTTATGCTTGTTTTCCTTACAACTTCATTCTCTTAAGCATCTAGAAAATTCTTAAACTGGCCAGCAAAAGAATTTGCATAAGAAATCCAGATTTAACAGTCCCAACAGAGAGACTCCAACTTTTCTAGACCCATTTTCCTACCACTTTTCGCTTGTTTTTTGTTGAAGCTAAATAAAATCCATTCACTAGCCTCTAGCAATATTATTAAGTTATATTGCATTCACCTTAATGCTCATAATGGCAGTGCTAGTTGGTGCTCAGTAGAAACTATTACAGAGCTCCAAAAATTGTATCTAGATAATGCATAGTAGCTCAGTGCATCTCAACCAAAAAAAGATTTTAAACCACCATGACATGTATGTAGGAGCTAATTTTGGCCACAATGAGGAAACCAAATAGAAATTATTCCACATGAATACTAAAATTGCAGATATAAAGGACACCCTACTAATTGCATCATCAACATCTTTAGAACTACTGTGACATCAACCCTAACACATTTTAGGTCCAAAACATGATCACTCAATCACCTAGGAAACCTATTGTTATAAACAAAGTAGAAACATTAGAGAAAATACAAATAGAAAGAGAAATTAATTACCGATTAGGGTTTTTTGGCATGACTTGAGAAAACTAAATATTTTTACATAAATAAAGGCACTTTATTTATGGTACGTTACCAAGGAAAAACGTCTAATAAATAGAAAGGAGAAAGGATTAAGGCAAAAACCAAACAATGAAGGTATTTGTATTTATTACTTCTTTTGGGATATGATGGATGTGTGTCCTCTTACAACTTTATAATTATGAATGGCATACTTAAAGACGTGTTACCTGGCACATTGAGATAAAATCACTTGTTTTAGCCACCACTAAATCGATTTTCTAGAGAATTTGGCTAATTCTATTTACCAATGATACATTGTAATGTACTACATGCTAAGGTAAGCTTTTGAGGTAATTGTACACTTTCTTTACCATATCAAGAAGCAGGGTATGCATGGTTTACATTCAAGTTCCGTCCATCTCTCATACAGACAGATCTAATGGTGTGGTTTGAATAAGACTGTTCACCAAGGAGACACCAATTAAGCATTGAAATGATGGGTTTCTTAACAGAATTGCAATGCATTGAAGAAGATTGTGCAATGGTAGTCAAGTATTATTTAAAGACATGGATAAATTGAAATGCCACTTCAATTAGGGACTCTTACTGATAGCTCATGGAGTGATACATTCCCTAATCTCTTTCATGCATTCCATATAATAATGTCATCCATCTTCCCAGATGTATTTAATGAGAACCTCTTCATGCTGCAAAGACATTGAAGGTCAGCGCTAAGACTATGATGTTGCTAGAGACATTGAAGGCCTCTGCCTCCATCACCGGTCAAGGTCCATCTGCATATTGATCAAATAAATATATATGGGTTATCAAACTAGTTTAGCATCAATCTTGAGTGGAAGGCAGTAGCTGCAACAACTATTTCTAGAAGAAAAATTATAGAGACATATTCAGTTACAGTTATTAAATAACATATCTTGCTCACCTGCATGCACCCTCACCACCAAAGGAAGTCCAATCTTTATGAACATGATATATAACTACAACATTCACCAGCCGCACCCAAAGCAAAAATGGTGGCCATGGTACATTTGTGAACAATATGGGACAAACATATCAGTAGAAAATGAGATATAGAAGAACAGAAAGAGGACAGGAGCGTGGGGGAACTAGAAAAAAGTCAGAATAAATGACAAATACTTCAATTGCATCATCCTCAACCAGCATGTTAGATGACTTGAGATTTAAATAATCAAGATCGACATTGAACATAATATGAAAGGTAACATAAACTTCCTGCCTTACATGTGAAGCTCTACATAGACCACTCCAGCTCCCAACAATCCATGACAACCTTCATGGCATGCACACAATGTGTTGTGGAAGCTACTCATTGAAGAAGCTGCTCCTTGAACAAATAGAGGATCAACACGTAGTGGCTATGAGGCATCAGAAAAAGAAGACACCAAATTGCAAGTTTATCATTTTCAAATTGTCCATCATTTTCCATTTCACTATTGTTTATCATGACAAAGGCATGGGCATCCCCACCTCTGCTTCCACTTGGGTTCCTAAAAGCATGGCAGGGACCTGAACTATAAATTGATCCAAGCGTGATGTACTAGTAAAGAAATACAAACATGCTCTGAAATTATTGACAACCTTGCCATAAAAGAGGTCTCAATGTTAACCAATACTATAGAATATTCATATCACAGTCTTATGTAGCAAGAGAAATGGAAAACAATGTTGTAATGGTGGTTCAGATGACAATCCTTTCTATATCGAATAAATTGACAAGCTTTACATCAAACAAAAAATTTATTCTAAACCTATAGAAAAGAGGAAAAATAGCATCTACATAATTCTGAAGGAACTTTTATTGTTTGCCTCACTTGCCTCGCTCCAAGCATTTTACCTATAATAACAAAAATAATTATCTAAAACCATTATATAGACATGTTACACTTATAGCACATTGAAAGAAAAAAATTACCGAACAATGAGTAGCTTCTTTGGCCAAGCTATTATTGACCCGATTGCATCTTCAATGATTTGATAATTGTCAAATGGTCTAACCAGTTGCTCTTCAGGTTTAATTGCCACACCAATGCAAATAGCAGCAAATGCAGACCCTAACTTTCCTCCTCCTATTACAAGGTCAGGATTCATGTCTATCACTTGTCCTTGAGCTACAATTGACGTTCCATCATCGAAACTCAACAACCTCACGACCTATAAGTTGTACGGATTACAATGTAAAATTTTAGATATCAAGAATCAAAGTTATTAGGAGTTTTTTTTGTTTAATAACCTGTCTTTCTGTAATGGTGGTTCCGCTACATGACTTTTATGGCATGGGTGTTCCTTCATTCCTAGTTGTTTCCATATTATACAATACAAAAGACTTATGAAATTAATAAAATCATAACTTATAATTATTACTAAAAATTTGAATAATTACTTGATTTGCTTGAAATTGAACACTCCCGCTTGAATTTCCCAAAATTATTGCTTTGAGATGTTCTTGTCTTTTTTTCAGATCTGAAAACTCTATTTTTTGTGACTCACATATGTGTTGTAGGTCTTTGACTGTACCTTCAAAACCCTCAACATATGCCTGACTAAACTCATTACTCTCATGGTTCACACGAGCCTTCTTTGCACCCAATATTTGATTAGCAAGTTCATCTTCATCAAGATTTGCATCATTGTTTTCAACTGCTGATTGTAACCTGTCCTACAACAGTAACCATAATGATGATAAAAAATTGAGCAAATAAAGTCAAATATGTCATGAATAATTTTATACTTACAATTAGTTCAGCTGATTTTGCATCTACAGGAGTACCGTCCTTCTTCTTATGGGTAGCAACAAACAACTGCAATCGACTAACGGGATCCCTTTTATTCTTTTGTTGCAACTGTTATTAACACACAAATAAAGTATAAGTAGAGTGTGAATGTGTTATGATATTATTATAATTATGTGGAAAATCACTCACATTCGCTCTCACACAAGCATAGGGCATCGACCCCGATGTATGTCGTGTGGTAACCAGGAATAATCATAGAAAGGATAAAATTAGGTGTCTTCATGCATAACCATGGTGGCAAATTGTACGGAATCAATATGACTGGCCAAATACTATATGAGTTACTCATCATGCCAAATGGATTAAATCCGTCAGATGCTAAACCAAGACGCACATTACGAGAATCAGATGCAAAATCAGCATGCATGTTATCAAATGTCTTCCATGCAGGTGAATCTGCCGGATGTCTTAAAACTCTGTCCTTGGTGCGAATTTCATCGTGCCACCGCATTAGTGGTGCCACTCTAGAGGACATAAACAATCTCTTCAACCTAGGAGTCAAGGGAAAGTAGCGTATAACTTTACAAGGAACTCTTTTCTTTTTAATTCCCATACTTTGTGCACCGTCTACATCAGTTTCAATCTCTATATATCTAGAAACATGACAACGCAGGCATGAAGTATTATTTGCAAACTCCTTGCGATACAAAATGCAATCATTTATACAAGCATCAATTTTCTCGTAGTCAAGACCAAGGTCCCTAATTATTTTCCTTACTTCATAGTATGAGCCAGGCAACGTGTCACCCTCAGGAAGCAAATCCTTCAAAAGTTCGAGCAACTTAGTAAATGATTTATTGCTCCAATGATTGCTACATTTTATATGGAACAACCTCACGATGGTATACAACTTGGAATATTTCTTATTTCCAGGATACAACTCTTGTGCAGCAATCTCTAACAATTTGTAGAATTGCTCAGCTTCTTCGTCGTCAACAAATACAAATGAATCATCGTCGTCATTGTCCATAGTTTCTCGACAGTTTTGGACTCCATATGCATCGTGCAACATGTCTCTCATATCATCAAACGACATGTTGTCTTGCATAGAAGAATCTTCCGTGGCATCAGAAGAAGTCTCACCATGAAAAATTCAATCAGTGTAGCTGCTGAAAAAACCATTCCATAACAGGTGCTCGGTTGTCACTTGATGGTTGTGACTTTGTGTATTTAGACACTTTTTACAAGGGCATAAGATAGTCTCATTCCTACTACATTTTTTGAAAGAGTCCTCTATGAATTTGACTACCCCAGTTAAGTACTTTGTACTGGTCCTGTCTTCCTCAATTATCCAGCTTTTGTTGATCATACTTCCCTAGATAAATGTAAGTAAACACATCAATATAATCAATATATATGTAGAAATTATTAATCAAACGGAAAGATTAAAAAAAAATTAATAATAAAGAAGGTAAAAAAGTATACATAAATTTAACACAATGAAAAATTAAATATATAAATAAGTAGAAAATCAATAAAGTATAATACCGATCATATTATACATTATATACTACATAATACTTTGACAAGCCATGTATATATCTATTTATCTATGTCGTATTGGCAATAAATATCAAAATAGTTTTATCTTGTACAGAATACAATTGAGTTAGCATGTAAGAACATAAGCCATGCATGTATAACATATACATATAGGTTATTATACACCATATGAATATTTGGTGAAGTCTTTGTTTTTGTATTCCTTTAAAGAATAAATTGTTTGAATTGCAAGTCACATGGCAGCGTCTTACTGTCGGCATTGCCCAACATGAAGCCATTTCTTATATTACTAATATGACAAGCCATATATATCTATTTATCTATGGCGTATTGGCAATAAATATCAAAATAGTTTTATCTTGTACAGAATACAATTGAGTTAGCATGTAAGAACGTAAGCCATTCATGTATAACATATACATATAGGTTGTTATACACCATATGAATATTTGGTGAAGTCTTTGTTTTTGTATTCTTTTAAAGAATAAATTGTTTGAATTGCAAGTCACATGGCAGCGTCTTACTGTCGGCATTGCCCAACATGAAGCCATTTCTTATATTACTAATATATTCCTAGGAACTAATTGATCTGTAGGAAATCTTGTTCAATGACTCTAAGCTTATTAATGTCCACTCGGAAAGTTCTTTGCTAGTATTTTAATATTTGCACCCTCCCTTACAATCATAATTTCCACTCTGTATTCATCCACCAACTGCCTTACTTGACTTGAATCAGCTTATGGTGTTACTTCCCGACAGCTAACCTCTAATGCTTGCTTGAATTTACTATCGGGAAAGACTATTAATCTTGAACAGCAGATTAAATACCCATAGAGATAGTAGCAAGGCTAGTGTCTTGTATGGAAATTAGTGTCTGCATATAGTATTTTTCTCTCTTTCTATAAAATGTATCTGGGAGTATGGCTGCAATTTTTGCTGACCAGGTCATTGGGTTGAAGTCATTGTAGAATGCTCAACATTTTCATTGAAATGCAATTTCAATTCCTGATCTAGAGTTTATTAAGCCTCTCTCACTTCCTATCATGCTCTTTGAGTGTAAGACTTTACTGTTACTCGATCCTCCTTTTTTTATGCCACTTCTTAGTAAAAGTTCTTATTCTTTATATGTCATTCAACAATTGTTTTATGTCATTCTTAGGTGTCTACTAGTGATGAGACAGTATTTGACTATTTGGTGGGCATTAGGAATACATAATAAGCTTCATGGTATATAGTCGAATGTGTAATTTTTTGGTGTGCGCGAACTAATTGTTGCTTAATTTCTGTTTTTCGAGAATGGCCTGCGTCTTTTTAAAGCATTGATAGATATCGAGGCATTTTCTCTTTCCGCAGGAGTGATCCTTTTACTGCTTCATGTTGTTCTTTGTTCAACCTGATAAAACATACATACAGATATTGTGCTCAATTTTGTACCACATTGACTTGTTCATTCATAGTTGTTATGTGTCACTAGTTGCATTCTTTTGTGCCACAATTTTTAGTCTTGTGATCTAGTCAGTCCTTGTGGAGAACTTATCATTCGAGTAGCCCCCTGTTTAAATGTTTTCATATCCAACGATAATTTCTAATAACCCTCTAGCCAGTTTCTATTCTCCAGCAACTATAATAGACCATATCTTCACACTTATCATGCTACAAGTTGTGCCTTGTCTTCAACAGTATAACCAATCCATCAACTACGTTGACACTTGTTGTCCACTACCATTAGGCGTCCCTTTAAATGACATATTTAGATACGAAGAAGTTGTGATTTTGTGCTACCACGTTTTGCATTAGCATTAAAATTATAATGATTACTGCCAACATAATGGCCAAGGATCTATATATCTTACAACTTGTACACACACTACTGATAGAAAGAAGAAGAATATACGTGTGGATAACAGTTTGTCTTGTAGCCTGGAACATAACATGATAAATATATACATGTGTGTTTTTTCTACAGATTTTCAGACACTAAACATTTCTTGTATGTCATTTAACAAACTCTGTTCAAACTCTTAGTCATAAAAGCAATTCGCATGACAACTGCTCTGCAGATTGTTTATAGTAGTAAAAAAACTAAGATATAACCTTGAAAAACCCTTACAACTGCCCCTAGGCTTTGCCCCTTTTGGAGATGAGGGAGGCATCCAAGTTCATTTTGATGAAGCCTTATTCAGGTGTATCCAAATAATGTGGTATCATCTCTTCATCTATTTCAGTTGCAGGTCTCCTATTATAATCAATAAGTTCATTTATCATACGTTTATATCTCGTAGCTATGGATGAACTTTTAGGGTGGTTCTCATTGAGTATATTCTCATTCATGCAGGTCTAGATTACCCACATTGCTTGTGCCATGCCAATCAGCTCCTTCTAGTCCAGGTTGTGTGTCATTCTAGGCTGTGCCACTCCCCGACTATTCCTGAATATGTCATTGCAAATGCTTTGATTAAATCATAAGTGTATTAGACAAAAATATAGTTAGCAACACATTGAAGTAGAGGAGTTTCCTTTACTATCAACAAGTGTATCTCTTATGGGGTCTATGTCATTATTTCAGACAACTTTAGGTTTGCAATTTTCTTTAATTTATCATAAATACAATTACATTCTTACTACAATGTCTTTAGATCGAACGATATTACATTTGCAGATAATTATAGTGAATAAAACTGAAAAAAATTGACTCTTTGCATAATCCACCTGAAAACTGTACTGGCTGATGTGATTTGTTCTAGGATTCTCTTCTTTGATCTGGGTGATTGACAAACTTTTCTCCTATTTTAGTGGAATTATTAATTAGGTTAATGCCTTGCGCCTATTTACTTGGTAATATCCATGAGATTGCTCTATTTATTATTGAAGAAGATAATTGTTTTTCCTTAATAATTGTAAATGAACAATAACCCTCACTTATATAATGTGAGGGGAAAATTATGAGGCACAATCTTACTAATTAGGAATAAAGAAACAAAAGCAAACAAATATTAATAGGAAATATTTCAACATTTATCTAGATCATATTTGAACTTTTGGCTCCTATAATGGTTTGATGTGGTTTGGACCTTTTCCTTTATCTTGTTTGTTCATCCTTTTGCTGAAGTTGTAGTACTGTTTGTGCTCCATGATGACAGTTGGTAGGTTGTCAGTTAATTCTCTGCATATGGTGTTCTGAAGTTCCTCGTTATTCGTTGTTGCATTATCCTGTATAACTAGCCACCATGGATTGTTGTGGTAGCAAAGTCGATGGGGTTGTTGTGTCTATGCAACTATGTGGGATACTACGTGTTGTATACACTATCACTTCTGAAGACTAGTATCTTAAGAAAGAATCTCAATATTGTGATACCAGTGAGGAGGTATGAGGTGAGATAAGTTCTTGTTTGCATTCGTCGTCCATTTCTTACTGATGAATATGCAATTTTTCTAGGGCAGAATGATAGTGCCAACTATTTGTTGCTTTATGAAAGCTTCCTCTTGGTAAACATATCTCTCTACCAAATGAGATAAGGTGGTTTCAAATGCTGGTGGTTACCAGTCAAACCTGATTGCTTTTTTGTTTGAATTACTTAAATATTTTCAACCTAATGCTACTACCATTCTGAATCCACATATTTCTTATAGGACCATTAGTGATATTCTTCTAGCTCGCTAGAAAGTACATGGAATGTAGAATGATTGCATGGAGAACAAGCTCAGGTAGTTTTCTATTTACACTTATTAATATATATTGATAGCAAGCTCGGGTAGATTTTTTAGTTCTTTCTTTTGAGTTACTTACAACTAGTAAACATATCATGCGTCTGACATTAGGTTTACTTGCCTAGTGACAATGTCATACATCATTTTCATCTTGAAATGTGTCTGACATTAGGTTTACATTCCAAGCGCCTGAACAAAAAAGTCCCTAGACACAATGTTCATGTTGTTGTGGCTCTAAAACTACTATGACATTAGTTATACTTGCCAAAGGTCAAAACAGGAGAGTGCCTAGACATAGTAAATTCTTAACTCTAAATTTAAAAAAGAAACTTACATGCATATGAATACTCCATGGAGTGCTTCTCTTGGTTCTTGGTTCATTGGGATTGAATTTGATCGTAGTGTGACAATGGTCGTTTCCACCTAAGGGAGTAGAAACTGATAGGGTAACCACTCCAGGGGCACCAACCTATAGGTCCCCACCCCCATGGCCAACAACCACTCCAAGGGAACCAACCTACTAATCCTTAAGAAGTGGGAGATGGGAGAGCCTCTTGAAAAGGCAAAGATAATGGAAATTCTAGTCTGGATCAAGTTTCCCAAACTACCTTGGGAGTTTGGGATGAGGAGATGCTTAGTATGATCAGAAGCTTTGTGGGAAGGCTTATACAATCTGACTATTTTATGAAAATCAATAAGCGGCTAGAGTTTGCAAGAATCCAAGTTGTCATTCCTTATCTTGAGTCTTCAAAGGAGATAGGTTGTGAAGTGATGAACACAAGAATGATAAAGTATCTATTCTTTTCCAATATGAGTAGTATCCTAAAATGCTTAAGTTTTGGCTACTTTGGGCATGAACCATCTCTATGCATGGCAATAGAAGCAAGAAAACATGGAATGGTTAGGAGGAGATCCTTCTCTAGATATGGAAATAGACTAGGTAAGCATACTTATTACATGGTAAATTAATGTTACTACCTTACAGGGGAATGGAAGTAGAATTACTTAGGTTGAAGCTTATAATAGCTTGTTATAGTTGAATAGGGAGGGCCATAATATCCAGATTGACTGTTCCACCCCAATACTACTTTGGGTCTAATGAATCCACATGGGAAGAGGATGGATAATGAAGGTCTCACACTGCTATAGGAAGGTATTGGTGGCCTCCTAGATGTCTAACTAAAAGTAGTTCCACATAGATGGGTAATTTTTTCAATAATAAAATATTTTATCCTAATGAATTTGGTAATATATTTAGAATAGATGAGTTGGTATTTGGTTCACTTATTGTAAGTGGTAGGCCACCACTCCATCTAGGTAACATTTTGAAAGGATAAGTTTTAACTTATTGCCTTGAATAATCCTAGATATCAAGAGGAAGTTCAGTATAGTATCAAAAAGTTGAGTTTCCTATAGCTATTATATTAGAAGCTAAATTTAGAAGGAAGAATCTTAATATAGTTATAGACAATATCTAGAATGGTTGTAATTGGATTTCTAATATTAACACTCATTCCCTGGGAATGACTGTAGTTTGTTGGGATCCTCCTCAAATTGTTCTCAATAAAATTGATTGTACTAATCGATGCTTTAACATGAGAATCAACTTTATAGGTGAAGATTTCATTCTTTTATATATCTATGGGAATAACAATGATAATAAAATATCTTCTCTTTGGGATGACCATTTCAAGTTGAAGTATTTGTACTAGAAGGACAAATGGCTCACTCTAGGTGATTTTAATGTTGTGAGGCTTTCTTCTAAAAGACTGGGAAGAGGAAATCCTTCTGTAGGATGCATGGCTGAATTTAATGATTTCATTTTTAATAAAAATCTGATAGTGATAAATTTGAAAGGAGTAACTTTTACCTTTGGTGATATTCAAAGAGGAATTAGAGTCACGTTATCAATAATTGAAAGATTTTTTCCAATGTCCATATCACCAATTTTTATCCTAGGATTTAAAGTGAGAATATCCCTAACATTGCATATTGATCACAAATAGATAATCATTCATGGTGGAGTTTCTAGAAGTAAAAGAAACACTACACTATGTCTTATAAATGCTTGGACTTCACATAAGGACTCCTTGAATACTGTAAATGATGATTGGTCTATTGAAGTCATTAGTAACCCAATATATACTATTTGTAAGAAGCTGAAGTTTGTAAAGAGTGCTCTTTCTTAATGGAGTAGAGAATCTTTTGGTTATGCTAATGAAAATGTTATACTCAAAGAATTTGAAGCTCGATAGGCCCTATGTATAGTAGATATGAACCTAGTGACGTTGCTCTGAGAGGTAGAACTTAAAAAAAGAATTGAAAATATTATAGAGGTAAATGCAAGGAATCTCTTTTCAAACAAAAATCCATGATTCACTGGATCTCTTTGGGAGACAAGAATTCTGATTTTTTACATTTCTTTTCAAACTAGAAGGGCCAAAACGCTATCAACTGCTTGGATGTCAATGGTATTATGACACAGAATGGAAATACTATTAAGGAGCATATTGTTGATTACTATGCTAATCATTTCAAGAATAAGACCAGATAAAGCATGAGATTCTTGACAATATTGACTTTTCTACACTAAAGGATGAACATATGAAAGATTTATGAAAATATATCACTAGGAAAGAGATAGGAAAGGTCATTAAGGATGCTAATGGGGACAAGTGTCCTAGTCTAGATAGTTTTAATGCCTACTTTTACTGAACATGTAGTCCTATTATGGGTAATGATATTATTCGGGCTATTTTAATTCTTTTTCTCAAGAGGTAGACTTCTTAAAGAGGTGAATTGCTCCTTTTTGATGTTTATTCCTAAGGTGAAAGGGATGCTCATATAAAAAAATGGAGACCTATTGATCTCTACAACTTCTTGTATAAAGTTATATCTAGTATCTTAGCCCACATGATTCAGATTGTTCTTCCTAATCTGATCAGTCAAAACTAGCATTCCTTCATTTAAGATTGTAGCATTTGAGATGTTATCATATTGTCTAATGAATCACTAAATGATTCTAAGAAGAAAGAGGGGAATGGGAAGTTCTCTATCCAACTAATTTTGGCAAGGCCTATGACTGTTTCAACTGGGATCACATTTTCTACATACTCCAAATAATGGGATTCCCCTAGGTCTAGATTCAATATCTAAGGGAGGTCTTCTCTTATACAAATTTGCAAGTTCTCATTAATGGGGATCCCACCCATTTTTTCAAGCCACAAGAAGGGATTTTTCAAGGTGACCCCATAGCACCTTATTTTTTTGTCATATCTATGGAGGGGCTTAATGGTTTGTTTAAGGCATCTAAAGACAATATGCTTAGTGTTGTCTGACACTGGTTTTCACCTTAACAATACACCAGTTCCTAACCAAATACATAAACGGAAGCAACTTTGTTTCATGGCTTTTAAATTTGAACATTTTCTGCCAAAAGATATAGTTAGATAGAATGGCCAATAAGAGTGATATATACAAAATAAAATTTTGACACAAATTCCATAAAATGAATACATGAACATCATCCCATACACCATTGAAGTTTCTTCTTTGAAAATTGCCCCCATTTCAGATGTAACGGAAAAATATCAGTATCTCTACCTTTCAAGCCTAAGAAGTTGACCAAGATTCCTCCTTCTTTACCAAATGGTTGATTATCTAATGTCCAACATTCATGGTGAGATTTACCGAGTGGTGGTTTCATGGTAGCATAACCTGTCCACCCACGATCTTTTCTTTCCTCAATCTCATCAAAGCATGCATCCTCTGTAAACAATAATAAGCTTAAGTGACACATAATCTATTTTACTAATTGTATATTTTGATATCATGATACATACATTTGGTGTTAAACTCGATATTTTTACCACTTTTTGCTTTACGATTAGATCTCCTCATTCGATGAGTTTGTTTCTTCATAGTAGGATTCACATGTACCCTAATTTCTGGTGTCCCCTCAACTTCAACATTAGGTCTCTCCCTCTCTATCATAATAGAAACAAACATGAGGAAACACTAAATGAATAAAGATGGATCTAAATATTGAGCAACTCACCAGCTTCTTGACTTCTAGTAGAAGTTGTATCTTGACCTAGAACATCAAGGGGGTTGGGTTCTTGGAAAATAGATCCACCTAAGTTCTCGCCATCAATTTGGTCCATCCCTACAAAAGAACAACCAGATGACAACTAGAAAAATATGTACATAAAATGAATGAATGAACTTACCATCATCCCTATCAATGCTTGGTTGTTCACACACTCTAACACCTCCATTTTTATTTACTGAAGTGTGGAAATATGAAATCAAATGTATATATAAAGATATTAGTCATTTTTTGGTTTCAACATATAATGAACGATCATGTAAACCTGATTGACAAACAACATGGTTTTCTTTGGTCATGACGGCCTTCCCTCGGGCCATGTCTAAAAATTGAATATTCAATGGTTAGAAGAGAGTATTTGTTAGACCAAGTTATTAATAAGAAGGTAGGTAGATATGAGTGTAGATAAATAAATAAAATGCATCTAATAGTTGAGTTTCTCACTAACAATATGATTTTCCACAAAGGAAGTGGGTTGACTTTGAACCTCAAAAGGATAGGGTCATTTCTTATGAATAGATCCACATCTGTTATCTCTACCAACTTCTTCCATTAGTACAAAAAATAATATATGCTAACCAACAAGATATATGCCCAAAATGAATGGATATATTTACCATAATCACTATATCTCCAAGTGTAAATATAAAATTAAATTTGCAAAGATATAAATTATCCATTGTTCCACTTTAGTACATAATAAAACATCCTATTAACCTGCTTGAGGAACTACATGGTTCACTTTTGTCATTTTATCCTTTTCTTGAGTTGAGCCTACAAAATAATTAAGTAATGGTTGTAAAGGATTGGTTGATATAATTTATCCATAGATATGAGAATGTTTACATAAATAGAAATGGTTCTAGTAGTTTTCTTACCAACTTTATGATTTCTCACAAAGGAACTAGGTTGACTTGGAACGTCCATGGGGTGGGATTTCTGGTGACTAAATTTGTCTATGTTATTTCCACCAACTTTTTCTATCCCTACAAAATCATAATCATGTGACAACCAACAAAATATACACCCATAATGCATGTATCTATTTAATATATTCTCTAGCAATTCTTGGGTGATCATCCACTGGAACACCTTTACCTTTACTTTTTGAAATGGGATAATCTGAATTTACATGTGCATATAAAGAAATTAGTCTTTATTGGCGTTTAACATATAATCAAACATCATATTCACCTACTTGAGGAACTACATGGTTCACATTGGTCATTTTAACATGTGCTCGACCCATGCCTACAATAAATAAGTAATGGTTGCACAAAGTATTGGTTGGAATAATTTAGTCATTTAAAGTAGATGTGAGAATATATACATAAAAATGTCTCTATTAGTCGAGTTTCTCAACAACTTTATGATTTCCCACAAAGGAAGTAGGTTGACTTTGAATCTCAAGAGAGTGGGGTTTCTTGTGACTAGATCTACCTATGTTATCTCCACCAACTTCTTCTATCCCTACAAAATACTAATCATGAGACAACTTAGAAAAAATCACAATACATGTATTTATTTAACATTATATATACCAATGCTTGGGTGATCATCAACTCGAACACGTTTACCGTTACTTTTTGAAGTGGGAAAATCTGAAATTACATGTGCATATAAAGAAATTAGTCATTATTGACGTTTAACATATAATCAAACATCATATTCACCTGCTTGAGGAACTACATGGTTCACATTGGTCATTTTAGCATGTGCTCGACCCATGCCTATGATAAATAAGTAATGGTTGCATAAAGTAATCGTTGGAATAATTTAGTCATTTAAAGTAGATGTGAGAATATCTACATAAAAATGTCTGTATTAATCAAGTTTCTCACCAACTTTATGATTTCCCACAAAGGAAGTAGGTTGATTTTGATTCTCAAGAGAGTGGGGTTTGTTGTGACTAGATCTACCTATGTTATCTCCATCAACTTCTTCTATCCCTACAAAATACTAATCATGAGACAACCTAGAAAAAATCACAATGCATTTATTTATTTAACATTATATATACCAATACTTGCGTGATCATCAATTCGAACACCTTTACTTTTACTTTTTGAAGTGGGAAAATCTGAAACTACATGTGCATAAAAAGAAATTAACCATTATTGACGTTTAACATATTATCAAACATCATATTCACCTGCTTGAGGAAGTACATGATTCACATTAGTCATTTTAGCATGTTCTCGACCCATGCCTACAATAAATAAGTAATGGTTGCACATAGTATTGGTTGGAATAATTTATTCATTTAAAGTAGATGTGAGAGTATCTTCATAAAAATGGTTATAATAGTTAAGTTTCTCACCAACTTTATGATTTCCCACAATGAAAGTAGGTTGACTTTGAATCTTGAGAGAGTGGGGTTTCTTGTGACTAGATTTACCTATGTTATCTCCAGCAATTTCTTCTATTCCTACAAAATACTAATCATGTGATAACCCAGAAAAAACTCACATTGCATGCATTCATTTACCATCATCCCTACCAATGCTTGGGCGTTCATCCAATCTAATGCCTCCACTTTTACTTGCT
Organism: Alisma plantago-aquatica; assembly: GCA_963693085.1. NCBI lineage: Eukaryota > Viridiplantae > Streptophyta > Magnoliopsida > Alismatales > Alismataceae > Alisma > Alisma plantago-aquatica. The sequence goes on from OY856409.1 coordinate 683,076,157, forward strand.
GAAGTGTAAAAATATGGAATTAAATATACATAAAAAGATATTATCTGTTGTTTAAAATCACCATATGATCGAACATCAGATTCACCTACTTGAGGAACTATAATCATTTGATACCAACAAAATTTATTCTCACAAAAATAAGTAATGGTTGTAGATGTGAAAATTTTTACATAAAGAAAAATGATTGTAGTATTCAAGTATCTCACCTATCTTATGATTACCCACAAAGAGAGTAGGGTAACTTTGAACCTCAAGAGGGTCTACCTTCTTGTGACTAGATACACCTGTGTTATCTCCACCAACATCTTCTATCCCTATAAAGAATACTCATGTAACAATCAGACATAATATACCCACAATGCATGTATATATCTACCATCATCCTTAGCAACACTTGGGTGTTCATCCACCCTAACATTCCCACTTTTACTTGTTGAAGTGTACAAAACTAAAATTAAATGGGAATCCAAAGAAATCATCCATTGTTTTGATCCAACATATAATCAAACCTCATATTTACCTGCTTGAGGAACTACATGGTTCACTTTGGTCATTTTTGCCTTTCCCCGAGCGATTCCTACATCATTAATAATACAATGTTATATATGACATTTTTGAACATAGCCACTACTGTAAAAGATAATCTAAACCACTTACGTGATATAGAAGATAGTAATTGATCATGAGATGTTGATGAAGTATCTTTAGAAGCTGTGGAACTATGCGAGAGGGTGGTGTACTGGTCATCCATAGTCACATTCTCACAAGTCTGATTGATTCCATCTAGAACATCATTTATTGACCTCAACTTTTTCTTCGGAGGCATACTTACGAGTTTATTATATCCTGTCCAAGAAATATTCTTAATGAAAATGGAAGTTCAAACTAAATAATATCTAAAATCATGGAATGGTGTCTATAGATAATACTCTTCAATTATACAATTGTGATTCTTCAAAAGATAAACGTGTAGTCAAGCATGTCCAAAAAGCATCTCATACATAAAAAATATGATATTTTGGTACATGATGAATTGACAATAGTCACGATCCACTTTTAGTATATAATCAACTAATTGATGAAAAAGGAGAATGTAGTTATCCATGTTAGTCTTGTATCTCACATTCCAGATAATATATAATTTAGTAAACTTTTTCTAGCATCAAAGGTAAACACCCCCAACTCAAAATATATATATATATATATATATATATATGTCTTGCCTAATGATGATAGACAATATCAATCTAAAAGGCCTATCTTTATTCATTTTAGGTGTTTTGGACAACAAGATGAAATAGTTAGAACATAAAAGTGCATATCAAGTCATCACAGATAATGCTCCAGTTTGCAAGGCAGCTGGGTTGCTTGTGGAAGCTGATTATCCTCATATTTTCTGGACTCCTTGTGTAGTGCATACTCTTAATCTTGCCCTCAAAAATATTTGTGCCACAAAAAATAGTGAAACAAACAATGTTGTGTATGAAGAATGTTCTTGGATTACTGATGTTAATGCAGATGCATCTTTTATTCGTAATTTCATAATGAATCATTCGATGAGACTTGTAATGTTTAATGAATTTGTGAGTTTGAAGATGCTGACAGTTGCAGAGACATGGTTTGCCTCAACCATTATTATGCTAAAGAGGTTGAGGACCATTAAAACCGATCTTCGAAACATGGTGGTGAGTGAGAAATGGGCCTTGTTTAAAGATGATGATATTGTGAAGGCTCAAGCTATCAAGGATGAAATTATGGATGGCATTTAGTGGAACAAAGTGGATTATATATTATCTTTCACCGAGCTGATGTATGCTATGTTGAGGGCCACTGATATTCATAAACCTTGGCTTCATTTGGTTTATGATATGTGGGATAGCATGATTGAAAAGGTGAAGACTATCATCTACAAACATGAGAGGAAAAGCTTTCAAGAAAAATCTAGCTTTTATTCAGTGGTTCACAAGATCTTAGTGGACAGATGGAACAAGAGCAACACTCCTCTCCACTGCATGGCACATTCCTTGAACCCTAGGTAAAAGTTTCTTAACTAAATTTATTTGACTTACATAAGACTTCAATCACTTCATTATATATCATTTACACCTATGTTTTAATTTCTTATAGGTACTATAGTGCTAGTTGGATGAATGTCGGTCAAACTAGGGTTGCTCCACACAAGGATGTAGAGATATCAGCTGAAAGAAATAGATGCTTGAAAATATATTTTCCTCTTCTAGAGGAGTGTCGCCTTGTATGTGTAGAGTTTGCTAAATTATCTACAATGATGGAAGATTTTGGGGACTCTGATTCAATAACCAATAGGGAGGTCTTGGAGCCACATCTTTGGTGGCTTGTTCATGGAGATAGTGCCCCTTATCTTCGACAAATAGCAAGCCGACTACTTAAACAACCATGCTCTTCCTCCTGCAGTGAGAGGAACTGGAGCACATACTCATTTATCAACTCACTAAGGAGGAACAAGATAACTCCTAAAAAGAAGAAGATCTAGTGTTTGTGCACACTGACCTTCGTCTCTTGTCAAGGAGGAAAAAAAAGTATACTGAAGGGGAAACAAAGATGCGGGACATTGCAGGTAATGCATTTGATTCCTTCAAAGGAGCGAGACTTCTTGAGGTGGCTGAGTTGTCACTTGATGAGCCAGAATTGGAGTCCATCGTGTTCAATGATGGGGATGACAAGGGCAATGATGATAATGTGGTTGAGTAGGACCAAGATGTGATGTTCCCATTTGATGTTTTGGTGTTTATATGTTGGATGTAATGATGTAGCAAACACTATCTTATGATATGTTTGATGCTTATATTTTGGATGTAATATGTACCAAACATTTTCTGATCTTATCTTTCTTTACTCATGGTACATGTGTGTTGTTATTGAAATTATTCATGCTACTCATGATTGAAATTATTCATCTACTCATATTCTGAGGTTTCTACATTTAGAAATTATTCAATATATACTCATACTGGATTAGAGAACTTGCAATTGGGATCCTCCAGTGCCCATTGTATCTATGTGATCGCCTGGACCACTTATCTACTTTGTTACTTATGGGTATTCTAATTAAGTGTGACATTTCTCTATGAATAATAAGTAGACCCTACATTTGTGTAAACAATATCAGTAGGTGTTTGCTTGTCTTAAAAATATATTTCAACCTATGCTTGTGCATCTACAGTGAAGAGCTTGGAAACATATTGCAACCTCATCATATTACTCTCTCAGTCATGCTATCTTTTAATGTACTTTATGTGATTCATCTTAAAATGTGAGATCCTTTGTTTACTGCAATTGATGGCATATCTCAATATTTCTAACTCCCTAAACAGAATAATTCCATTCTTATTATAGTCAAGAGTATTCTTCCCTTATCATAAGTCAGACTCAATGTCCTTTTTTAATGTCATATGGTGAAACTGGAGGTTATTCTAAATGAGTTGTCTTGGTATATGTCTGCTTACTTTGAGACTTATCTTTTAAGGCATTGCCTTTGGAGATATTATGTATGCTTTCATTTCTTTAAATTTAGACTTCACATGTATAAGAGAGGGATCTGTTTTATAAGCTACAATATAAATTTAAATCTGCATATGTACTTCATTTGGTTGAGTACTCTGCAATACACATTTTACATTCTTTTTATAGCTAACACCTAGTTGGGATTTGTGTTTCAGGTGAAGGATATATAATTTGTGCTCTTTTGGCCATTAACTCAAGGACAACAGGTCTCAAATATGGATCAGATGTAGCCTATAAAACCAGACCAGCTGTAAAAGAAAAGATCACATCTTGGGGGAGCTATAGTGAAGGTTGGATGGATAACCATGTCACAGAATATAGCTATGGCTTAAATGTAATATAATTGTATGATGTTGGCTCATTTATGTAGTTTCTAAACTTGTAAATGTTGCTTATTTCAACAACAGAACAACAATATGCTGCTTGACACTAATCATTCAGCAAATACGTGGATGTGATTGTGTACATGCCAAACTGAATCAATATATTTTTATTCTGAATTTTTAGAAATATATGCCAAAATGAATCAATGCATTCTTATTCTGAATTTTCAGAAAATATACTATTATCCAAGCCTTTGCGTGGATTGAATGGTCATTTTATTGGTGATGTGTTCTTGTAGTCAGTTAAAAGTTCATGAGCAGCAGACCTTAATTGTGTTTGCTGCAATTTCACTGTAATTCTTGTTGCTTAATGGAAGAAGAAACGTTCATTTGGCTCAATGTTCAAGATGAACTATACATTTAGATGTAGACGTAGATGTCTTATTATTAAAATGTAATGCTCTATATTTTTTCAATTTGGTATTGTCAATGCAGTAGATGTTACGTCATGTTCTACACCTAGGAAGGCCACACCCATGTTCTACATGTGAAATATGCTTTACTGCGATGAGTGTAGATGGTTTGACATGTTCTACTGCTTTGCATATGGAACATGGACGTTTTTTCTGCAGTGCAGTGGTGTTTCAAATGCCGTAGTGCATGGCAAGATTTAAAATCTCACCTACTTTAATATTGTAAATGCCAAATCAAATACCAAAGGGTATGTCGACCGTTCACCTGACTTCCTGATTATGCAATAAATACTAGCAATTTAGATGGTGGGTGCTAGGGAAAAGTATATATATATAGACCTGCAGTTGATTTTCGCACAAGATATGTGTCTACAGAACTAACAGGTCTCCTTTAAGGAGAGAGGAAGATAAATCATCAAATTTGATACTTGATTATGAAGTTTTTTTTTGGTGAAGTTAGGAGATCATATTATTCATCCCGCCCTCCTCTTGCAGGTAATTCAAAGTTATTTAAAACAGTACCTACTTGAAATTGAAACGTGGTAGGACTCCTACCATTACAAAAGGGAAAGGAATGCAAATGCATGAGGTTTACGATAAAGAAAAGCTCTACTTGAGACCACATCAAGATAAAGCATCAACTTTGGTACTGGATTATGATGTGGATCAGTTTACGATGTGGACCAATATTAGGATAAAGAAAATCTTTATTTGAGAGCGGAGTAAAATGAAGCAACAAGTTTGGTACTGCATTGATGCAAAAGAAGGAGTATTGAGGAAGAATGAAACCCACCTCTTCACGGTCGCAGCCTAAGAGAAGAAATGTTGCTTTAGCAGAAGTCAGTGCCAGGGTATCACGCTGGAAAGTGAGTTGCTGGAGAGGTCGATGTACAAGAGCGAGTTTGGGTCACCGAACCAAGGCACGATGGTCTCTGTCAGATGATTTCATGTGAGGTCTGCGAACACTGAGTGGAAGACAGGGGCGGCCAGCCAGGCGAGTGCGAAGCGCGCAAGACAGGGAGCGCTGCGCCAGAGTCGCAGCCGAAAACCGCGCGAAGAACATTACAACAGAAAATGTTTTTGACAACGGGAAAAACACAACAGTTCTATTGGTTGTGTTGTAGTTAGCATATCTTTTACAACAAGTCTATTTGTGTGTTGTAAATTACATATTTTATACAACACAAGTTATATACAACGGGCCAAACTCGTTGTAGTATATGTAATACTAGAACATGTGCTAAATTATTGTAATAGACTGTAATATCACAACATACTCAAACCCGTTGTAAAAGACCATAATTACACAACATGCTCTAACCTGTTGTAATAGTCGCATATGCTAACTTGTTGTAATAGATCATCATTACACAACATACTTTAAACCGCTGTAAAAGAGCATAATTACACAACATGCTCTAACCCGTTGTAATAGTCATGTATGTTAACCCGTTGTAATAGACCATCATACACAACATACTCTAACCCGTTGTAAAAGATCATAATTACACAACATGCTCTATCCATTGTAATAGTCTCATATATTAACTCGTTGTAGTAGGTCATCATTACACAACATACTATAACCCATTGTAGTATACTATAATTACACAACAGGATTTCACCTATTGTAATAGTTACCCGTTGTAATAGACCACAATCACACAACAGGTTTGCACGTCATTTGTTGTATATGTACAACAAAGAATATATGTGTTGCATAAAATGAAACCGGTTCAGTGGTTTGAGATGTGTCTTACTTTCAAGTGGTCTCAAGTGCGAAACATTGTGTCTAGATGTATTTTCCTTTTATCTCAACATGTTATATATAACACCCCTATTACAACATGTGTGTTCAATGATCTACAACATGTATTAACTGTTGTATAAAATATATATATTACAACATGTGCAACACCTGTTGTATAAAGAACTCCTCATAAGACCACGCGATCTAATACAACAGTTGACACCCGTTGTAAAATGGAAAAATGAACTGTTATAAAAACCATTTTTTGTAGTAGTGGAAATAGATGTAATACAAAGACAGAATAGGATTTTGATTGGAGTGGTTATATGCTTTTTCACTAGCAATCTGGGCCGCCCATTTGCATAAAATTAAATCAATGGTTGGGGTGTTTTTAGGCAGCCCTATACAACAATACCATGACGGTTCAAACCATCTGAAACGCCACGCTATGATGATGACCGTCACAGGTTATGGAACCCCAACCGTCATACGTTCTATGTTTTCTTCTAGTGCCAATTGCCAATAACCGGTAGCGATCATCTACTATAATTGAATTATATTTTGTAGTTACGTGAGCGTCGTGCCAGGATTAGCCACCGGCGCAGAGAGAAACGAATTGCAACCTAGAAACCTGCAATTGATATTTGCAACGACCACCAGTTCTCGGCTGCCGTCTGTTTCTAACAAGGATATCTCAGGAAATATATCAACATACTAAATGAAACATGTGTTTCTGTATCAACTTTTGCCTTCTCTGTAGCACTAGGTTTTGCTTGTTAGACATATCACCATCCCATCAAAAAGGCATTATATGAGGTAAAACAATTTCTATTGTGTTGTTGTAGTATTGGGAATACGTTGTATTAGAAAACAAGAGACTTTGTTCTACTCATGCGGTAAATCAATACCATATTGTAACCCAAGCAATGTAAAACTAACTACATAAAACTAGCTAAAGAGTTGACACCAGTTGGTAAGTACTGACAGGTCACAAGTTCGAAACCCTCCGGTGGGGGATTGTATTCTATTTCAGTATTTTAACTATCACATTTGTAAATAATCTGTTTGGATACTTGGGTGTTTTATGCATTGCAGTAGTCCGACTACGGTAGTTTCACCCCCGTTCATTTGACGGCCCTTCCCAAAGACGCCAAATTTGGCGAGATTCTGAATCTCTCTCTTCTCTCGCGGTGGCGGGGACGATTCTGCCCCGATTGTCTCTTCTCCCTGAGGACCCCGACCCTTCTCTTTCCTTCCTTCTCTTTTCCTCCCCCAACCGTCTGCTCTCTCATCCTCCTTCCTCCGCCGCCACTCTTTATGTCCGTTTCTCCATCTTCCCTGCTCGAAGAAGGTTTGCTAGGATTCCGCTCCGCCATCCTCCTCCAATGGGAAGCAGACCAAGGAGCTCCTGCTGCTTGTCTACAGAGATACTGACGCTGAAGACAGTGCCTTTGGCGAGGATCATCTTTCTCGGCGCCATCGCCCCTGGATCTGCCTGGCTGCCGATGGTTAGCCCATTGCTGCTCACGTCTGATGACAGAGAACACTGTTCATCGTCCTCTCCAGTATGTCCATGCCTCCCTTCAGGTATCCGGAGTCGCAGATCTGCTCAAAGTTGTGTGCCCTAGTTGCCGGTGGCGGTCAGGTCTGCAATGATGACCACCGCATCGGTCTTCCACCGTAACAGGCAAGCCCATAACGTCTTTGCCACTCGTGCTGTGAATCTGGGATTCGTCCTCGGTCATCCAAACAAAGATATTAACAACTGCGGAATTTGTTAATTAGGTAGTCAAACTCCCTAATTTGTTGACTACAACAGTAATTAAAAAGGAGCTACCCAAACGGCCCCTAAATCCATCTTCAGTCTCCACAGTGTTGCTTTTAGGAGCGTAGACTGCCATCTTAGAAACAACCTCATGCTTCTAGGTGCTTCTTAAATTTCGTCACATGTAGGCGCTGCAAGTTGCCGACTAAATTTTAACATGTTAGCTGCGTAATTGAAGCTACTTCAAGGTATGGAGGCTAGAGGTACCTGCCGGATTTTCGGTACCATAAGGGAGTGCATACATGGTGGAGGGAAGCGGGAGGACAATCTTTTTTTATAAATTGGGTGTACATGGTAAAGAGTAATATGTTTGTCAGGGGTTATTTGTCAGACGTCGTCTCCGTACCACCATAATCAAGTATTAATGCAACGTAGACAATAGGAGAATACGAATAGAAGCCTTTTCATGAGATAGAAGATGCCTAAAGGTGGTCCACGTTATATCTGATCCTAGAAATTTCATTTTTGAGTGGTTGAAGTTGTGCGACGGCATTTAATGGACCACAATGAAAGAAGAAGCAAAGGTTTTAAAACGCTTTTGTGTCATTTTGTAAGTGAAGATTTTGATAAACACAAAACATAATGTGTCAATCATTATAGACTCCATGCATTTATGTATTAGAACTTTTTTGCTTTCGATGTGGTGCAATGTATTGTTTATCTATTTTCCTCTTCCGTATAAGTTTGTTGGATGTCATGTAAGCCTGTAAAAGTTATAGCACAACAGAAGCAAACCCCATAAATAAATTGAAAACTTTTTATGTACTTGTTATCATATACAATTTAGATAGTGGCAGAGAATTATGGTTGGAACCACTAATATTAGACGAGCAAGATGAGAGGTACCTATCTACATAGAGAAGTTGATTATGAGTTTATACAATGTACTATATAGGGCAAGCAAAATGAGATCGCAAGATTTTTGCCAAGCCAACATATATGATACCAACAAATTAATCAATGGTTCCCCTTTGGAAAACTAAGTTATTCTTGGTGTATTATTTGAATGGTCATTGAGACACACATTGGATATGAAACTTATGTGTCATTCTATTAGTTGATGTGAAGGATCAAATGTTTCAACATGGATTAATTTTGTATAATAATAAGTAATAATTTTTTGATATAATTGATCTCAACATATTGACGCAAACCATATTGTAGGCCCACCAATCAAGACTTCTTTGTTTCTAAGTATTACTTAAATAATTCATACATGAGAATTGTTTAAACCTATTCACATGTCAAAAAAGTAGTGATGATATTTGTGGAGTCCTTCTTCACTTGCAAAGTAAATGTAAACCGAGCAAAATTTGTGTTGCAAAATTTGATTAATAACAAGATAAAATGATCAAAAAAATTATTAACAAGACTTTCTACACGTACAACTACAAATTAACAGAGAGAATTCGAGATTACAAAAATAGATACCTTAAATTAGGAGGAGAAAGCATACATCCTCCCAACATACCAAAGTCACATTAAGTTCACTTATGAATTGTAAAACTTCCACACTATACTAGCTCTTACATTTTCCTAAACTTATATCCTCTTAACCTACTTTTTAATATAAAAATTCACATTATTGACTATGCCACTGTGAACATTGTTCTTTTATTTTATTAGAATACACTTTAGATTTTAGTTTTAGCAATGTTATCAAGTAAAAGTTGTACAAGTACAAAACTACACGTGCATGTGTACGTGTGTGTTTACTAGTGTGTGTGTGTGTGTGTGTGTGTGTGTGTGTGTGTGTGTGTGTGTCTATATATATATATATATATATATATATATATATATATATATGTATATATATGTATATATGTATATATATGTATATATATGTATATACATATATATATGTATATGTATATATATGTGTATATATATATGTATATATATCTACATACATATATATATATATATATATATATATAGATAGCCGACAAGGGAATAGCCCGGTTGGCGAATTTCGTTGGTCCCCAATGAAGGGACCCGGGTTCGAAACCACACGGAGAAGCATCTCTTGAATTATCACCCTCCCGGGCATCCGGCCTCCACCACAGGTTATGGTAGAGGGGGGGAGAAATCTTTCTCTCTTAATCCCATATATATATATATATATATATATATATATATATATATATATTAATTTTTTGTGTTTTTTAGAAATCAACTTGTTGTTAGTGTTAATTCAATGCTTAGTTTTGAGTAATCTCACTTTGTGTGACAGAGGGTGTCACAATCAGATCATAAACAATGTAGAAAACAACCCCAAAACCCTAAGCAATACCCATCATTTGAGAGAGAAAAAGCCATCTCTTTCTACATGCATGCAAGGTCTAGAACTTTAACTAACAAAGGAAGGTCTTGCAAAATGTTTTGGGTTCATCACATAATATAAAGTACTAAATAACCATCACTTAAGCTCAAGCCCTAGGCAATGATCGTTTCTTTCTACTCAAAACTTTGTTTTTAAGAAAGATATAGTACATGTAAGCTATGAGTAAGCAATAAACATAGAGAATGTTATATAACTCACTATAGGTTGAATATGAAGCTCCAAACAATAAGATATATCAAGAAAAGGAGGAAGAAACCTAGCTGGAGCATTGCACACGGCCAAGCTAGCTTCTTCTCTCTAAAAGCAAGCAAACTTTAGGTGAAAGAAGCAAGAAAGAAGGTATCTTCAACCTCTAGCTCAACCTCCATCATGGAGCCCACCAAGAAGAAGAGAGAGGAATGTGGAAAAGTAAGGAAAATGGAGGAAGAGAGGGATATCTCACTCACCTAGGCCAAAGAACAAATCAAGGAAGGACCAAAAAACCTCAAAAAGGGTAGATCCAAACCTTAGGTCACATGCAAGCAAGATCGACCGCCTTCTTCAACCTTGAGCTCCTTCTTCTCCACCAAGAAAGGGGGACGAGCTCCAACAACAAGGAAGAAGAAGAGGGGTCCAATGGGTTCGGTTGCATGAGAAGAGGGAGATATATGAAGCTATGGGGGTTGAGAAGAGAAGGTTGAGGTGTCAAGACAAACTTGCCATGTGTCCAAGGTCAAAGGGTCACATCCATGCAAATCCAGATGGACCATCCATTATGGAAGCAAGGGGAGCCATCAAATCTGGACTCCCAGGTGAGATATAGACCTCCATCAAAAGGGGAACCATCAGTGTTGGACCCTTTGGTTTCAAGGGTGAAAACCCTATCTCCACCATCAATTTCAACATCTCTCTTGGTAAACCATCCATTTGTGGAGTTCAAGAGGGAAAACCATTAACCCTCACACTTTAAGGGATCACCATCGGTTCCCCACATACAAGGAGAACCATCAGATCCCATCAAACCAGAAGAACCATTGAGTTCAAGACCTCAAGGTATCTCATCTATAAGAGGAAACCCTAAGTCACCGTAGCTAGATGTCTTCATCAAACCAGTGTGCATCTAGGCGCACCAAGGTAAAAATAAGTCAAACATGATATAAACATATGTAAGGAACAACAAGCCTGTGAAAAATTGTAAGGAAAATCCTATATATGGGTAAATTGCATAAAAATCCAAAACAAGCACATATATGCATAGCTTGCTCAAACATTGTCTAAACTGGAAAAACTTGAAACTAAGATTTGTCACATGATATCAAGGCACACATTAGGGTTTGATTAAGTTTTTAAGCACTTAATTAAGGTAAGTAATCCTGTTCTACCAGAAAGTAATGTCATGGACCTTACAAGCTTCCCAAGGCTCCACATGTAGTAAGGGCACCCTTGGTGGAGGATCAGGTACCTTGTCCAACAATTGCATTATCATAGCCATCAAATGCCTATAGAAATTTCAAAAAGTTGGATTATCAAACATTGTAGGATACTAGGGAGGTGGTATCATTGTCCTATCCACATCTAGGGGGACTATCACATATTCCACCCTTTGATGCTCACCACCTCCTATAATTACTTAACTTTTCTTAGTATTCTCTTCATGTAAACCATCCATATATACAAAACCATAACATATTGTTAGACATGAAAAATACACCATGTAGACTCAACAAAAAAATTTATTTGATACCAAAACATATAATTACTGGTCATACTTGTTCAAGATCAATCAACCTAAAACACCAATAATGCTAATTAATCTCATAATCCAACTAATTATGAAACATATTGATAAAATTTACTATTTATTTTTCATAATATTTGCAAATTGGCTAAACTACAATTCATCTTAAATAGGTAACTTTACAAGTTTATATTTTTGTGACCACTATCACAAGTCATATAGAAACATATATGACTACCATAGTTACAACATATGCATCTATGCAAGTCATACATGGATATGGACCCAAGCGTACATGGATGACTCTATGGAACACCATAAAAGATCTCCACTGACCTCCAAGCTACTACTCTTGTTACAACCATCACGCTAAATGAGATAACTCAAAACAAAACACATAATCAATCACTAATAACAACATAGCCAGAAAAGAGGGTAAATTAAAACCGATTAAAACATTCCAGCATAACCATAAATATTTAGATAAAGGTCCATAAATGTACATAACAACATATACCATACCAGGTATCTACATATCTATTCAGTGGCCTCATCCATAGTTTGTATACAAAAACATATTGTTCCACATTTATACATTCCATTTATGACATCGACATACTACCAAAACTTGAGTTGATGAACATATCATCTACAAAACATCCACATCCCAGACCTGAGAGTATAGGGATGACTCTAAGACATACTAACTATGTCACACCCAGGCCCACTGCCAAACTCTCTAGTAGAGTTTCAGGAATGACAAATGGCCCCACAAACCAGCACTAGCCTTAACTGCGTGCTTTTTCTTCACTCACGTGTAAGCCAGGTCAACTTCCAGACTGGTCACCCATCCTAGTACTACTCCAAGATGAGCACGCTTAACTATGGATTTTTGTAGTGATGGGCTCTCGGAAAAGGAGGTGCACCTTGGTGGTATGGGTAGTCCAATCATTCCTTTTAAGATCATGTTATACGAGGCTTGAAATCATGGGATGTTACAATCTCCCCCACTTAGACTCTTGACATCTTCATCAAGGCTCAACTGTAGGGCCTCATAATATTTCCCCATTTCAGTGCAAATCCAACATGGCCCATGGACACCCAGCTCCCTATCACAGAATACCAGTGCAAGGGTGGCTACATCACCATGGATAACCCTTTCCTACATGCCTAGACTATACGGCTCAAGACTGGCATAACACATGCCCATGTGGGCCCCACCTACTGGAGGGGAATTGACTCTGATACTATTTGTCACACTCAGTCCCACTTCCTAATGCTCTAGTAGAGTTTTAGGAATGACGAATAGCCCCACAAACCACTACTAACCTTAACTGTATGCTTTTTATTCACTCACACATAAGTCGGGGTCAACTTCCTGACTGGTCACCCATCCTAGTACTACTCCAAGCTGAGCACATTTAACTATGAAGTTCTTTAGTGATGGGCTCCCATAAAAGGAGGTGCACCTTGGTGATATGGGTAGTCCAATCATTCCTTTTAAGATCATGTTATTTGAGGCTAGAAATCCTAGGACATTACAAACTACTAGCCAACATTCTGCTCCTAGTTCTCTTCAAGTTGCACTTCCTCACCACCTCAAACCTGACGACGTTGTTGATATTCACCTTAAAATATGTGGTGATCCATGGGAGTGAGACCCATATCCAAGGGAGATATATAACTCTCAATAGCACTTATTGATTACAATGGGTTAAGCAATTTAACAGTTTAAGAAAATTAAGCAGGTTGAATAGATAATGTTACAACAAGCATTGTTAACAGAATATATAGAGAGTAGATAATACTAACATCTTCTAAGTAGTTGATTTCTCTTACCACACTATATAACAACTAAGTAGTATAATAAAAAAGGCAAGGATTATCAACCATGGTGAATCATGTTTAACCCTAAATAGATATACTACACGGTTGGATTACATCTTTTATTAAACCCTGAGGAGTTTGAGTCGAACCACTCAAAGTCTGATTGACAACTGCAAAGTGCTATTCAGTTCTGTACAAGATCTAGGAGAGCCGAAATCCTAAGATCTCTCCCTCTCGGTGAGTACAAGTCAAAATACAGAGACATATCAGTCAAGCTGCCTACAATGACCTATAATCAAGTTTCTAACAAGCTAGCATGTCCTTGGTATAGGTCACGACACTAGTAAACTAGGGTATACAAAACCCTATTATCTGAGGTACAACTGCAACTTCCCTCAATCAAATCAAAGATATACAAGTATCAACCTTTCTCAAGCTAAGGCATGACCACAACCATCCTCTAAACGTTTAGGTTAGGATGACAAGGACACACACTCACTTGAACCCACAGATACTCAATGTTTATGTATGCAACTCTGAGCATCCCTTAGGAGTACTCATTTCTTCATCCATCAAGTCCTAACACTGGAATGGTTATACGGAATAGGGAACTACATGATTGGGGTTTCAATTTGATTAGTTAATGTCAACTCTGAGCATCCCTTAGGGCTACAACCATGCCCAAAGAGTCGTTAAGACTATCAAAGTACATCATTTCCTACAAGAACATCATTGTCGTTCCATGGCTTGCCAGAGGGTCAACAAACCATCACTATACTTGTGATATACAAAGTCAGCATTACACTTCATTAAGGAGCATATGATATTCACTTGGTAGGATGTTAGAGTTACAACATCATTGAGGGAGTATTCCTTCATCATATTATCCATTAAAAATAGCTAAGCATGATTGTCCATAATCATCTATTTGGATTAGGGATAGGTTTAACAAGAAAAACTAAATTGAAGGTACAAATTAGCACCTTATTGTGATCACCAATTTATGATCATACGAGGAAAAAGGTATGACTACAAAATCATGGAATTAAAAAAATTAATTACAAACCATCATCCAAACATTTGGATCAAGTGTAGAAAGAACCAATCATCAAATCATAATCCAAATATAAGACAATCAGTTAGAAGCATCAAACCCAAACCATCGAATCAGGGGTATAATTGAGACAGATGATCACCATCAAGTCTTGAATCTAGAGTGAACATTGGATGTGAACCATCAGATGTGGAACCAGAAAAACCATTGGATCATGAAATGAGAAGAGCCATTGCTTGACACCATCGACGTTAAGAACTAGTACAACCATATTTTGAGGACCATTGGTCAGAGAAACCATCGTGTTTGGAGTCAGAACAACCATTGGTTGTTGGCCCAGTGAATCTAATAGATGTGCACCATCGAGTTAGAGAAACCATTGGTTGATGACTCAAAATAGACATCAATTTTGGACCCATAATGACCAACGAGTTTGGTCAACAAGTGGCTAAACAAGCTTCAAACTCTATATAAAAACCATCTGATTGGGGGAAAAGAAAACCATCGAATTATCCACTTGAAGGAGCACCAAAACCATTGTTTACTGATATTAATAACATGCAAAATAAAATGAATTCAAAACCTTTGGTTGGTACAAGAAAGGAAACCAAAACGGAACCAAGCACACAACCATCGAGTTGTCTCTCAAGGGAGGAAATCAGCACCAAACCCTAGAAGATAACCATTGTTTATGAGAGATAAATCCATAGTTTTCCATATGCAATATAGGTCCAGAAGAAGAGAGAGAAAGGTGGAAAATAAAGGAAAATGGAGGAAGAGCGGGATATCTCACTCACCTAAGCAAAGCAAGGAAGCTCCAAACAACCTTCACTAGGGTAGATCCAAGCCCTAGGTGCACATGCAAGCAAGATCATCCACCTTCTTTAACCTTGAGATCCTTGTTCTCCACAAAGAAAGGGGGAAGAGCTACAAGAAACAAGGAAGAAGAAGAGGGATCCAAAGGGTTCATTTGCATGGAAGGAGGGAGGTTCATATAGTTATGGGTGAGAGAGATGAGAAGGTAAAGGTGTCAAGACTGACTTGGCATGTGTCCATGGTAAAGGGTCACATCCATGCATAAATAGCTGGATAATCAGTTTTGTATATAGGTAAGCCATCAAATCTTGTCTTCCCTAGATGACCATCGAGTTCCAGAGCATGATGACTGTCGTTTTTCGACACCTTAGGAAATCATCAGTTGGAGCACTCTTCTTGGTGAACCATCAATCCAGGATGGTCTAGAGGGAAAACCAGAAACCCTCAAACCTCAAGGGACCACCAATGGTTCCCTACATACAAGGAAGGTCATCGGATCCTAACCAACCAGGAGAACCATTGAGTTTTGGCCTCCAAGGTAGCTCATCCATGAGAGCAAATCCTAGACTTCACCCTAGATAGATGTCACCATCACACCAAAGTGCCTCTAGGCACCCCAAGGTTCAACTGACTCAAACATGATATGAAAACATGTGAGGAACAAAAAGAATGTGGAAAATTGCAAGAAAATCCATAGATATAAGCAAATTGCATATAAGTACAAAACAAACACACAATTGCATAACTTGCTCAAATAGTGTCCAAACCGGACCAGACTTGAAATTTAAGTTTGTCACATGATATAAAAGCACATATTAGGGTTTAATTAGGGATTTAAGTACATAATTAAGTCATCAAGCGTATTTAACAAAAGAGCATGGTTTGGGGTTTTACAACCATAAACCCTTAACAAGGATTTCACCCCCAAAATCCTATGCAAACAAAGATAGATACTTTCTATGCATCTCATCCTCTAACTACCACATGGACTCCTCAACACCATGGTGATGCAACAAAAACTTCACTAAAGCTATATCCTTCTTCTTCAACTTCTTCGCTCTCATCCAAGACCAACACAAGACCCTCAACGTAAGACACATCCTCATACAATTCAACCTCCATTGGCTGCAACTTTTTCTCTATATAAGGATGACACTACTCAACATGGAGACATGAAAGATAGGGTGCAACCTATCCAACTTTGGTGGTAACTCTAACTTTTATGCCACCTTTTCGACATGTACCAAGATAGGGTCTGGTCCCATAAATCTACGAGAGAACTTACCATTCTTACCAAACCTTAGCACACCATTCAAGGGGGAAACCTTTAGGTATACCTAATCTCCAACTTGGAACTCCAATAGTCTGTGATGATTATCATTGTATGACTTTTCCTATCCTAGGTTTCCTTTAATTGTTTTTGTATCACCTTGATCTTCTTTGTTGTCTAGTGGACTAACTAATGACCCAAAAGTACTCTCCTATATCATACTAACATACACTACTACAAAATGGGGATACAATGTCGATTATTTTATGCATCAATGTTGATTTTAAACCAAAGCCCAAGTGGGCGACACTAAAACTAAACCATTCTTTGTTGGTTAACATAACTATCGATAAAACGTTTCCTCATAAGTTCTTTATTATAGAGGAACTAACAACCTAAACAGAAGTGAGTGTTTCTCTAACCTTTCCGCATTGAGTGGTTAATGAAAAACAACCAACCAAATAACTTTATGTCGGTTTTATCTGTGATTGAATAGTGAAAATTTTAGGTATATCTCGTCGATTTATTTTAAATAACTGATGTAATATGGATATGTAGTCAGTTATTTACAAATAACCAATGAGAATTGTCTATGTTTTTTTTCTATAACAGGTCTACAGACCTGATGTCCAACCTGATAGCCTATCTGGAGCCTATTGTTCTTCATAACTAAAAGTTTTGAAGAACAACAATCTCTCTACAAGCATCATAGCTTAACAATAGATCAACACACCTGCAAGAAAAAAATAAATATACAAAGTATGCAGAAACATGCCACATTCTATCATTTTCACTTCAAAATATCACACCAATCCATGAACTCACAACAAGGTATGCTTCTCATCCACATTTCAGTTTCATACATATTTGTAGAAATGCATTCTCTTCCTCATACCTTCACATCAAATTCACACACTCATATGCACTCAACATTCAATTCACACTCAAAAATACATGTCAACATCAACTGCCATCTCAGATTTAAGTCACAATTGTAATAATTGTGTAACAAATACATATCAATCACACTCACAAATACATAGAAAAAATTGGACATCAAAGTTCGAACACTAAAGTATATATATTAATCAACCGTCCAATTTTTTTGTTCAATTTCACATTTCCAATGAAGCAGTTTGCCACTGTTCATGTAGGTCATTAGCTGCTCCAACATATAGGGTTCAGTATTCTAAAAAAATGCAAAGAGAATGAGACTTCTAATTACATTTGATGTTAGTATTATCAAATGATACTACTTTATTAATATGATCTAAGACTAATAACTTACATTCTCTATACATTTGATGTATACTGTGTGATTGACAATTGTTTGCATGTACAACATCACATAATATGCACATCCCCAACCATTGTCCTGTATAGGGGCTTGTAGATTTACAATTATGTTAAGAAATGTAATTAAGCAGAGTTGGTCATATATTATGCAATTGGAATGAGAAGACTATACATCAACACTCATCCAAATTATTGATTTCTTCTTTGTATCTACCTTCCCTCTACTGGTATGAAATTCTTTCACACCCCTATAAGTTAACTTAACATATATCTTGCATTATTAAACTATGACACAAATACTAACAAATCCAAAAAACTATACTTACGCATGAATCACCAATTTCATTGGGTTTCCCCCATCTGTTGGCATTTTTTCACCCGAAGGATCAAAGAAATACACAGTCAAAGTATTGGTAACATCGCTAACAACTACCAATGCTTATTTCTAAGTGAATATAAGGCAAATAAAATAAATAATAAAACACACACCAAATTGTATTCATAGGTTAGAGATATAAACAACGAGCCAAAAACTTACTGAAAATTGAAGGAAGATAAGATCATGATCTTAGAAGCACCAAAAAACTGCATCGCAATAGTCACATATTATTTGATGCCATTTTGATCTCTAAGTACATCACTAATCAATGATGTTATTCAAAATCGCACATTTGCTATTCTGAAGTCACGAACTGTGTTATACAAATGACAGAAATATATATACAACTAATACTCAATTTATATGTAGGAAACAATTAAACATTTTTTCACATATGATGGGGTATTCACACTCACAATATCCAAAGTTATATCGCTGATGTGTTCAACCAATCATACTTAAATAGCTTAGAAACATCTATCAACACAATAACATTCTCCCATGGTATACTTATGATATCCTCCCAAGGGTTGATCACAATAGTATTTGTTTCATCTATAGTGTCTACACATTTTATCAACGTCTTGCATTAGGGCATAAGGAGTTAAACAACTCATGTGGAATAAAATGAGGGGGAAGATGCTTCAGAACCTTAGGGGGCTTCTTTACTGTTGTAGGTTTCATGCATGTATTCTGATATTAGCTTTTGATTATTTTATATAAGTTTCAATATACATTTGTCATACCTAAATAAATATAATGAGTCGTTTGGGCCACCCAATAAAGTTGCCACCTACTTATCTGACTGTGATGGCATCTGGGTGCTTGTATGGGAGAGGTATGTCCCTCGTGCCTAGAAATAAACATATGATTCTCACATGATAATGATCGACATGAAGGGTAGTACTATGAACCACTTCAATGACAGAAGCCTCGATGATTGGCATGATGTTGCATGTTGGTTCATTGATGGCAAGATGACATTTTTTGGCTACCTATAATTTTATGAAAGATAAAATTTAATTTAACAAATATAAATATTAAGTTAAGGGATTATTTTATCACAATATATATATAAATTGACTTGAATTGAATCTTACCCTGGTTGTGCCATGCAGGTCTGAAGAACGACTCCCAATGCACTCTGTGGGCGAGTGATGAACATGTTCTATGACTTTTGGAGAAGCTTGTGCCTCCTGAGAGCTATATATTTCTTCAATTATGCATCTACAATTCTCTACATGTACTCACGATCCACTTCCCATTCCTTGGCTTGTTTGTACTTATGTGGGATGCACTAAAAATGATTTTATCCCATACCCAACTCCAGTGCCCCTAACACATCTAGGGTGCTCTTTTGTCCTTATGGAAACTATCACTTCGTCATGTGTGCCCTGAAGAGTGAACTTTCCCTCCTTCTATTGGGCATCTAGCTCCAACTAATTATCATAAAAAATTGAATAATTGGTAAAACTTTACAATTTAGTGGGAAAAAAAACATGGTCACTGTTGTGAGACCAAGAAATTGACCATTTTTGAAGCCACCTCATGTGTTACTTGGACAGGGATTTCTACATCATTGTTTTTCCTCACATCTATCTACTCAATATAGTAAGCCAACCATCTAAAAGCACTAGAAGACTCGACAGTAGACAGAGTAGAAGTAGATGACCCTTGTTATTGCCCTAGATCTTGCTCTTACTCTTTCCCTTACACTTCCCCTTACTCTTGATCTCTCTATATTTCTCTCATCAGGTGGCATTTCCAACAGCCATCTGAACCCAAACATTGTTTGTGCACATTCTTGTCACACATGTCTTGTTTATCTTCATGAAGGACTTGATTAATTCATACAAGTGATATTGTTAAGTAACCATAAGAAATCATAAAAATGTAATTAATTCAATACCTGAAACACATTTGTTTGTATTTTCCAAACAAACTCCTTCCAATCATCTTCATTAATATAGTTCCATTATCGATAGGGTTCCTTCTTGCCTCCAAATACCGACCCTAAAAAGGTTCAACATTCAATACTATTTAGATATGTTAAAAGAAAGAATAGGAAAAAGACTTTAAAAACCTAACTTCATTTATCTCACCTCTATCTCCCTTCATATGAGGTCTTTACAGACCATACTCACTTGTCTTCAATCCTCAACAAGGAGAGACAATTTTCTTTGACCAAGGACCCCTTAGTAGTTGACAAACTCTTTAGTAAGGGTGTGTCTGCTTCATTGAATTCAACAATGCCCTTCCTCCCTTGCATATTTGCAACATATTTCATAACATTTATCCCTCCAACTCCCTTACATTTTGGCTTATCACCAGTGTCAACACCCTGGTCAGGAAGCTCAACATCCTCACGCTCGTGATCACTATTCTCCTAGTCAGATGACATCTATAAAATCAAAATTAAACACATTAAAATGTCAGATTACTCATGAAAAGTCAGATCACATACAAAGAGTCAACACTATAAAAGTTAAGTTATATAATGCAAAAAAAGCCAGATCACATATGAGTAGTATAGCTTATACTAATATCCTTTCTGTGTAATCTTCATGTGTATAGTCATGAATTTTAGATTCAACATTTACACTTGGTAAGATGATATAAAATGTACTAGAGTCATCATACTTGTCACAGTACTCTTCTTCATCAAAAGGACCTGAAGACATTTACACTTGGTAAGACGATATAAAATGGACTAGAGTCATCATACTTGTCATAGTACTCTTCTTCATCAAAAGGACCTGAAATAAACTGTCTTTTCCCATGAAGAACAAAAAATGAATTTTATTTTGAAGGATCGTCGATATAGAATACCTATTTTGCATGTGATGCCATGATGAAGGATTCATCCTTATCACTTGTCCACTCAAAATTCACTATTGTGAAATCGAGTTTGTCAACTACAACTCCTTTGTTGTAATCAACCCATTTACACCTAAATAGTGGAACTTTAAACTCTATGTAGTCACTTTCCCATGTGTCTTCAATGAGACTATAATAAGACACCTTTCCTTCACATTGATTCTTATCCTTGGCACTATAAAAATATAATGAAGATGCCTAAAGGGTGACCACACTATTTTGGGTGACACTTTTATCATCTTGACAGTTTGTGTAGTATGAAAATCTATTTATGTCACACCCTTCGTAAGATGTAACATGGGTCTCTATCTTATATGCTAGCCATTTGATAGTTTGTGTAATATTTTTTGGTGTTTGATATAGTTTATTGAATACTTTCTTTTCAAACCATCTAATAGATGTCCAATTTTTCTCTCTAGCAAGCCACATTGAACTGGCTCAGGGATAACTTGTCTTGATCTTGTCGATGTGTTCGGTGATATAAATACCCACATCATCAATGTTGTGTAAGACATATAAGTGTTCTTGTTCCCCTACTCATAACTGATATTTATCTGTCATTCAACCAAAATACCTTTGCCAAAATAAACATCAGGGTTCATAGCATTAGCAAGAGTTTTGTTGCAGCTCAAAAAGTCATTGCAAAAGTCAATAACCTCTCTAGAAAAATGGCCCTCAATGATACTCCCTTTGGGGTGACAACGGTTCAAAACATCATCTTTAAATACACTCATGTACCTCTCAAAAGGATACATCCAATGCAAGAAAATTGGACCAAATGTTTTCACTTCCCTAGACAACTAGATGTACCATGATATCAAAGAATGAAGGGGGAAAATATTGCTCAAGCGGACACTAGGTAACAACCACTTCACTTTGCAACTTATATAGAATCTCAGAATTAATTACTTTTCTACACAGAGAGTTAAAGAAGAAGTGAAGCCTAGTGATTGCAAACCTTACATTCTTAGGAAGGATAAATTGAATAGCTATATGCAATATATATTGTAGTAGAGTGTGACAATAATGACATTTAAGACCTATCGGCTTCAGATCTTTCATTGATACCAATCTAAAGGTATTGGTTGAGTATCCTTGTGGTACCTCAACATTACGCAAGCACTCACAAAAAAGTTATGTTATCCTTTGTAGACAAGGTGTATCAAGAAGGAGGTAGATATGTGCGGTGACCTTTGGTAACTATTTTTGTGCTATAACATTTCTCATACCATTACATGATATAAATCCTTATCACGTAATCCATGGGCCAAACCTTATCACTCATAAATAGGGTTCCATCTCCACTATGGCTTAAATCATGCCCAAAGGTCATGTAGACCACCACATAATCTCTTACAAGAGCATCATTATCTTTAAATACCTTTGTAAAAGGTTCAATAATTATCATCATACAAGTGATAGATAGATTTAGCATACCATAGCATTAATCATAAGAGTTATGATGTTCATTAGATAACATAGTAGGATCTTTATTAAAATCATAGGAGAAAACTTCTATCATGAGAACATATAGGAAGACAAAAACACTTAAACCATCATGTCTAGTCACTTTTAGGTTAGGTTCAACAAAGTAATTTGAATTATTGTTACACATCCACACTCTATTATGACTATTGATTTATATCCATACGAGGGCAAAGGTAAGACTATTGGATCATGTATAATCAATAACAAACACTCACACTTAAAATTCCTATCAAAACATGTGCTCAACCATCAAATCTTTGAACATCAAGAACAACCATTGGATTATGTATTTTGTACAGAGTAGGACTTCGTAGGGGGACCACTCCTTTCTTAATTCAAGAAAATAATTGCAATGTGACCCATGAGCTCAAATATGACCAAATAAAAGGAACTCAATATTTTTTCTTGAATAGATGAGTACAGAAACATAGTTTGTTGCAGCAAAAAATAAAAATCCAACTATTACATAAACTCTTTGGTTAACTTAACATTGGGACTTGTAGGAAATGTCTAAATTATGAAACTAATTATCAGTATCATATTGTAGTGAACAACCTTCCCATCTCAAAACTCATCCTAGAACTTGGTCTGGAGCTAAGTCATCTTCTCCCTAAATCTTGGGTTGTGCTAACTCTGGGTGGGTTGAAAAACAACACCCTGGAAAAGGAAAACAAAAGAAAAGGACATCAACAAAAGCTGAGTATGTGCAGTAAAAAGAACTAGGTGATACTTGAGATTGAGAAAAGTCAAGGCATGATATCAAATAAAGGATAGGTTCAAAAGAATAAGTTCCAAGGGGATTTTATCATGAAAAAATATGAGGCATGTCTAAACTAAATAATATCAAGTAGGGAATCACGCCTTTCAAAATTTCCCATTAAAATTATCAAAGTATATATTGTGCATGAAACAAAAAAAACTAAATTTCAAGAAGGGTTGATACACCATTGGATCTCAATGTAAATTAATGGGTAGAGATAAAAACACCCTAGGCAGAAAAACATGCCCTTGTAAATATGGTTGTATAATACCACTGTAAGAAATAAAGCTAGTCTAAGCATGCACATAAATAGGGAAAGGCAAGTATAACTTTAGTCCATGTGAAACAATAGTATAATAACATCCAAAATATATCATGTGGGGTCAGAGGACATATAAGCATTATCAATTAAAATAATAACTTCATGATAATGAATAAGGGAATATCTACTCATGCCTTATATGGGATAGAATGTTTGGTCATAATACTAGTGCCTACATAATAGAAAAGATGCACATACCTCAAATAGAGTTTACATGTATCCAAGGTCAAAGTCCTAATTCATCTTAGTCCCAAGCACACTGGGATGGGATCAGTAAACATGGTATAGGAAACACATCAAGGGCCTCCGTCGTAGCCTATCGTGATGACTTTGTGGGGTGAGAGGGTACGAGACCCGCCATTGTGAAGAGTTGATGGTCGATGATAACCAAGTATCGATAGGTGTAATGGAGACAAAAATGTGATCAAACAAGTCCTTAGACAAATTTTATATAGGTGGACATGCATGGGTTTTTTTGGGGAGAGGCATGGTGGTAGTGGATAATCACCATCTTGAGGTATATATATTACTATCATGAACTAGTCAAAAAGAATATTGCAAAAAGATAAGGGAGAAAAAATAACTAAATCAAAGTGTGAATATCATTGGAGGGATGGGGGAGAAAGCAACGAAAAGTTAATAAAGGAAAAAGATGAAGGGAGAGGGAAAGTAGGAATTGGAAGAAAGAGCGTACCACATAGAAAAGGAAAGGAAAATCAAGCATGATAGGAATAAAATTATAAACCATATCAAATAGAATGTATTAATTAAACAATTAAGAATTAATGTTTCCAATGGTATATTCTCTTTTTAAATTTATTTGAGGGTTCAACCAATTTTTTTTGACACATAGGTTAATAAAGGCGTCAAATTGAATTGTACATTATTTTTCATTTTTTTAATGCTCAATATGTCATTAACTTTATTTGAATCCTTTTAGCATTATCGTGTTAATTTATTACATACTTTTTGTATGGATACTAATATTATCCAACTAAAATGGGATTTGGCAATTGGACCAATTAATACATGAGAAATAAATTTGACATTACTTTATTATTTAAAAATTGTATAGTTTATTATCTCATACACATGAATGTTTTACTTATATTGGATATTTATGATCCTTTAAAATTCTCCACTCATGAGAAAAGTAAAGAATATCATATATTTAATCTTTCCTTATACCCATTTCACGTAGGTCCAGTCTATATTTGATGACGTCTTTAGTCTTCTTGGCTATATTCAACAAAGTTCCAATAATCATATCACAAACATATTTTTCAACATGCATGACATCCATAAAATGTCAAACTGTAAAAGAATTCCAATAAGGAAGATCCCCAAATATCAAACTCTTTTTGAATAAAGAGGACTCATCCATTAGAGTGGTACACAATCTCTTACCAAAATGATTTACATTGTTGTTTACTTTTGCATAAACATCCTCCCCTAACATAGGTTTAGGGGCACTCTATTCCTCACTTGATCCATTGAATGTTTTGCACAACATTTTGATAAGGATGCACCTTTGGAAGAAACCATCGATGACCAAGATATACAGTCTTACCACCATGTTTCAGTCTGATAGAATATGTATTTTCCTCACATATAGGACATGCCTTGGTTCCTTTGACTTTGTAGCCAAACAAATTCCCATAAGTAGGAAAGTCATTAAAAGTGAAAAACAACATGGAACATAAATTAAACATCTCTCTGTGCAAGGCATCATAAGTCATCACACCTTCTCCCCATAGTTTCTTTAGGTCATCAATCAGTGGTTCAAGGTAAATATTAATATCATTGTGAGGTTGTTTGGGGCCAGATATTAGCAATGACAACATGGCATACTTATTCTTCATGCACAACTACGGAGGAAAACTATATATAAGAATCTTGATAGGTCAAGTACTATGTTGGCTTCTTAATGTTTAATATGGATCCATCTTGTCAGTAAAAAGTTCAAGTCTTAAATTCCTAGATTCATCGCCAAATTCAGGATACAATAAATAAACCTTCTTCCATTGCGGATAATCAGATGCATGTCATAACATACCATTGTAGTTTTTCTTTACCTCTACATGCCAAAATAAATTTTGTGCATCTACGACATTAGCAAATAAGCATTAAAAGTAGGGTATTATAGGTAGATACCGCATCACCTTAGTAGGAGACTTGGTTTTGGTCTTACCTGATGTCATCCTTTTGTACCTAGACATCCCACATTTTAGACATTCTTTCATATCAATATAGTCCTTTTGAAACAACATACAATCATTCGAGCGCAAGATGTATCTTCTTATCCTCCATTACCATTGGGCACAACATTGTTTTCATTGTGTACATTGAGATTGGAAGCTCATTGCCTTCAGGGAGAATTTCTTTCAACAAAGAAAATAGAGAAGTTAAACTTTTGTCGCTCCATCTATTGTTAGTATTTAGAGTATACAATCTCAACACATCGCTCAACTTCATAAAATTAGTACAACCTAAGTATAATAGTTTCTCAGCATCAGGCACAACGTTTCTCAATTAGGGAGGTGGGTCTATAACATTTACCCCACAACTATCTGGCATCGCATCAACCATGTATGTTGGAATTGGTTCGTTCTCATAAACATCGTCAGCCATTTATTCTTAGACACAACTACCACTACCAACATCTTATGATCTCATACTAGGAATCTCTCCATGTCAATACCATTATGTATATCCATGTACAATCCCATTGCACACGACCTGATCTTTCACTACATCTATAGTGTCAACTTTCAGGTTGTTGCTACAAATCCTACAGGGGCAATATAACCTATCTCCATGTTGTTTTCTATGTTTCTCTACCAATCTTACAAAGTCATTGAGACCATTAATAAAATCCAGAGTGCAAAAATTTAATTTAGACATCCATGTTTTATCATTTTATATTTGATCAGATGGGAGATGAGTAGCTCATCAGGTTCTTGCTAGTAAGATAATTTTAAGAAAAAAATATTTTTTGAATAATTGACCCCTAATCATCTAGTAGCATTCACATTCATGAAAGTGTACCACCTATCCCATTCTTGAGAACTTCATCTCACTAGTAAGTGTATAATGTTTGTTTGATTTCAATAAATTTTGGCACCATTTCCCTATAGTTCTCGGAGAACATCAATGTAGATGGACAAATACCCACCTACATATGTACACATAGAACAAAAGGGGAAATTTTTCTGAAATATATTGAAATAAAAAACACATTATACACTTACATCCTAAGTGATATGAAATGCTCAAGAACATTACCAAATTAGGGACTATCTAAGGTTTACTCCTAATGGGTAAATCTCATACGAGTTTCTAGGATAAAAACATGGTTTAGGAATTAGGCCTTTGAATATAGGGTTTACATATTAGAGTTTATAGATTAATAATTCACAAATTAGGGATCATTTACATATTCAAATTCACAAAGTACGGTTTATTCAACTATTTGAATTCACAAATTAGGGATTATTCAAATATTAGTTTCAATATCTCAAACTAGGTCATGCATGTTCATTACCATTTTACATCATACAACAAGAATTAATTTAGACTTAGTGTGACACATCACAGTTAAATCAAGGATCTAATTATTAGGATATCTACATAAAAAATGGGAATCCATATTATTCGAGCAGGATAGCCAACATAAACATCAACATTGTCAATTCAAGTTAATTTAGAGTCATTTTCATGCAAGTGTAATCATGAGAGAATAGATCAGATCCACTTGAAGGTGATTTATCCATATGAAAATAGGCTAACATTATCCACCATACTAACATAATTTCTAACAATTAACATCATTTTATATCAATCTAAATCTCCCTAATTCGCCCTCTCCTCTTTCCTCCTCTCTCCTTCTTTCCATGCACTTCACAATTTCTTCTCAATATTGAGAAGAAATCATAGGTACAGGAAGGAGGAGAGAGAAGGAAGGAGGAGAGGGGAGGAAGGAGAGATGGAGAATTGAGGCAGAAGAGAGGATCAAGGAAGACATGAAGAAGGAGACCAGTTGTGGCTAGCATCAGAGGAGCACGATCGGAGGAGGAAGAAGTGGCGTTGGTGAAGGAGCATGTCTGGAGGAGGAAGTAGTGGAAACATTTGTGAGGAACATGAGTGGAGTATTAGAAGAACACGACTAGAGAATTAGCTCGAGGAGCAAGGTTGTTGTTTTCCTAGATGCATCAGTGGATGTGTAATCACTGGTAGAGAAGCAATTGCTAGTGGATGCAATGGGAAGCAACAACAATGGAGGCGGAAGAGGTGGGAAATAGTGTGAAAATCACTATAGGTAAAAATCTTGAGAAATGTGGGTAGGGGGAAAGAGGGGAAAAGGGTATATCATGGGGTTAAGTAAGACATATACCATGGTTATTAATAAATCAACAATCTATGCTTTAGGTAGACGGTTGCATATAAAAAATTGCCTACAAAAAAACAACTTTTATGTCGGTTGTCTACCACAAATTGATGCCTAACCTAACAACCCGATGATGCCTACACCATCGATCATGGATAGAACAACCGACAAGAAACATCAAGTGGGGGTGGGAAAATTTTCACATAACACATAACACAAATATTTTTCTCATCAGTCGTGATATGCACAACCGACAAGAAATACCAATTGTTTTCCATGGGATAGATGGAGATTGCACCTCTTTATCCTATCAATTATATAGAAAGAACCGGAAATGTAGGGTTTTTGGAGGCAAATGAATTCTCACAAAAAAATTGCACAAAATTCTATTTTCTTGGGTGATATATAGCGTCAGTTGCTTTGAGAAGCGATCGACGACGAAAAGAAAGTGTAACTTGTGTTTTCTCAGCTCCTCAAACCACGACAATTGTCCACTATGAACCGATGCCACCGTCGATTTTTCTTAAAAAAACAACCGTTGAAGTATGTCATATATGTAGTAGTGATAGAGGTGACTGACAATGCCTCCTGTACAAAGCTTCATACGGTACCATATCTATACTCCTCTAATAATTTTTGTTGTAGGCAAAATCTAACAAACTCAAATTCACATACCAACTGCCTAGAAACTGCAAAATATAGGGTCTTAAAAGATCTTCCAACATCGAAATGATCCTCTCTGACTGACCATCTATCTAAGGGTGAAAAGTTGTACTAAACCTCAGTTGTGTCCCAAAATCCATGTGCAGATGTTCCCAAAACGTACTTGTTAACTGAGGACCTCTGTTAGATACTATGGTAACTAGAATACCATGCAGACGGACTATCTCATCAAGATAGATCTATGCCAATTTCTATGTTGTATATTTTATCTTAACTAGAAGGAAGTGTACTGACTTGGTGAACCTGATAACTATCACCAAAATGGAATCATGACTTTTGGTTGTCCTAGGAAGACAAACCACAAAGTCCATGGTTATATGATCCCATTCCACTGTGGTATCAACAAAGGTTGTAAAGTCCCTATAGGCTTCTGATGCTCTGCCTTGACTTACTGACATATTGTGCACTTGGCAACACATTCTACCACATCATGCTTCAGAACTGGCCACCATTACATGTCCTTCAAGTTATGGTACATCTTGGTACTGCCATAGTGCATCACGTACATCGAGGCATGAGTCTCCTCAATCACTATTTTTCTCAGGCCATCAATATCAAGAACTATTGTCATGTTATGAAAGAAAATGGTATCATCCTTTGTCTTATGGAAACTGTCATGGTTCTCACTGCCAAACTCTAAATTGATATAATATATAACATTATCATTCCTCTATGCATATATGATCTACTTTCACCTACAACTGGGCTATCAAGCTTGCCAACAAGGAAACCTCCATCTTCACATTCATCTGACGAGGTGACACCAACATATCCCGCTTATGACACACCATGGAGTGTAACTATGCCTTGTCTGTATATGGTGATGAAGATTACTTCTTTCTTAAGGTATCAACCACCACATTCAACTTTCCTGGATGGTAGTCTATCATGTAGTCATAATCTTTGATCAACTCCTTCCAACTTCTCTACTTCATGTTCATCTCCTACTTTGAGATATATACTGAAGATTCTTGTGGTCGGTGAAGATCTGACACTTTTCCACATACACATAGTGTCTCCAAATCTTTAGATCATGAACCACAAATGCTAGATCCATGTAATGTGTCAAGTAGTTCTCCTTGTGTTTCTTAAGATTTCGCAAAGAAAAAGAAATCACATGCTTGTCCTTCATCAACACACATCCCAAGCCATTTTGTGAAGCAACACAGAAAATGATGTAGCCCTTTCCTTCCTCTGGTAGCACTAGCATTGGAGCACTGGTCAACTTCTCCTTCAGAAATTCAAAGGAAAAGTGACACTTGTCATCCTAGACAAAAGGAACACCTTTCCTAGTTAACTTGGTTAGGGGTAATGCTACAACACTAAAATTCTTAATGAATATCATGTAGTAACCTACCAAACCTAGGAAGCTTTGAACCTCTATCAGTGTCTTAGGATGATCCCACTCAAACACCTTATCACATGACCAAGTAAAGATACTTCTGTCAACAAGAACTCACACTTACTAAACTTTGCATATAGTTGGTGCTGCCTCAACAATGTCAATGTCTAACGAAGATGTTGCTTGTGATGTTGACTGTCCCTAGAATATATCAAGATATCATCGAAACATGGCCACAAACTAATCAGGATATGGTCTGAAAACCCTATTCCTCAAACCCATAAACAATTTCAATGCATCGGTTAGCCTAAATGACATAACCACAAACTCATAATGACCATACCTAGTCTTGAAAGTTGTCTTAGGTATGTCATCTGCCTTAATCCTCAACTGGTGATACCCTCACCTCAGATCTATCTTAGAGAACATCATATCACCTCTCAACTGATGAAACATATCATCAATCCTTGGAAATGGGTACTTTTTCTACACTATAACCTTGCTCAATTGTCAGTATTCTATGTAAATCCACATAGAACCATCTTTCTTCTTCACAAACAACATGGGAGCACTCCAAGGGGAAGTTCTTGGTATGATGAAACCCTTATCCAACAACTCCTACAACTACTTCTTCAACTCATGAATCTCATTTGGTGCCATCCTAAAAGGTGCTTGTGCTATGGGTTGTGTTCCAAGTACAAGATTGATGTCAAAATCAATCTCTCTAGGAGGTAGAATAGCAGGACACTCCTATGGAAAAACATCCTCAAATTCTCACACTACATTTACCTTGTAGATACTAAGACTTCTCCTCTTGATATCCACAACATGTGCTGAGAAAGCCTCACACCCTTGTCTAATCAACTTCTCTACTATCACCGCTGACACCAAACACATAGGAATATTCATCACAGGATATTTCCACCTTGGAACTACAATTCAAAATGACTTTATACTTTTCAAATGTATCCATCCCTAGGATCGCATCGAATCCATGCATGTCAAGTGGCATAAGGTCCACTTGAATGTCGTGTCCCGAGAAAGAAAGAACACAAGATGGGAAAACCCCTCGTAACTCAATGGAACCAACTAAAGATGTTTCAAGCATAAGAATATTAGATGTACAACAAATAGGTAACTATTTATCATCTCTCTAGTGATATATGAGTGTGTCTCACCCTGGCCAACCAAAACATATACAATAGAAGAAGTTGATAACTCAGAATGAAAGATTTCCATCTGACCTATAAAGACTCATGGATTGACCACAAACTCCAACTAACTAATAGAATAGAATCTAGATATCGCCTATTGATGTCCATGTCCTCTATTAGCAGGTCTCAATGATCCTTCATGCGGTCTGTGTCCTCTACCACCACCACCACTATTGTGTTGTTGTTGTTGCAAACCTCACTAACAATGCCTCAACTACTATGTCACTTCCTCATTCTTCATAAGGAGTGAGCACATCATATGCTTGACTTGTCCACACTAGTAACAGGTTCTGGTATCATATTGTACCCTAGATGGCTCTGTCACTATGACTGATGTTGCAGTGTGTGCTCCTACCGATGAAAAATTGTGACCTCTTCCCTTAATCAGGGACCACTGTGACTGTACTCGTGATCTTGGCTCAAAAAAAGTTGATCTTTGCTGCAACTATTGGTACTATGATTTTGAGAACTTGGGATTCTTAAAGCCACCAGATGACTATCCTTGAAACTAAGCTAGCCTCTTCCTAGCATTGGCTTCACACTTCTTGAGAGCTGACCTCTCAATCCTTCTCACTGACTCCACAAAGGTAGAAAACATTTCCCTATTCTCTAAGGTAAATGTTGTCGTGGACAATTTAGAGTTCAAACCCTTCTCAAACGTCCTAATCCTCTCTTTCTCTATCACTTTCAAATGAGGATAGAACCTTAAAAGCTCCATAAACTTAGCCTCATACTCGTTGATGGACATAGAACCCTGACGTAACCTCTCAAACTGTGTTGTCTTCTTATCCAAATATGTCTACAAGAAGTAATGGCTCACAAACTCCCACCAAAACTCTTCCCAAAATATCACAACTCCCAGTCTCTTCTCTTCTTCAATTGGCCCACCAATGGTCAGCACTTCCTTTCAACAGGTTAATAGCGTGCTTCACCTTATCCTCTACAGGATATTGAGGATATTGACAGCCTTCTCAAGCTAAGTCAACCACATATATGCATTAGTGGGTCTTCTGTACCCACATACTCGGTCAGTCTAACATGTGTCAAACACTCAAACGTCTTCCTCGAACCCTGGGATTCTGCATTAGGAACAACTGACCATACTTGAGGTATGGGTGCTCGGTCCACTATGTGTGTAATCGTTGTCATGAGTTGTCCAAAAATGGACTGGAAAGTTGGATTTTCCATGGTTGCAAGGTCAAATTGAGACATTGCAGGCTACTTAGGTCCCATCTCAGGCATTCTTCCATGTTCTAGATCAAAACATGAATGGTATTATTCAAGATTTATATATACAATTTTGTTAATGGTCTTCAAAAGCACCAAATTGGAACTGCCACTATTGATGTTGTTAAACTAAAATCCAAAAAGTTAATAAGTATTAAAAAGATAAGTCGACAAAAAAGATGCCATCAATTGAGAGAAATCCTAAATCATCTAAATTAAATAGGAAATAAGATCTCATAACATGTGGAATCTACTCAAGCAACATCTTGACAACAAAATGTTGCATAATGTAAGGTAAAAAAAGCAGTAGCAAGCACATATATCAATGTAAAATCTTAGAAGTAGTTGAGGGTTCACTAAAGGTTCTTTATGAGATTGGATATCTTGATTACATGAAAAAGTCAAATAACCACAGTGGTTATGACGATTATCTGATACACAAAATGTTAACTATACATAGAAATGTACTCAAATCATTTGCAAAAGGAGTCTACTGCATAGAATGCTCAATGGTTGGTCCATGATAAACTAGATATAAAGTGTGGACTCCAATTAATCCCTACTGAGGAATGAAAGATGATACTTCATGAAAATGGGATTCTGATTAACAATGATAATGAGGAAAAGTCTGTCATCTAAATAGGGAAGTAAATTAGCCTAGAATGAGGATAATCGTGGGAAGTAGAAAATAAAATCTATGAAGACAAAAAAGACCACATTTAGGTGTTAATTCATTACCCCACTAATGATATTATTGTGAATCTTGGATTGGAAAACTCAGACCTTGCTTCCTTGCCCATCCCATGTGTCAACCCCTATGATGATGATGTTGGTTGCCTTATAGTGATGTAGGTTCTTTCTTCTTTTTTGGTTGGGTACTAAAAAACGTGTCTATATCTCTTAAAGATTAAAAAAATTCTTTATGTCAAAGAAACTACTTTTATTCATATTAATGAATCACATTCTGTATAACTAAATTAAATTATGAAAATAGAGAGGACTATTTTGGAGCTTTGTAGAAGAAACAACCTAAAGCATAATTATAATTATGCAACCAGATCAGATACTTGTGTGAATATTTGAAGATCAAATAAGATTAGAAAACTCAAAAAAGAGGATGATGTCTCTACATACCTATTTACAGCATATAGTGGGATCATTACGATTTTGTGGATGAATATGAAGCCATTAAATTTTTTATACCCATAGTTGTTTCCCTTGATACTTCTGCATTTCATAATAGCTAGACAAATATATTACATTGTGGGAATAGAACTTTCTACTTTCTAAAATGGGAGAAGAAGGAAGGTTAGAGAATAACTTATAGGAAAATATTCAAGATTTAAGAAACCATGAACCTTATACTTAAATGGTTCTTAAATCTAGCACATATACACTTTTCTATTTCCTTGTAGGCTCCATCCATTCAATGCCTCCTCTTTGGCACCAATGAGGTCAACTACTAGCAGAAGGAGGAGATTGAGGGTATGCGTAGGAGAAGAGGGTGATAGGGAGAGAATACAACCATATCCAGGGAGGAGAAGAGAGAGAGAGTAGGAGAAAGAGCGCCATAGGTGGCGCTTGGGAGGTATCAGGGTGGACAACAAGTAGAAGGGGCACTACACATGAAACCACGCAAATAAGGGGAGGGAGTGGTGTAGGGGAGATTTTAATTTTAGAAGTTATGTCTATTTGAAAGGGGATAGGGAGAGAGGGGGATAGGGGTTGAGAATAGAATTAAATCAGTTGTCTATTATGATATGTAGCCTCTTTCGTAGTCAATACAATTAGTTATATTTGTTTCATTTACATTTATTGAATTGTAAAGTAAAATAGTTTTTAACTACAAACACAACATACATAGGGAGAACAATTGTAGGTTAAATCATTCTTTTTTTGTTGTGATGGCCTGATATATGTATATATACATATGTATATTTGTTGGGTATTGGGCATAACTTTTCAAAAAACCTAATAATATATTAATATATATCTATTTTAGTAATATGGATTTGTGCAAAAACCTAACAAAATCTAATATGATACAAATAGATGTCCACCTTAGATACACATGGAGTGTATGGAGACATGTTCCATCAGGATTATAGTTATGTCATTTTGAAACTTACTAATTGGTCCATGCTTGGACAATAGGTCATGCCATTTAGGTATGAAAACATTAGTCCTCAGATACTCTTGGACTAATTACCATAAATATATACGCATCACAATAATAACACTATGATATTGTAATTACAAGGTATACATTCATATAGTTTAATGTCCACATGTTTTTAATCACAAAAACAAGCATCTAGTAGAAGTTTGTCTTGAAGATAGATTTTTGAATGACTTAGTAAAAGCAACCGTTAAAACATGATGCTCATAAATGATCTCAAGCTTGTACATTAGAAATTTTGTTTCTATTATATATAAGTAACATAATTTATATATTACATAAAATACTATATTTCAAGTTTCTACTCGACACACTATTTGTTTTTGAAGTATTTTGTCTATTTTCTCTTATATATTGTTAATGTGATATTTTGTATTATAATGTTCTTATTGTACATTTTAAGTACAATATTCATTATCAAGTATGTTGATTATGCATATAATATTTTAATATAATATCGCATTGTGTATTAATATAAACATTTCTTAGAATTATTCATATCATTGAATATAGACTCAAACCTATTTACATGTCTTACCTGTCCTTGTTGATTCATTTGTAAAAAAATATATTTTTGAATAACATTTTAAAATGCATTAAAGAAGAATACTATGAAATCCAATATATGAAATTTCATGCAAATAATACTATGGGATACATCTTACAATATTTTGTTAGTCATTAAATCCCTTTGTATATTTTTATTCTTCTTTTACAAATGTATAGTTGTGGTTGTAATTTTTTTCTTGATAAGAATGAAACTATTCTATTCTCCACTTTGTAGGATGGGACCAAGAAGCAATATTTCAATAAAATAACATAATGAAGTTACCCTTGCTCTTTTGACTAGAGGGTATAATGCTTGTTTCCAATTTTACATATAAAGTAGATACATATGTATACATCTAGCTTCCTTTCTACGGAATACATGGTACCATTAGAGATAGAAATGTTATGATGCCCATCTCTGATCTTGTAATATATATTGTAAACAGAAAAAGTTCTACAATGTATATTCCATTAAATATGTGTCTATATATCGAACCTATTCGACATTGAATTGAAGCATGCCTCAATAAACCAAGGGAAAGCTCTCTAATATAAGTTTGTTGATTGACTTTATCCAACCCCCCACTATACAAGGATATAATAGTTATACAGAGTTAGTAGTAACAACTTCATTAAGGATTCATATTTTTTGTAAACTCATCCCCACCTCATTTACCTACTTCCATATATTCTGTTAGGTTTGAAAGATCTTATAATTTAAGCCACTTCTCTTGGGAAATTATTTTCACACATCTCAATATAACTACTCTACTTTACAAAGGTTCTTGTAATTCATACTACAAAAACTTTCCCTTCTTTGGTATAGGATGACGATCCACACCTAAAGACAACACCGTTATCTCACTATTTTTTTTGCAAAAACACTATCACCACATTTCAATTTCCCATCCTCTTTTTAGTTATTAGGATTTGACTTGTATATTATTAATGGTTTGGAAAACCTATGAACTCATGTTCTTAAACAATTGTTCATGATTGGTTTTATGTAAATGTCGAACTTGAGTTCATTTGACTTTTAAGAGTTACACACATACATATACATATTGTTTCAAAGTTCCCTCTCTAGATGAGCAAAAATACAAGTTCTAGACTAAGTAAGAACACTTTCTAGACATTCATTAAAGGTATAAAATATGTATGACTAGGGATGGTAGGTGTGTGGATATGGTTTACTATAACAGCCACATTCTCACTATAGTAAAATAGTATACCAGATAATTGTACTTTAGTAAAATTATATATACCATAACAGCAATACATTGTGGTTTTTAAAATTAGAAGCATATATATACCAAGAGAATTAACCGACAACACCATATTATAATAAAAAAATGTTGTATAAGTAAGATATTGTGGAAAATCATTGTTTACTATATTGCGCAACAAAGAGTATATTTAAAAGGTATAATTATATATTATGAAAAATAACTAACCAACATTTGTATATAGAAGCACACAAAATGTAGATATCATTATAATATTTTGTACCTATAAATAATAAAAGCATTGTGATGAATTTTTAACATGTTATTTTTTACTAAAATCATAATTGCACCACATCATAATTGTAATATTCTCAAATTTGGTAAATTTGAAATATATAATACTTGATTTGATAGAAAATTTTTCTCATAATTATTGATATAATAATAAAGATGCCCACTTTGTGGCATGGGTGTAAACCATGGCCCAAGTGAGGCCCATGAGATTATTTGCTTTGCAAATAAATCCTTGTGGTACAAGTTTAAGAAAAAAAGGGAATTCATACATATATAAATAGTAATGGCTTTGTGGGTTGTTTGATAACAGAAATATGAGATAATGGGCAAGTTTCCGAAAGAAAATCAATTAAGGTGCAATTTA
Organism: Alisma plantago-aquatica; assembly: GCA_963693085.1. Lineage (NCBI taxonomy): Eukaryota > Viridiplantae > Streptophyta > Magnoliopsida > Alismatales > Alismataceae > Alisma > Alisma plantago-aquatica. Next base: position 683,113,726 of record OY856409.1, read on the forward strand.
GATACTTATGGGGAGTAATTATCTAACCTAGATTGGAAAAACAAGTTTTGAAGAACCATATATCAATATTTTGATATGACTTTTGGTATACTTGAAGATAATAAAAAAATACGAGAAATTTAGAAATTGGGAAAAAAGTATGTTGCCAAAGTTAATGGCAATTGATTTAATGAAATGTTTAAAAGAGAAAGTTTTGTAAGACATCCCAACTAATTCCAAAGAGATAAATATAAATTGGGAAGATAAATATTGATTTCCCTTTTACATCAAATATCTCCAAATCAAAGTTCTAATGAGAAGGTGAAGGATTTGTTTTTGTAACATTGCAATATATACAATAAAAACTTACAATTTTTATATATAGAAATGTAGGAGGAATATATTTTATGCCTTCGTGGAATCATACCTTTCATTTTCATACTACTAATTAGTGTTATATTTGTTGAATAAAAAGAGGCATCTTTTCATACTTATGGAAAGGGGGATAATGGTACATTTGCAGAATATCATAATGGGATCTTACTTGTATGCCCAGGAAGAGAGAAGAAGAGTAACAAGAAGGAAAGTTACAGGAAGGTATATATATATATATATATATATATATATATATATATATAGAGAGAGAGAGAGAGAGAGAGAGAGGGAGACAGTCTGGCTAGAATATACTCAAGTGGACAGATCACATAGTACACTCAAGTGGTGATTGCATATCAAGACTATTTCTTTTGTAAAATGTATTTCATTGATCTTCCTTGTCATACTATAATAAGGCTACATACAAATTTTGAGCCCATATGTATGAGTATAAATCACTCATTCGAGGGAAATAAAATCAACACATGAAATCCATTTAAAATGCATTATTTTTTTGGTCTTTATAACATGTCCAATAAATGTCCAAATGATCTCAAATTCTATATATGAGGTAGTACGAGATATTTAAGAAGATCAATGGATTAGATTTTTTTAAGAAATATTGCATAATGAAGAACTACTTGAGTGTATTCAGCTCCAGATACACTCGAGTATATTAAATATATATATATATATATACACACACACACAAAGAGACCACACACAACCAACCTAACCTTCGCCCCCCGACATATGTCTCCGTTCACTACTATAGAAATCACATATAGCATCACATTTTAAGGCTTCAGTTGTATTCCAAAAAGTGACGGCTAAAACCTACAACATTAGCTGAAAACACAAACTGACATCTATATGTGAAGGCCGACCGATTTTCATAAGACACGAGTATCACTTTTTATTTTGCGTCGGTTGCGCAATAAGAAACCAACATCTAAAATCACCCGCCAAATCCAATTTTTCCAGTACAAAAAAATTACCTCCAAAATTTCACATATGGTGTCGGTTGTGGACCAAGTAATCGACGACTATAGGTTTTTTGCAAGACAGAAATCAGCCCCATTTTTGTCGTCGATTTTCTTACAATAACTGACGTAGATGTGTTTACGGCGTTGTCCCCGCGAAAATATTTACCCCCAAATTGCCCAATTGGCGTCGGTTGTTGACCAAGTAACTGACGACTATGGTCGTAATTCAAGAATATTTTTTTGTTGGCATATGTAGATAGACGTCAGTTTTTCTAGTTGAAACCGACACCTATAATTGAACATAGGTGTTGGTTTTTTGTGGTGACCGACACTTTGTGAACATAGGTGTCGATTTTTATTAATAACCAATGTTGATACTTTACTTAATAGAACCCGTGCGACCGCGAGAGCCAGACTCTCTATTTCGTTGCACCGTCGACTGTTCGAGTACCTAGGTCTGTAGCGATTCTCGCCGCCACCGCCGCTGACTGTGCTACTACCGCTGCCGCTACTGCTGTTTGACTAAGCTACTCCTCTTCTTCCTCCATGAGCTCACTATCGATAGGTACATTTTCTTCTACTCTTCTCCCTATTCGATCGTCCTCCTACTCTTCTTCCTCCTGCTCCTCTTCTTCCCCCACTGTCTTCCTGGCATGTGTTCCCCTTCTGTCACACCCATAGGTCAATCGGAGGTGGCTGCCGTTGCCTACGACCATCCTACTCTTCTTCCTCCTGCTCCTATGGCCTTGACGCCGGAGGTGGCTGCCGTTGCTTGTTCCAGAACAAGGGAGGTGGTCGAACCCTACTCCATCACTGACAGTGATGAAGATGACCTCTTCTTCTTCCTGCTTCTCTTCTTCCTTCACTCGTCTTCCTGCAATCTTTCTCCTTTCTTCTTCCTCCACTCTTCTTCCCTGTTAATTATTCCTGCTCCTCTAAAATTGATGCTTATTGACACCTAATTAATTCATTATAACAGAATTGCGTTGATGTGCTTGTGCTCTTGGGCTGAATTGAATTGATGTGTCATCCAGTTGCATTGTTGACTTGCATATATTTGTTCTTTAGCCTTCAAGTGAGGTATAATCACGCTCTCCCAATGTGCCACTGTGTAATGATCTCCAATTAGTATCTTGACGTTTTCGATGACACATAAAACCTAGGATATGAATGATGAAACTATGACCATATATATAGTAATGACAACATATATATATGTATTTTGTTGGCCTACAAACCCATCAAAGATTTACTTATTAGGAGTAAATCTTAGATAGTCCCCAATTTGGGACTATTCTTGAACACTTAATCTGTTACAACATGTTCCTAGCTTGTTGGTAATATAAGAGATTTAAGATAATCTTAATGCTTATCATGTTTTGCTAGTAATATTCTATGTTGTGTATTATATTAACCTTAGTGATCTTAAATACTTATTTGGGCAACTCATAATCATGACATAAGTATATTATAAAGATTCGAGTTGGGGTTAACATAGCATTGACCCATACATGTGAGCAAGAAGAGAGTTAATGAAAATAGAGGAAATAATTAATAAATGATTTTTCATTGATGATATTATCAAAATATTATGGTAGGATTGTAGAGAATTCAATTACGAATCCAAAAAAAAGAATGAACCAAATCGAAGTTAAAATGAGTGAGTTATGCCATTTTTAGTAAGCATATACTATAAATCATGACCGATGCTGCGTCGACACCGTGACTGCGGTGTAAACCACGACCGACACTGCGTCGACACCGAGATCGCAGTGTAAACCACAACTGATGTTGCGTCGACACCGCGACTGCGATCAACACCGCCAAGAATAGCCAATCGTAAAACAATCATATCTCGAGCAATACTTATCCATTTTCAATGAAACAAAGTGCGTTGGAACCGAGATTCGATCCTATATCATCTCAGACCACTTACATTATGAAAGGGAGACCTGGAGGGTGACTTGTAGGGCGATTTTTGGGAAAGAACATTCAGAAAAGCAAAAATCAAAAGGGGTTATTATAGAATCGATTTGGTAAGTCTTTTTAACCATGGATTCCTTCTTCTCTTCACTTCCCCTTGGTCAGAACCCTTGATCCAGCAATTTTGAGGTTTGGATTAACCTCTGACCTTCTCTTCTACCTTCAACAGACCTCATTTAGGGCTAAGAGAAAGAAGAAATTGCGGATTTTGATAGAGTCTTGCTATGGATTCGAGATCATCAGAGATGGGCTATGTTTTTAGGGTGTTTTCACACCTTAGGGTGAGTGGGTACTTCATTCAAATAGTAGATTACATGAAAATTAGTTAAATCATTAATAATTTTCAATTGATTAGTATGCAAGTACAATCCTAAATGGTCGATTTGATCTAGCTTTTGCAAGATGATTTGATATGGATTATTCCTATGTTGTGATGAATTTCATATTATGAAATCAGATTAGAAATGAGCGCAACCCATCTAAATGAGAATTATTAAATTAATTGTAGAGGTTACATGAATGTACTGAAAAAGTAGGATTTTTGACTATGACTGAAATTGTTGTACAATTGAATAAAGAAGTTTGCCTAGTTGAATCTCCTTGCTTACGAATGAATGTTTTATTTATATGTGAATTACATATATGTCAGATAAGATCTTGCATTTCATTTGATGATATCAATGTTTTCTTGATATATCAGTAAGAAGGGTGGAAACCCTAGTTTAGTTCATTACATGGTTTCATATATATTTGATTATATGTGAACTGCTGAGAGCAATCCTTATTGCATGATGTTATGATGTATTCAATCCTTATGCGAGATATGTGATAAGTGAATGAGGTAAATGAAACCCTAATGATAGGGTGTTTAGTGAAATAAGTGTTGTTATTTCAATGTTTCTATACTTGAGATGTGATGATGCTTAATAGTTCAGTTGTGGTATATGTTATCAGATGGTTTATGAAATGAAAAGTTTACAAAGCTGAACAAAGATTCGTTGATGTGATGACTGAATTGGGAATTTAAAGAGTGAATTATACATGTAGATGCCCTGAACACTATAGAATCCTCACAGGATGAGGCCTGCGCTGTGAGGAGGAAACAAATTCCCAACTGGAGGTAGTCCAGATCAAGGTAAGCTGAAGCTCACCGATACAGTGTGGGGGTCTTGACTAGTAGGGCAGACTCCTTACAGTTGTGTGGTGCCCAACACCAACCGGGGATGTCGGTGGTACCTGTGTAGCATGTTGAGTGATCAGTGGTCAGTAGGTCCACTGATGCACAATAAGCCTAAGGGCTTTGACTCACCGCCTGAGTACCCAGATTGAGAGGTGGAGTCTGATATATCCGGATGCTCCCATTAGCCACTGAGAGGAAGACGTGTCGAGACCCACTGTAGATGGGGTCTTACTCAAGACATGGGCATAGGAACTTGGGCATGCTTCTAAGCCTTGTACAGTGAGATCGTAGTTTGTTGTGATTCTTTCACATGTTGTGGTACACCTCATGTGGGTTCAGGGCATAATAAGATGAATGAGAGGTTATAAAAGTGTGTGTAGTTATTCAATTATTCATTGTATGTTTCTAAATTATTAGTTCTCTTTATGGTCAATCAAGCATGTTCATATATTAATTTACTCTTTCAGATATATAGAGTATCCTACCATATTTATGATTGTCAATGATTAGACTCTTTAAAGATTACTATTGTTATAATTGATATCAGTTGCTCAAAGGTATATCTATAATTATATCAGTGCTTTAGATTGTTTCTTTGAAGTACTCATTCACTAAGCGAGTAGGCTCACCCCTCTACTCACAATTTTTAGGGAAATCACATGAACAATTAAGAAGGTCAAAGCATTAAAGTAGATCTACCACAGGAGTTAAGTATGAGTTTAGTTGAGTTCAGTCGATCCCTATCACTCTAGGTCCTTGTATAGATGTGAGAGAGTTGTAAATGATGTTTTGTATCTTGTTTATTTAATAAGAGAGAATGTATCTGATTGTTATGTCGTATGTACATGGAAGTGTGAGAAAAAGATTGAATGTATGGATGTGTATCATTAATGTTGAGATCATATTAGAGTAATCAAAGCTTAATTCTCTTATAAAGTTTGTTTATGTGATTGGATGCGAGAAAACAAAGAGTTTGAAAAAAAATTGGGAGTGAACTTTGTATTAAGTATAATCCTCATAGTCATGCCATAATCTCATGATTGGTGCAAATTGTGGGATGCGGGCATGACAATCTTTTTGATATCAGAGCTTAGACTGAGTCGTCAGGGACCATTAGGATAGAAAGTCAGAGTTATAAGTGTTGCAAATACGTGGTGATGTGTCTTTAGCTCTGGGAGGTATGAGTATTTAGATACCTTGGCCTGGTATCTGAATACTTAGATTGACTAGTATCAAGCTACTATGTCTATTCTTCTCTGGATGCCCTGGCCAGGTATGCAGAGGAAGGATGGGCTAGAGAGAAACCCTAGAAATTTTAGGGTTAGGAGACCAAAAAGTAATGAAGGAGTAAGAGATTAAACTTAGAATGTGATACAACTCTTTCTTTATACTACTTCTTTGATTGAAGATCAGTAGAAATGCTCTTATATGTATGAAATCAATTTTTCAGTTTGTAGAATATATATGGTTCTTTTATATTGTTGTATATCATGAAGTGATTCATTTATTATTTATATTCTTTGTATCAAGTAGACCAGAAGTTATGTTTAAATGAGTTTGCCCTAAGAGGATATTCTTTCCACATGTTTGAGATTAATAGGAGTTAGTTAATCCCGAGTAGATCTTGGCTTCAGGACTACAGGTTTGGCCTGGTCCGGCTGGCAGGGTGCGTTACTAGGATGTAATGACTCCTATTGAAAATATAATAAGAGTAGACTCTGGATAAATTAGACCCACATCATAGTGAGGATGTACATACAATAAGATGTTGGAACATATGGGAAACATTAGAATAGCTATGAATCAGTTGGAACTAATAAATGACATCCAACCTTGGGGCCTCATATGAGAGTCCCTTAATCAGGAATAAAGGAACATGACATAAGGTTCAGATTAAGTTTAATTATTTGTATTATATGAACTCTAAATATAAAATATGGAAAAGATATGAGAAAAGTATGTAAGGGCCAAGATATTAAGAATCAATCATGAGGAATGGATTATATAACTGAGTACAATGTTTTTATGTACTCCAAAGCAAAGTGAAAATAGAAGAAAAGAGTTAAGTAGACAATAAGTTTGTATAAGTGAAGAGTCTCCAGAAGAGTTAATGTAAAGAGAATTAGATGAACATATAAATCATAATATTAGGATAAGAAACTAAGTTGAAACAAAGACAAATGTTGGAAATGATGAGCTTAATTAAGGAATGAGGATTACATGATATAATTGAGAGCATGAAATGTATACCTTTATTATAAAGTTAATATATTCATCCTTACTACCTTTGGATTCCAAGTCTCTATAGAACAAAAAACTAGCTTCTAAAAGAAGAACAAAAGTGTAGCTTAACCAATGAATAAGTCATACAAAGGTAGACTATATTTAGGAGGAAAAAAAACTAATTGAAAGAGATACTAAGTTTGACCCATGCATGAGCCGTGTGATTTAAAATGAAGGATATGTAATGTATTAAACATGAGTTGAAACTAGTAGAGAGATTATTGATTTAGAATTTCAACTTCACAATAGTAGAAGGATAAAAGGAAATATGTGCAACATGGTATACATGATCATACATATGAATAAGCAACATGATCATAAAAAAAATTAGAAGTTAAAGATGATAGGTGGAAGAGTAGTATATGGTAAGAGGATTATGGAAAGTAAGGAAGGGTTTGAAACGTGATGGAGTAATATAGATTTTAAAAGAAAGAGGTTAGGAGATTCAATAAAGTGCCAGTTAGTCAAGTATCCTTGTTGATAACTAATTAAACCTGCATACGTCAAATGTATTAATGAATGTTTGAAGATAAGAATTCTATGTCTCAAAATCATATTCTCTTTCATATCTTCCTTAATGAGAGAAATGTGGGAATGAATTGATAAGAAAATGAATCATATATGATGCATAACCACTATGGTAGAGACATCTAGTGAATGTAATATTGACACACAATATGATGATGAAACCCTGGTAGGGTAATTGAAAATGTAATCTATCTGAATGGGCAAGTAAGAGAAAGGAAATTCAATTGATAAGATTAAGAAGACTTTAGTAAAACTTGTGAGATCCAAAGTTTGAATTTCAAATTAAGGGAGCAAAGTCACATCACAATAACGTCATGCTGATACGGACCAAACCCTAGAATGCTTAGAGTTGTAGTAGTTCATGGGTTGACACTAGTGATTTGACCTTGAATACTAGCATCTCTATAAAACAAGATCATGAAATTCGTACTATGAGAAGTAAACTAGCACTGATAGTAATCCACGGTTTAAAGGTAGCAAATTTGAAAGGTAGATAAACAATATGGAAATGATTTAGAGCAAAGGATAAGAAATAGATTTGAATTATAAGAGGTGTGTTTTGAATAAAAGGAGAAATACAATATGAGTGAAGTGTGATATGAAATAAATTCTGACAGTGATAGCAAGAATGATGAATAATCTATTCATACCTTGTATGTTTCAATTTTAGGGATGTTTAATCTACATGATTAAAATGAGAAGGATAAGTAGCAAAAAGCAAGTAGTAGTGAATGAGGAGAGAGATAAGAGATAACAATGGATTTTAGTAATATGTGAATTTGTTTTTAGAAGTATAATTTGTTGAAGGTATATTAAGGGATGTAAATTTGTTTTTTGTATGATTTCAGTGTACATGTGTAAGTAATATGTTAATTAAAGGTGTCTGATAGTTGTAGTCATTCATACTAGTAATCCATCTTAGCATTGTACAATTGTGGTATGGTGATATGGGTTGAATGATGATGGAACAAATGGAGGGTTACCCTGAATAAGGTAGTCTTACCTATTCACTCATATGAATAGAAAGGATGATAACCATATTGTATTGATATGTAAACCTAATGAGGTATAGCTTGTTATACCTAGCTTTAATATAACTAAGTAATGGTAATTGGGTATGAATAGTCCTTGAATGACTAATACAATCATGGAGTACTCTGTTACTATTGCTGAAACCCTAGTATTCTATAACCTGATGGTTACACCTTGATTTATGTGTGGGTTCATACTTGAGAATAGTATGAAACGTGATAGTGATGCTTCAACTAATGCATCCATGATTCAATGTGGATGTTGTGAGTAAGGGTTTGGGTATAAGTGTTGATCAGTAACATTAACATAATGTATCTTGTCGAACCTAACTCTAATGCAAATAGATAAACATGAGTATCCAAGTTTAACCTTCTTATATGATGGCATGATGGTGCAATAATCTCGTTAATATGATCATAACCTTAATGTGTTAATTGGTGCTTATCATAGCCACATGGTTGATACTTTCTTATACTAAACCTGTGCATTATGAATATGATGAGGGTTAATCATATCTAGATTCCTTGCATGTTGATGTAATAAAGGAATGTTCTTAATGTTAATATAACCCTACTATGATTGTTTATGAATATCTCCTAGCTCATTAATGTAATATTGTGCTGATCTGGTGTATTATATGTAAGTGATGTTGTTGAGTCTTGTTATAAGGCATGCAAGGATAATGATGATCTTACATGGAATAATATAATGGTCTTAATGACCTTTGGGCATGGTTGAGCCCTGGATGAGGTGTAATCCTCTTGTGTTGATAAGGGTTAATACCCTATGATATTGTGAAAAGGATTTATACCTTGTGATAATATGATGACTAGTGTGGTTTCATGAATGGAAAGTGAATAGTACCATGTGATGATGAGATGAGAAATTTTGCTTCACACAATTTATATCTTTTAATAGTTGTGATTTGAGGAGGAACAAATGTCTCAATGTGGAAAATAAAATTCTAGATTGTAATATTTGAAAGCTTAAAAGGAGAGAGATACCCCTAGTAAAGGTTCTTTGGAGGAATCATGTATAAGAGAAGCTACTTGGAAAGTGGAGATGGAGATGTTCAATAAGTATCTTTTCCTCTTTTAGAAATTTCGAGACAAAATTTTTATTAGAGGGGGAGAATTGTTACAACCCGTTCCTAGCTTGTTGGTAATCCAAGAGATTTAAGATAATCTTAATGCTTATCATGTTTTGTTAGTAAATTCTATGTTGTGCTTTATATTAACCTTAGTGACCTTAAATACTTGTTTGGAAAACTCATAATCATGACATAAGTATACTATAAAGATTCAAGTTGGGTTTAACATAGCATTGACCCATACATGTGAGCAAGAAGAGAGTTAATGACATTAGAGGAAATCATTAATAAATGATTTTTCATTGATGATATTATCAAAATATTATGGTAGGATTGTAGAGAATTCAATTACGAATCCAAAAAAAAAAGAATGAACCAAATCAAAGTTAATATGAGTTAGTTATGCCATTTTTTGTAAGCATATACTGTAAACCGCGACCGACGTTGCGTCGACACCGTGACCGTGGTGTAAACCGCGATCGATGCTGCGTTGACACCTCGATCGCGATCGATGCCGCCAAGAATAGCCAATCATAAAACAATCATATCTCGAGAAATACTTATCTGTTTTCAATGAAACAAAGTGCGTTGGAACCGCGATGTGATATTTTATCATCCCAGACCACTTCCTCTATGAAAGGGTGACCTAGAGGGTGATTTCTAGGGTGATGTTTGGGGAAGAACGTTCTAGAAAGCAAAAATCAAAAGGGGTTCTTATAGAATTGATTTGGTAAGTCATTTTAACCATGGATTCCTTCTTCTCTTCACTTCTCCTTGGTTGGAAACCATGATCCAGCAATCTTGACATTTGGATTAACCTTTGACCTTCATCTTCTACCTTCAGCAGACCTCGTTTAGGGCTAAAAGGAAGAAGAAACTGTGGATTTTGATAGTCTTGCTATGGATTCGAGATCTTTAGAGATGGCCGGGCTATGTTTTTACGGTGGTTTCACACCTTAGGGTGAGTGGGTACTTCATTTAAACAGTAGATTGCACAAAAATCAGTTAAATCATTAATACTTTTCAATTGATTAGTATGCAAGTACAACCCTAAATGGTCGATTTGATCTAGCTTTTGCAAGATGATTTGATATGGATTATTCCTCTATTGTGATGAATTTAATATTATGAAATCAAATTAGAAATGAGCGCAACCCATCTAAATGAGAATTCTTAAAATAATTGTAGAGGTTACGTGATTGTACTGAAAAAGTAGGATTTTTGACTATGACTGACATTGTTGTACAATTGAATAAAGATGTTTGCCTAGTTGAATCTCCTCGCTTACGAATGAATGTTTTATTTGTATGTGTATTACATAAATGTCAGATAAGATCTTGCATCCCATTTGATGATATCAATGTTTTCTTCATATATCAGTAAGGAGGGTGGAAACCATATTTCAGTTCATTACATGGTTTCATATATATATTTGATTATATGTGAACTGCTGAGAGCAATCCTTATTGAATGATGTTATGATGTATTCAATCCTTATGCGAGATATGTGTTAAGTGAATGAGGTAAATGAAACCCTAATGACGGGGTGTTTAGTGAAATAAGTGTTGTGGTTTCAATGTTTCTAAACTTGATATGTGATGATGCTTAATAGTTCAGTTGTGGTATATGTTATCAAATGGTTTATGAAATGAAAAGTTTACAAAGCTGAACACAAATTCGTTGATGTGATGATTGAATTGTGAATTTAAAGAGTGAATTAGATATGTAGATGCCCTGAACATTGTAGAATCCTTACAGGATGAGGCCTGCGTTGTGAGGAGGAAACGTGTTCCCAGCTAGAGGTAGTCTAGATCGAGGCAAGCCAGAGCGCACCAGTAGGGTGTGAGGGTCTTGACCAGTAGGGAAGACTCCTTACAGTTGTGTGGTACTCAACACCAACCGGGGATGCCGGTGGTACTTGTGTCACATGTTGAGTGATCAGTGGTCAGTAGGTCCACTGATGCATAATAAGCCTGAGGGATTTGACTCACCGCCTGAGTACCCAGACTGAGAGGTGGAGTCTGATATATCCGGCTACTCCCATTAGCTGCCGAGAGGCAGACATGCCGAGGCCCATTGTAGATGGGGTCTTACTCAAGACATAGGCTTAGAAACCCGGGCATGCTTCTAAGCCTTGTACAGTGAGATTGTAGCTTGTTGCGATACTTTTGCATGTTGTGGTACACCTCATGTGGGTTCAGGGCATAATAAGTTGAATGAGAGCTTATACAAGTGTGTACAGTTATTCAATTATTCATTGTATGTTTCTAAATTTTTAGTTCTCTTTATGATCAATCAAGCATGTTCATATATTAATTTACTCTTGTAGATATCTAGAGTATCCTGCCATATTTATGATTGTCAATGATTAGACTCTTTAAAGATTACTGTTGTTATAATTGATATCAGTTGCTCAAAGGTATATCTGTAATTATATCCATGCTTTAGACTGTTTCTTTGAAGTACTCATTCACTGAGCAAGTAGGCTCACCCCTCTACTCACAATTTTTAGGGAAATCACATGGACATTGAACAAGGTCAAAGCATCAGAGTAGATCTACCACAAGAGTTAAGTATGAGATTAGTTGAGTTAAGTCGGTCCCTATCACTCTAGGTCATTGTATAGATGTGAGAGAGTTGTAAATGATGTTTTATATCTTATTTATTTAATAAGAGAGAATGTATCTGATTGTCATGTCATATGTACATGGAAGTGTGAGAAGCAGATTGAATGTATGGATGTGTATCATTAATGTTGAGATCATATTAGAGTAATCAAAGATTAATTCTCTTATAAAGTTTATTTATGTGATTGGATGCGAGAAAACAAAGAGTTTGAAAAAGAAATTGGGAGTGAACTTTTTATTAAGTATAATCCTCATAGTCATGCCCTAATCTCATGATTGGTGGTAATTGAGGGATGTGGGCGTGACATAATCTCACTTAGGATGTAAGTGCATAATGTGTATTGGGTTTTCAAGATAATTTTGGCAGCATTTCCCTGTTTGTTCTCTAAGTACATATGTACTTGGAGAACAACGGGGAAATGCTGCCGAAATTTTCTTAAAAACCCAATACACATTATACACTTACTAGTGAGATTAGGTGTTCAAGAATGTGATAGGTGGTACACATTTATTATATATAATACCTTAAACCCTAAACTTTTAACCATAAACCCTAATGTTTCAACCCTAGAACCTAATCTTTTAACCCTAAACCTTAATATATACTTTTTTTTCTCTTTGATCATAGAATGGATAGATAATGGATGTCCATTCAAAATCGCTGCACCTTAGAGTTTATTTATGGTCTTGATTAGTTTATTAGACTTTCGGAGGAACATAGGAAACAACCTGGAGATAGGTTCTACTGTCAATGTAGGCATTGCGGTAACAACTTGAAAGGCAGCACTGGTGACGAAATCAAAAGTCATGTCATGTGTAACGAGATTGTACAAGGCTATAAAGAATGGCACTGGCATGGAGAGATTTCAAACCTTAAATCAGTGGATGTCGATAGTAGTGCTTGTTTGGAAGAAGAAATTGCCTCCGATGACGTAGATGCAAACGAACCAGTTCCAGTAGACATCGTTAATGCGATGCTGGATAGTTGTACGGTAGTGCACACCGATCCACCTCCCATGTTTAGAAACATTTTGCATGATGTTGAGATACAGTTATACACATGCTTTACTAAGTTTATGATGCTTAGCGCTATGTTGAGATTGTATAAGCTGAAAGCTAACAATAGATGGAGCAAAAAAAGCTTCACGTAATTATTGTCTTTGTTGAAAGAAATTCTTCCTGAAGGAAACGAGCTGCCAATCTCAACATACCAGTTAAAGAAATTGTTGTGCCCAATGGGAATGGATGCCAAGAAGATACACACATGCCTAAATGATTGTGTATTATTTCAAAAGGAATATGTGGATTTGAAAGATTGTCCAAACTGTGGTGCATCAAGGTATAAATTGACGACTTCGGGGGAGTCCAAAACTGGTTCTCCTTCCAAGGTGATGTGGTATCTACCTATAATATCATAGTTTCAACGCTTGTTTTCCAATATGATAGATGTGAAGAATTTGAGGTGGCATGCATATGTTAAGAAAAATAATGATGGGATCCTACGACATGCATGTGATTCCCCACAGTGGAAGAAGATTGATTTATTGTACCCTAAATTTGGTGAAGAAGTCAGGATTCTAACACTTGGGCTTTGTACAGATGGGATGAATCCGTACGGGACATTGTGCAGCCAACATAGCACTTGGCTAGTTATGCTTGTTATATACAATCTTCCTCCCTAGTTGTGTATAAAAATAAGTACGTTATGCTGTCATTGTTGATATCGGGCCCTAAACAACCTAGAAATGATATCGACATTTATCTTGAACCTCTAATTGATGACTTAAAGAAACTATGGGGTGAAGGTGTGATGACCTATGATGCTTCAAGAAGAGAGACATTTCGTTTACACACTATGCTGTTTTGCACTGTTAATGACTTTCCAACATATGGGAATTTGTCTGGATATATTGTCAAAGGATCTAAAGTGTGTCCTATATGTGAAGAGAAAACTGATTCAATACGATTAAAACATGGCGGAAAGACTGTATATCTTAGTCATTAAAGGTTTCTTCCAAAATTTCATCCATATCGTAGGTTGTGCATAACATTCAATGGACGAAATGAGGAATGGAGTGCACCTAAACCTATACCAGGAGAGGTTGTTTATAAAAGAGTAAAAGACTTTGCCAATGAATTTGGTAAGAGATCCCAATGTACCATGGGCACACATAGTAAAAAATCTTTATTCAAGAAGAAGTCAATATTTTGGGATCTTCCTTATTGGAGTTCTTTGGCAGTCAGAGATTGCATCAATGTCATGCACGTTGAGAAAAATGTCTGTGATAGTGTCATTGGTACTATGTTGAATATACCAGGTAAGACTAAAGATGGGATAAAATCCAGAATGGACCTACGTGAAATGGGAATAAGGACAAAATTAACAGAATTAGTTAGTAGTGATCGGACAACATACTTACCTCCCACTTGTTACATGTTGTCTAGAAAGGAGAAGAAAGCTTTCTGTGAATGCTTGGTAAATGTTATGGTTTCACAAGGTTACTCATCCAACATCCATAGATTGGTATCAATGAAAGATTTGAAGTTGATAGGTATTAAATCTCATGATTGTCACACTCGAATGCAACAAATATTACCCTTGGTAATTCGATCTATATTGCCAAAGCATGTAAGGTTTGCAATCAACAGACTTTGTTTCTTTTCATCAGTTTGTGTAGCAAAGTTATTGACCTTGATACTCTCGATAAATTGCAAAGAGAAGTGGTTGCTACCCTATGTCAGCTTGAGATGTATTTTCCTCCTTCGTTCTTTGATATCATGATACATCTTATTGTCCACTTGACTAGGGAAGTGAAAATGTTGGAACCAATTTTCTTGCATTGGATGTATTCCTTTGAACGATACATGAGTGTTTTTAAAGGTGATGTTTGAAATCATTATCGGACTAAAGGGAGTATTATTGAGGGTTATGTGGCGAGAGAGGTTATGGATTTTTGCAATGACTTTCTGAGTGGTAATGACTCTCCTGTTAATGACAAGAATATTGAGGAGTATTCCGACAAAGGCATTTTCCCTAATCACGGATGAAAGTAATCAGCCGTGAGCAGTTGGAACAAGGTCATTTATATATTTTACACAACATCGATGAAGTAAGTGTTTATATCGAGGAACATACCAATTTCATCAGAGATAATATCCTTGAGCCAATTCAATGTGGCGTGCTAGAGAGCATAACAAGACATTTATTAAGTAGTTTGAAGATAAAGTCTTATATCAACTATCTCAAACACCAAATAATCTTATTGAAACTATCAAATGCCTCACCTTTAAACCAAAATTGAATGTTATGTCTTATGAAGGGTTTAACATGAATGGATTCTCATATTACACAAAGCGTCAAGATGATAAGAGTGTCGTCCACAACAGTGGGGTCACCCTTCAGGCGTCTTCATTGCTTTTTGCAAGTGCAAAGGATAAGAGTCCACGTGAAGCTAAAATGTCATATTACGGTGTCATTGAAGACATATGCGAGTTTGACTACGTATATTTCAGAATTCCACTCTTTAAATGTAATTGGGTTGATAACACCAATGGAGTTATAGTGGATGAAATGGTTTTCACATTACTGAACTTTGAAAAGATTGGTGAGAAGGGTGAACCATTGATATTGGAATCATATGCGAAACAAGTATTTTATATTGATGATCCTGAAAATGATAAATGGTTAGTTGTTCTTCATGGTAAAAGATAGTTCATTGAAGATCCTATAGATGTAGAAGAGTACTATGATAAGTATGATGACTCCAGTCCATTCTCAGTTGGGTTGCCAACACCACCAAATATTGAAGCAAATGATGACTTGTATGTGTGTAGAGATCACAATGAAGGATTTTTAATTGATAAAAGATCACAATATTAGAGGCATGCATGTTTATAATTTTTATATGTTTTATTTTATTGAATGTGAACTTTATAATGTTTTATTATCTTCTAGTTATGTCAAATGCTAAATGTTTTATTTTTTAATGACACATTCATATGGCTGAGCATGAGCATGATGGCCATGATGATGATTACCGTGAGGGTGAGGATATCAATGTGCCGCCTCACAATGTAAGTTTTAAAAATATATCCTATATTTCTATCTATATGTCCAACTACAGTTATATCCTATAAGTGTGTTTATTTTGTCAAATTTTAGGTTGATGATGTACCCCCTAAAGAACTTGGGGCACTTGATGAGGAACAAAAAAAAATTGAAAAAGTGAGGGGCATCACTATGATGAACAAGTTACTACAACAAAGGGGCAATGGACCCAAACTAGATGTGGATTTTGATCATGTAGGAAATCCAGTTGGAATGAACCGCAACTCATTTATTTCATATCTTGGGGTTCTTACTCGTAGCCATTATAGTCCTAATGTAGAACCTTGGCATAAAGTTTCTATGGGGAAGAAAGACTTAGTATGGAAGGAACTATGCATTAGTTAATATTATTTGCAATTCTATTTTGTAGATTACTAATTTTTAGGATACTAGTTAATAGCAATTCTATTTTGCAGAGTATATTTGAACTGGATAAAAAGCTGCTTCATAAATGTGAGGTGCAACACTGTGGGAGCGTCCTAAGGAACTATAGGACAAATATCACCCAAGATTACATATGATATGTTGAGAAGAGGAAGAAGCCATCCACTGAGCAATGGAACTACCGGGACCCCAATCACTGGGAGGAGTTTGTTACCAAAAGAAAAACTGATGAATTCAAGGTATTAAGTGCCACTCCCAATTTAATTAATATACATTCTTATGTATTCACCTATTCAAGATTAACCTTTAGTGTTACTAACCAAATCAATGTGCTTACTAACAAGGCTATCAGCGATGCTCAAAGAGAAAGGCGTGCACTAAATGTGCATGACCACACGATGGGTCCAAAAGGCTATGCAGGTGTTTGCCAAAGACTACAGGATGAGTCTACTGCTCAGTCTGTTGCTACTCAAGAGACTACAGAGTCCTCTACTATTGGTCCTGCACCTCTACCTCGCCATGCTATGTGGATAGTTGGGAGGTAAAACAAGAATGGAGATATAACCAAGCCCACAACTGCTAAGGCGACTATAAAAATGGTAAAATTAAACTCTTAGAGCAATCAATATTGATTATTTTTATGTTTACTTACCAATTTCTATTGATGGCGATTAGCGGGAGCTTCATGAGAAGAGGAAGGAAGACAAGTTCATCCTTGAGGGCACAAGGGATGAATTGAGATTTGCTCTGGGTAACCTAGAGCGTCGTAGATGTATTAGGGGTGCAGGCGCTGGTGTGGGCATAAAAGCATTCTTTGGGCAATCACAATGCAAACCTGTCCCAAAAGCGGGATTATCAAATGTTGAGGTAACCTGTTATTTTTTTAGAATGTTATTGCGAAAGGGAATTCAATAATCAAAAGCTAGCATTTCTTTTATCCATGTATAGGTAGATGAGTTAATTAATAGGACAGTTGAGGTAGCACTTGATAAGAGACTCTGTGAAGAAGTTAGCAAGTGGCAGGCGTCTCAGACTGCCACTCAGATAGTACATGTGGCATGCTACTCTTCTCCTACTATAGAGGTGGTTGGCAATAATCCTGTAGATCCACCACCTAGCACGTCTGTTGTAAGTATTTTAATGACATAGTGGCTACTCTTTTCAAGATGATATGTTTATGTATATATGTATATAACATTCTTTACGTAAATTTGTAGGGGTTGAAGCCATGCCATCTAAAAACTCAGGAATATATCATCGTAGAGGCTAAGGCTTACCCACCCCTTCTAGGGGACATGTTTCATGGGACTCCAGTACCAAATGGTGCGATTCGTGTGAGCCCGATACATGTACTCCCCAATTGGAGGGATCTTCCATTGCCATATGCCCACCTAGATTCTGAAATGCTTGGTGAGGTAGAAGGTGGAGTGATATTGTGGCCCAAAACGGATGTCTTCTATACTAATATTGTATGGTAAATTTACATTACTTTAATTTTTTAGTGTGTATATATGAGTCAATTGATCTAAAATAATATATATAGGTCAAAAGGAAGACACCCGCTACATCTCAGCCTCCACCTCCACCTCCTAAAGTACCAAGTTGGCTTCCAAGGGACCTACATGCCTTGTTATGTCCTAATTGTAGGGGTATGGCAATATGGATAGGCAAACATGATCCAAATTTCCCTATAAAAGTTTCTATTCCGGAGGATGTTGCAGGTCAATCATACGATAAAAATCTATTTATACAAGATATTTCAGATTTGTTTTGTTATGATTGGCTGAATACATCTATGATAGAGTTATGGATATGGTGAGATCTTATTTATACATCCATATATATTGGTTTATATATGGTGATCTGGTTTCTTATATATTAATACATACATAATACATGTTTTGCGGCCACTTACACATGATATGGACAAATTTTTCATTTTCCCATGTGAGATTTTTGGTTCCATCTTTGATTAGTCTTGTAGATAAAGACCCTTCATCAGTTACTTCATACTGCACTGCTATTTTTAAATATTTTGGTAAAAAAAATAAGACGGTGATAATAGCTCCATTCAATGTTGAGTAAGTTTACTTTGCTTATAATTTGGACTTAAGAAAATTACATTTTTATTGTGGATTTTGAGTTATTAATTTTTTAACTTTCTTACCTCTAGTGGTAGGCATTGGGAGTTACTAGTATTGTCCCCAAGATGTTCATTGTCAATTATCTAGATCCTACGGGGAAGGAATTGAATACATTATATGGACACACAATGAAAAGGTCATTTTTCCCGTGAGAAATATTTCATATTTTTATATTCGTTAACATATGTTATTGCATTACTATTTAATTATGAAATTTAATGTGTTACATTAACATGTAGGGCTTTACATGAGTTCAAAAAAGCTGGAGGAAAGGTCCCCAAGAAAAAGAAATAACCGCTAATTTGGGAGAATGTGAAAGTAATTTCCCAACTCCAATGTATATATTATTTATGTGAACTGTGCTTATTTGTATTTTTGAATATATTGTATGTTTCAATTTACAGTGTGCTACACAAGACAACGACTGGGCATGTGCATACTATGTGATGCAATTTATGGACCTAATTATCAAACATGCTGCAATGGAAATTGATACCATACATCAGGTATTGTATATAGTCTCATTAGATAATATGAAATATATCAATCTTATTATATATTATTAATTATATATATACGTCATTCTCTTTGCAGGTGTTTAAAACTGACTTCACTATAGGTCAAAAGTTATTAGATGTACATACTCCCTATACAATGGAAGACTTAAATGATGTAAGAGAACAATGGGCAAAAGTTCTACAAGTAGTGGGGATTTTTAAATATGATTAGGATATTGATGACGATAATGACGATTATGAATAAATAATGATATTTCTAAACTTTTTTCTCATAATTATTTTTGTGTGAATGTGAATGAATTTTTCTGAATTGTCATATGTGTGAATGTGAAGATGATCAATACGTGAATGTTTCTACATGTGTCTGAATGTGAAAAGAGATGAAATGAATGGAACTGCAGGTTGCTAAATGTGTGTGAAAATGGAGGAAATTTGAAATGGAACTACTGGTTTCTACATGTGTATGATGAAAAATATTATGAATTAAATGTGCTTAGACATGTGTGTGATCATAAATTGTTGTCCATCTTGTTAATTTTGTAGTTTTGTGGCATGTTGTTGGCTGATATCAATGGATGTTGTAAACCTACAATTCAGAACTGAACTGCAGGTTCTACATCAGGTTGACTAGCCATACAGCAGGCCTACAAACTGATAAGAAAAAAAATGAGAACATAGGCGTCGGTTATTAGTATAAAAGTGACAACAAAGACATACAACGTCAGTTCTTAGCAAAAACTAACATCTATGTGGCTATGTACCACAGTTGTGCTGGGAAGCACGACCGTGGTGTGGTCTTCATGGCACCAGGGATATGGCATTGGTTATATATAAAAATTGACATTGATGGTGCCCTTGATGGCGCGTTATATTGGTGGCAGGAAGGGTTATGATGTCATTTTTTTTGAAACGCTGACGTCTTTGACCTGGATATAGTGTCAGTTTTATTAAATAACTGATGCCTATAGTGCCCTTACTGGCGCATTTTTGGTTGCGGGGAGGGTTATGGCGTCGTTGTTAAAACCGACGCTAAAGGTTTCGACTTTTAGCAGCACCCACTTGGGTTTCGCTTTGAAACCGATGCCAAAGGCCTTAAATAACCGACACTAAAGGTTGGTTCTGTACTAGTGTTTTGTCACTCCCGACATACAACCCGCTCCATATTCCCTTCAAGTTCATCCCAAGACTACACCACCCAATAGAAAGAAGGTGGCTCGCCACTACCATGGATAGGGTACATATGATTGAAGAACCCACTCATGTGTTGAGGAATGTGACAAATGCATGGATGGATACCCTTGGTGCAAAGGTTGGTCATGTGCTACTAGTGAGGTGGAAAGGATGGCCACCTAGTCCTGTGCAATGTGCCCAAAACCTGACATCCGCCCAACAAGGAGTCTGTTTGCGCTAGAAATTGAATAAGAGGGATGGACCTGTAACACAAAAGTTCAAGATATACAATTTCCTCTACCAAACCAATGCTTCTAGGTATCACCCTTCTCCTCCCTTCTTCTGCCTATTTTGCACCTGCAAACACCTAGAAACACCAAACTTAATCTCCACGAGCTCTGACCACTGCTGACCAAACCCAAGGTCTGGTAAGGTCTAGCGATGGTAGGGAGGGCCTCCCCGACATCCTTCTACTTGCCCAAGGTCAAGGTAGGGAGGGGTCAATCACTAGGTTGGATCACCTGTGTCAAACCTAGTGTGTTATGAGGTTGAAGAAAGCTTAAAAATTTTGGACTAAAATGCCCCAGGATGTGTGGTAACACAAGTCGATGTGTGCAGGGTAGTAGGTTCCATTCACCCAGTTACAACCAAGCCCCGGGATGTATTTTTTTGGAATGTAGGGTGTCTACGTGGCACTATCATTGGTCCATTAATGTTTAATTTGCAACTATTGTAGTAATTTCTAGGATGATCGGATTAAGACAAGTTATATATGAGAATTGATCTAGAAAATAAGTGGAATATGAAAAATATCACTGATACCTAATTTTGATCCTAGTTCCAAGAAGTAGTGCTAATATGTGTTAAAGTGGTGATTAATGCATGAAAACCCTAGATTTGTGTATTTAACATGTTGAATACATTAAATGCTCTTAGTTCATGTTGCAGTATGATATTGTTGAATATGATGATAATCCAAGTGGATCATGATCATAATGATGAATAAGTAAGGTTTCTAAAGTGGATAACCATACATATGTATAATTAGGGTTTTGAAACTAAAGATCATAAAATGCTATGTTGTTAATGAACATAATTGAATTTAAATACTCATAATGCAAGGGTATGATGATCTAATAATTAGGGTTTGTATCCTTATTCCTTATTCAAACCTCAGACAACCCTAAAACCTAAAGTAGGGCCGAGTACGGTTTAATCTAAATAATGTGTTGGTGACACTTTAGGATGTACGTACATGCATATTAAATATTGATTACTTGGATTCCTCTTTGCATGCTTGATTGGATGATATGCTTAATTACGATACTTGATCTGCATGGTTCTTACAATTATGAATACTCACAATATCCATTTCCAGTGTTTTTTGAGTATTTCTTGAGGATTGGTAAAATAAACTGTTGGGTGTTTATTTACATTTTTCTCATTTATTATGCCACTATGAGTATCACATAAAGTACGATATCATATTCTGAACCTCAGGGTGACATGTTTCAGGGAGTGATGCACACGAGCCCTGAATGGGATAGTGATTATGTAGAAGGTAGCATATCAAGCATGGCTAAGAATATGTAAGGAAAATACCAGTTCTTATTTGCAAGTAATTAATTGATTATAAGTTGTTATCTTAATTTCACACTTTTGCATGCACCCACATAAACTGTATAGCAATATACTGATCTGTGATTTATTTCATGCCACTTTAGGTAGATGTCATATATGAAGATATCAAGACATCATGAATCATATCAAATCTACCTGAACACATTAAAGCTAAGTTAAGGAGTATTGGTTAGATAATTCTTCTCATATGTATAGTTCTCATGTTGAACATTCATATATCTCCTTAGAGGAGCATCATTATATATCTTGTAAACAATATTTGTGAAATAATGGAAATTATTTTGTTTCATTTGTTATTTGGTTAAATTTGGATCTTGGTAATTTTAGGTAACAACTTTCAACTTTAAGGTCTTTTCTTAATTGAGAACACTGACAAGTGAGGTAGTTACATTTGGTATCAAAGCCCCAGATTTTTCAAATAATATTTAATAGTTTATAATTTCAAGTAATGCATACAAATATAAGGAGAATTATAAAGGCATAACCTGAGGGTAATGGTGTCTAGAATGGATCATGGTTTTGGGGGATGGAAATATTTTCCTCCACACCATTAAGTTGGTATATGAGGACTCCCTTAGTCAATGTGGTACCAACCTAGAAAACACCTAGGGTTTTCCTAAAGTAATGTTTCCTCTAAGTCTTCTCATCTCAAATTTCATCCACTTTTGGTCCTCTTTCTTAATAAACCCTACAAGATACCTCCCTCATATCAAGTTAGGGCTTTTGAGAAGAAGTAGTACTAAGGCATCCTCCACCAATTAATGTACATGGAATGTGGAAATAATGATAGATTAAAGAAAAATGTTTATAGTTTTTCCTTGTAGTGCTATACCCTAGATGGATAGGGTTGGTTTAGGAAAACTCTTAGTGGGTCAAGAGAATCATAAAACCCTAAGGTGCAAGGGTAGTACCTAACTGGAACCCTAACCCTAATCATGGGAAATGGAATTTTACTATGGGTGAGATAGAAACCCTACCCATATGAACCCTAATTAGGGTAAAAGGAATAAGAAAATTCCAAATGAGTTTAGAGGCCCAGTTTCCCATGCATGTATGTGGAAAAAAGCATGCATGGTTCATGTGAAAGGTTTTTTAGAAATATAAGAAACCAATGGTTACATAAAAATGAAGACTCAACTTTTGGGGTTGGTATCCCAACCTCAGGTAGGCCAATCCAATAATGGTAAAAAGACCTATGGGGGAGGCAAAACCCCAAACCCGTTGGGTCAGGTTGTGTCTAGAGATCCAAACCTCCTCTTATGAGTCAAGAGGACACCCTAGGTTTGGACCTACCCTAGAAGGGTGAGTTGACTGACCAGTTTAAGAATTGTGGTAACCTTGAATGTGATCTAAAGTGTGAAGGATTAAGCATACAAGATATGAAAGCACATATGTTCTTTGAACCCACCTATTCCATCTCTTATAGACATTAGAAAAGTCACTAAGGAAGTGGCTAAACGTATGTGACCAAGCCGGGATAGGATGGTCACTAATCGGCCAAGCCAGAAAAGGAAGGCCAATATAAAAAGAAATTCATTGCAATGACTGTTGATCAAGCCAGGATAGGAAGGTCACCAATGGGCCAAGTTAGGAAAGGAACACTGATATAAGAGGAAGACATTGCAATGACGAGTGACCAAGATGGGATAGGAAGGTCACAAATAGGACAAGCCAGGAAAGGAAGGCCAATATAAGAGGAAGTCATTGCAATCACTAGTGATCAAGATGGGATAGGGCGGTCACCAATTGGCCAAGCTAGGAAAGGAAGGTAGATATAAGAGGAAGTCATTGCAATGACCAGTGACCAACCAGGAAAGAAAAATCACTAATAGGCCAAGTCAGGAAAGGAAGGCTTCCGTAAAAGACCAAGCCTAGGAGGGAAGGTCACCATGAGCCCAATGTAGGGACATAATGTAAATGTTGTATACCCCAAGAGATGAAGGAAAGTATGGGTTATGAATTACATAAGAATATAATGTGCTAAAAAACTGTTATGGTTGTAACACCTCAATAAACCCTAGGCAGGGTAGAGCCCTAAGTCATTCTTGAAATCAAGTAGGGAGGATTAAAGGTACACAAGACCTATGAGGTTAGGAGGTGATCATGCCCTAAGTGCATAAGACGATGGGGTCATGAGATGGCCATCCATGTTTTCCTGAGGCCCATGGGTCAAGAGATTGGCCACCTTCATGAGTTCATGAGGTCTAATGCATAAATGTGAGAATCACTCCCAAATTGCATAAGGCCCACGAGGCCAGGACGAGATCACTCCAAATGGGCCTGTACCCCTAAAGACCTTGAGGAAATGACTAGGTCCAATGAGACATACAATGTAAATATAAGAAGTCATGTTATAATGAAATCTTAAAGGAAGTTGTGTAAAAACTTAAGAGTGACAAAAACACCCAACTTAATGAAATATAAGAATATTATGAGAATATAAGTATTCTTAATATGGATTCATTGTTGAGAGTGACTCAAACAAAATTTAGATTAAGAGATAATATTTGAATGCACCACTCTACTCTTGTAATAGGTTGAGCTTTGTATTTGGACCATAGCCAAATGCTTATTTCATCTTATTATGAGTAAGAGATTGGGTGGACACATGTTATGCTTAAAATTGACATATGAGAATGAATATCCCAAGTTCAGTTTAATGGCTTAATATAGGTTTTTGAGATGTTATTACACCCTTATACTAGAATAGAAAGTTATAGTTTGGAAACTTAGGTAAAAAGGTAATAAAAAAGCCATATTGAGATCACAAATGAAAATTTAATAACCAAGAGATGATATCGGGTAAATACTAAGAATGTGGTTATACCATGTATTGAATCCAAGTACAAATCTTAGTAATAATATAAATTAAGATGTTAAGAGGTCTAAGTACATTTATAACCATAAGGTTTGAGACAAAGGTGAGTTATCATTCACCTTGACCTTACTAGGTGTGTATTTAGGGGAAAAAAATCCTTTTAAATAGTAGCGAATGTAATATCCTCAAATTTGGAGGTTTTAATATAAAGAAATGTAGGAGGAATATATTTAATCCCTTCCTAGAATAATGCCTTGCCTTTTCATACTATTAGTTGGTGTTAAGTTTGTTGAATAAAAAGAGGCATGTTTTAAAACTTGTGAAAAGGGGGATAATGGTGTGCTTGTAGAATTTCATAATGGGATCTTCCTTGTATGCCAAGGAAGAGAGAAGAAGAGTAACGAGAAGGATAGCTATGAGAAGGTGTATGAAGATATATATAAACATATATATTTATGTATGTAAATATATATAATATCAAGAGATGAAACACAGACAACCTAGCATTCTCCCCTGCCTTATCTCTCCTTCTACCTCTCCCGAAATCCAACCCACTCCATATCCCATCCGACTTAATCTCAAGACTACACCACCCCAACAAAAAGAAGGTGGATCGCCATTACCATGGATAGAGTCCAGATGATTGTAGAACCCCCTTGTGTGTTGAGGCATGTTGTAGACGCTTAAATGGATCCCCCTGGTGCCAAGGCCATGCATGAGCTACCAGAGAGGTGGCAGGATGGTCACCTAGGCCTGTATAGCATTCCCAGAACTAGACATCTATCTAGCAAGGAGTCCTTTGTTGTTGGAAGTCTAAGAAGAGGGAAGGACCTCCGACCTACAACTTTAGGATATACAATTTCCTCTACCACACAAACTCTTCTAGGTATGACCCTTCTCCTCCCATCTTTTTCTTGGTTGCTCATGCAAACACCTAGAGACCCCATACTTAATCTCCATGAGCTCCGAACAAACCCAGGGTCCACCCAGGTCTGATGATGACAAGGAGGGTCTCCCCGATGTTAGGGTAGGGAGGGTTGAATCACTGGGTTCACTCACTAGCGACAAACCTAGCGTGTCATGTGGTTTAATAAGGATTAAAGCATTTCAAATAAATTTCCCCTAGATGCGTGGTAACCCAAGACACTATGGATGGGGTAGTTGGGTCTATTCACCCACTTATAACCCATCCCTGTGATGTGTTTTTTGGAAAGTAGGGTGCCTACATGGCAATGTTCCATTGGCCCATTAATTTTTAGTTTGCAATTTGTAGTAATTGCTAGGTTGATCAGATTAATACACATTATATATGAAAATTGATCACAAAAATGAGAGGAATGTGAATAAAACATCATTGATACCTAATTCTGGTCCCAATCACAAAAGTAGTTTCTAATATGTGTTAAAGTGGTGATTAATGCATGAAAACCCTAGATTTGTGTATTTAACATGTTGAATACATCAAATGCTCTTTTTTCTTATAGTAGTCTGATATTGTTGAATATAATGATAATAGAAGAAGACCATGATCATAATGATGAATAATTAAGGTTTCTAATGTACAAAACCGTAATATGTATAATTAGGATTTGAAACTAAAGATCATAACATGTTATGTTGTTGATGAACATAATTGAATTTAAGTGATCATAATGCAAGGGCATGACATATCTAATAATTAGGGTTTGTACCCTTAATCCTTATCCAAACCTGTGACAACCCTAAACCCTAGAGTAGGACCTGACTAGGGTTTGATCTAAATAATGTGATGGTGCCCCTTTAGGATGTACATACATGCAATTTAGATACTGATTGCTTGGGTTGCTCTTTGATATCTTGATTGGATGATATGCTTAAGTATGACTACATGATCTGCATGGTTCTACCTTAAGGTATGTAATTACAATTATGACTACTTGCAAGAAATATTGATTGTTGATGTTTTCATAGGATTTCTCAAGGATTGCTAAAATAAACTGTTGGATGTTTATCTGCTCAATTATACAGATACTATGAGTATCACGTAAAGTAAGATATCATATGTTGAACCGTAGGCTAACATGTTTCATGGTTGGATGCACAGGAGCCCTGGAAGGGACAATGATCACACCCAAGGTACCATATCAAGCATGGGTTAAATATGAAAGGAAAATGTCAATTCTTATTTGAAGTAACTGATTGATTATATGTTGTTATCTTACTTGCACACTTTTGCATGGACCCATGTACATAGTATGGCAAAATACTGATATGTACTTGTTTCACACAATTTTAGGTTGATGCAATATATTAAGATATGAAGGCACGGTGTATCATATGAAATCTACCTAAAGACATTAAAGCTAAGTAAAGGAGGATTAGTTAGACACTTCTTTTCATATGTACAGTTCTCATGCAGAAAATTCAAGTAACTCCTTAGACGAGCATCATTATATATCTTGTAAACAATATTTATGAAATAATGGGAATTCTTTGCTATTATGTGTTGTTTACTTAAATTTAGATCTTGGGAATTTTAGGTAATGACTCTCTACTATAAGGCCTTTCCTTATTCGGGGACACTGAAAAAAGGGGTTTTTACAATAATGGCTTCTAAAACAAGAAATATCCGCACCATAATCACTTGGTGATATTATTACTATTGAAAAAACCTTTTGGTTATCTGTGGATATGATTTATCCTTTACATCTTTGCCATCTCTAATTATTTTTATTAAGAAGTAAATATCTAATTTTTTTAAGGATTTCTAAGTCCATACTTAGAACATACCAATCATATGAAAGTCAGTGGATCTTAAGTTCCAAAAATAAAAGTAGAGTTTCCAAAAATGAGTTTCATATCAATAATGACTTACATCAAACCAATCTACTTGTGAGCCAGCCACTAACACTCGAGTTTCCTTAAATCCCTTTTATTTGCTACACCTAACTACCTCCAACGTATATTTTCCTTTAAAATGAGATATGATATAATCATATTAACTATGTCATTAGTATGAGGCAATTATCCTTGAATCATCTACTTATAACTATTCATGTTTTTTTGCCACTAGCTAAAATCCAAATGTGAAGTCAACCTACTTTCTTATATTTTCTATTCTAGATAAGCCGAAACTTGATTGGTGAAAAACTATATATAGGATATTAATTGGAGGTTCCAAGTTGTAAATGGCACAAAAATAATTTAAAAGATCATTGACAAAAGTCATTGTCAACTGTATTGCATATATAAAGACAAATTGTATTCATTATGTGCCACCTTGCAAATCACACCTATGGTGTTATGATGGTTTTACAATTGGGGGCGTCTATTTCATTAACATTTAAATACTAACCAATTATAAAAGATTATATATTTTTATTTCAATCTAATTCCTTCTCGAATATCTTTCATGTAAAAGCCATCATTTTGAGAGGAAGAAAGTTGTCACATTCCCATAGTAGAGGGAAAAGGGCTTTACTCTTTGAATAACCATATTTGTTTCTCTACATGTGGAAATAACTTGTTTATTTGGCTTCAATATAAGATCGTTTGACACTAGTCTATATAAAATATAGACCGCTTAAGCTAATGGTTTACTTCATCCTTCCACCATGCCATCCATGATTTCGAATTTTAGTTTTTATCATGAAATATTCAGGTATAAGTTTCTATTAAATTTTCACTCCATTTCTCACATGGATGGCAACATATGAAAACACTAGTTAACATAATATGCAAACCACATCCAATCCAAATTTCTAGTTTAAGAACTACAAAATTGTTTGAAACATCATTCAGGAACACCTCCAAAATTGACAATCATTTGAGATACATTCTAGGTATTGTTATGCATAGTAACTTTTCCATTGAGTTCTTTTATTTACCTCTAGAACTTTATTCTTAAGTATAAATGTGGAGGAAATTTCCAAAAAAATGAATTTTCAATGTTCATGGATGGTAAGGAAGACATCTACAATGATTTGAGTCTATATTATACATATATCTAGGAATTTCATTTTTAAATAAGTGGGATCACTTTTTGGGCGTTTATTACACTTGAGGCATGTGGTTTTGGTTGGTAGATAATATGGTCACATTATTTTGGTTTGGGTCTTTCTATTACAAACTTACCACATTCATATTCTCTATTGTATACCCGAGCATCAATGCACAAAGGAAAACTTATGTGGGAGTTGTTTTATTCATATACAAATGGTATGTTTAATAAGTACATGCTAGATTGTTCCTCCTATTAGATATGATCTAAGAGAAAGAATGTGGTTGAACATGGACTATGTTGGGATATGTTTGAACTTTGATAGAAAGTTTGAGCCTATAAATTAAATTCAATAAAGAAAGATAAAATGTTAAATAAATTAGGGGATAATGTAAAACAATATAGGTAAACCTGCATTGGGGATTCATAATTTTATGGACATAAAGTATGTGGTTTGATTGATTGAGTAAGATAATATAACACACAAGTACAAAAGAAAATAAGGAATGCAAAATTGATTTTGGAGGGTATTATTATTGGGTCCTGAGTTGCTGTTTTGAGGCATTGTTCCACACATGTTATAATAAATCTCTACTATTAAATCACCTAATTTAAATTTTTAAGGGTGGGTCTTAGGGGTAGATGTGTGGTTAGCATTGTTTGCAACAACATTTGGAACAATATCTTGTTAGAACATATTTGAATGCATTATTATTTTCCTATATTAAATGAGGATTAGTTCTTCTAAATATACCCATGTGTACTTCAATTCATACATATGAACATTAATATTTAAATAATTATTCATATTATATATGAATTTTATAGTAATTTTGAAGTATAATTTATAATTATCACATTATAATGTATGTAGGGAAATTATAATGACGTCATTAACATCTTTGTCTTTATCATATATTAAAATATGGATTGATCATCACAATGATTCATATATTTATGAATTAATTCACAATAAAAAATCATATGTCTTGTACACAACTATATTAGTAATTATATTATCATGACTCAAATAATAGGGTTGGAATAATAAGACAAGTACCATATTTTTTTATGAAACAAGCTTATCCATGGCTTCATGAAGACAAAAATCACCTAGACCTAAAAATGTACATGTTTAATTTTTGAGAAAGTTGTATCAACCTCAACATGTGATTTTGTGGACATGATAAAAACAATTTATAGTCATATATAGGTCACTTAGGTTATCAAAACACACTTTAGTCATTGAGATGGTTGATGCCAAAATCATTTGGAAAAAAATGATATGTATGATTTATTGAAAATAGTGTATATTAGACTACATTTCTCAAAATCTAATAATTATTTCATGTTAATAAAAAATGGCCTAGAAGTCTAGAAGAAGCGAAGAAGAGAGAATTGAATAAAGTTTTTCTACCAATATATTAATTACAACTTAATTATCTAAAAGTTATATGTCACAATATTTGCAAGAGGATCGACACAAATATATAAAATTACAATACTTACTAGATGCACTTTCCTGTCATTACATGAGTTTTAATGGTTTAGCATTTTTCAATATACATTAGAAATTCATCCAATCGACAAGCTTGTATATTGTAATTAACAAAATACTTTCTAGCATATCTACAAATTAATTGATTATTCTATAATTAGACTTTAACTGTATCTGTCTGTCTAATAGGGGTGGGGAATCCTATGAAGTTTGAAATTAGTTTATTATTACTGAGAAGAAAGAAGTGTATATACAC
The DNA here is from genome assembly GCA_963693085.1 of Alisma plantago-aquatica. Taxonomy (NCBI): domain Eukaryota; kingdom Viridiplantae; phylum Streptophyta; class Magnoliopsida; order Alismatales; family Alismataceae; genus Alisma; species Alisma plantago-aquatica. Next base: position 683,144,305 of record OY856409.1, read on the forward strand.
ATGAGTGTGTATATATTAAGAAAAATGTTTATTTTTATCTTTTAAATAGAGGGAAAGTTATTGGGATAGCATAAGATGAATTAGTGGTTAAGCATGATAGCTAACCAAGGGAAATTATATGAAAAGGTTTGTTTAATTCTTTTTTTAGAGAAACAACAACATGAATTGATTTCACTATAAAAGCTTCCAACCACTTCCATGTTAAGAAAAGAATTTACAAAAAAATCTCTACAACAAAATCCTTCCACTATTTGTTTATCTTGCTATGTTTCCTCAAAGTAGGAGTTCCTTTTCTCTTTTATCGACACCTCAAATAGAAATTTCAAAACCAAGATCATTTAGATTCTCAATCAATTGTCACTTCTCTCCTTCTAACACTTGTACTAGAAGATATTTCTATTCCTCCCATTGAGTTGACAATCACGGTAATCAATGTATTCTCTTCAATTTCTTATATAAATCTTCCTCCAAACTCCTCTGTTGTATGTTCTTTGCTAACTCTATCTTTCTAAACATTATTACTTAAACTCACAATATTTATCTATGTAATAAAGGTAATGTATAGCATGCTAGTATAGTATTTATAAGTCATGGAGTCTAACTATTGTATTACTTATTTGTCTAAAATGTAGATAAAGATAAATATATATTGATTTTGGGATCTAATTCAGAAGAGCGAGACCAATTTTATTTGAATTATTTAATTAAATAGATTAGTGTACTGAGAAGTGTTTTATCCATAACCTATTTTCTTACACATATCGGACCAATGTAATAAACATCTATAAAATAGGGATACATGTGGTGTAGTGTAAAGACAAGACCCAGAAAGGGATCCACAGTTACAAAACTTAGGGATAAAACCATACAAACTCTAAAACTACTACGATGCCTGAAGGGAAGGAGGTATTTATTTTGATTTCTCTAAGGGTAAAATATATAGAGCAACATAATAATCCACCAGTGGGAAGCATAACCATTTACAATATCACATGATGTTGCATGAACATTTTTCCTCACCTCAAAGGTGGTATTTAATGTTAAGCATACATCTGATTATTATAATGGATCGATGTAGAGTGAAACCTAGAAATATCAAGGTATTCTATAGATCCATGGTTCAATGTCCTCCTAAATCATCATCATGTACAACATCAATAGTTTGGTGGTTTAGTAAAAGATTTAGAATAGAAAACAAAGGGTTTTCATGTGCAAGAAACTACTAAGTATGTGCATAAAAAGCATTTTGGCATTACAAGGTAGGTACAGTGGCAGAAGCCTGATTCAATTTAGGGGTGGGACACGAGTTTAAAAAACATTTTTTAAAAAGGCACAAAATATTTCTTAGTATATAAGTATATGATGGGTATGTTTCCAACAAATAGTCAAATAAGTTCAATTTCTACCCAATATATCTTTGAGGGCATCTCCAAGATTAGATGTTATAGAATTCGTGCATAATAACGTTTATGTACAAACTTTTGAGATATTTTTTCAAAAGATAAACATTTTCCTTGCTTCATAAAAAATATTTTCTAGGATTTTTTTAATGTTATGCAATATTTAAGTATATATCTAGCATTCAAAATCATGCATGCCATTGGATATTTGAGACTGTGGCTAGGAAATGGGTTTAACACTATAAAGTGTTTTACAAACTAATGATCTAGTAGGAAAAATATATAGATAATTATTCTCCATCTTTGACATGTTTCCAATTATGAATTAGTACAAATGAATACAAACATTGAAAATAAACTCATCTTAATCAATCAATCCTTCAATCAACTAAAATAAATTCAAAAAAATAAAGAGAAGTAAGAAGAGAATTATGAACATAGTTGATTTTGGATGTAACATGTGGACACCTTCTAACTTCCTTGTGTGAAATGGAGAGTGACTGAATATGCTGAAACACTAAGAGAAAGTGTGGGCATTAGTCATAGGGTTGTCAATGGGGAGGGTATGGGGAGGGTATGGTTCTACCCTTACCCTTACCCTCTAGACGGTAGTAGGTAAGGGTAAGGGTAATTGCCCTTATTAGAAATCCTCTTACCCTCCACTTACCCTTACCCTTTTCCCCACAGGGTAAATGGGGATGGTAAAGGGTAAATGGGTAATTTTGATATAAAACGAATTTTATAAAAATCCTAACTTATTTTAAGGTGGTGTGTAGGGTGATAAAGATTAAAGCATATCTTTCTTGACTTGTATCTTCACAAAAGTAAATATAAGCAGACAGTGTTATACTTGCATTATAGGTTTAGATATAGGTCCAATAGTAACTTATTTTAAGGTGGTACGGTCATCATTTCCTCATTATTCTACGGGCCTATCAAACTGGTTCAACATTTAATAATGATATACAACAAGCGTTTGAGTGTGAGTGGGGATGGGAAGAAAGTCGCAACCCACAAGTTTTTCTATTGAAAATAATAAGGTGGAAATTGAACTAGAAGCTTCTATATAGTTATGTATCTTTGTTAAATAAATGTCGGTAAAATGGTATGGATACCTTACCCTCCCCTTTTAATGCGGTGGGGAAATGGGGAAAGGTAAATGGGGGATGAGTAACAAAAATACTCTTACCCTTACCCTACATGATATGGATAAAGGGTAAACAGATAATGCCCTCCCCATTAACAACCCTAACTAGTCATATAAACATCATGCAACCTACCAAATCTTAGTGTCAAACATGTTATAATCATTGATATCATGGGTTCAAGTAATAAAATAAAAACAATTAACTCTATTGAAAATTAATTTTACTTTTGAAAGTTGTATATGAGAGCATGTAATGCAAAACAATAGGGCAAAGCAAAATAAAAAATACACATAATAAAAACAAAACAACAAGTGTTAAGATAGGCAAATAGAATAGACATTTATTTCATTGCCAATAAAAAAATAAATGTTCATTATCCATAGAAAACAGTGAAGGAATACAATGATTACTAATTAGAAAAACATATTACCACCACCTGTCTAAATAATACAACTAATGGGATGAAAGAATGGAAGAACAAAATGAACAATTCCTTCATCACTCGTAGAAACGGATAAAACAAGAAAACAATATATGTCCATTAAGTGGTAAACTAAACACTAATAGCGTAAAAGTTGGAAAAAATGGGTAACCCCTCACTTGGTCTTTGGGGTTTCATGGCAATGATCTTGTATACTTTTCTAGCTACATCTCATGTATTTAAAATCATTAACTTTCAATAATATGTGATAATATTTGAGCATGTTGCATACCACTAGTGGCTGATTCTGGGAACTCTGGGTGAGGCTTGTGCCTCAGAGTGCCCCAGTGTAGCTCTGTCATTTGGTAGGTAAGTAAAAAAGAGGGGTTCCCAAATCTGAGGGGGTTGTCATCATGTAGGTAAGTTCATATATGACAAACACTAAGACAATGCATCATCTATTATTTGATTATTATAGTGCCCACGGTTACACCTAACGTGTTCTCTTTGTTAATTCACGTTCTATTTAATAAACATGTAACAACTGATTCTTTTAAATGATAAATTATAGACCTATCAGTTACTCATAGTACACTTTACTATATGTACTAACATGACGAGTTCTAGGGTATTCTATCAAGATGTTTTTATTTTTCCATAATGATGATTTATACCAAATCAACATATTGACCATTAGCTTTCTTCATTATTCATTATATAACCAGTGATCGTGTTTCTAAAGGTAGAAAGTTCAATACGTAGGTGTAATGGATTTACAAGTGTCTCCTGTCCTTTATTAATGCATGCATGTACCAACATAAACACACACACAAATATATATATATATATATATATATATATATATATATATATATATATATATATATATATATATATGGCCCATCTTTAATGCCAGCGCGGGTAGCTACCCGCCCCCCATTTCAGTTACTTTTTTTCAAGTTGGTTACTTTTGACATGTAGAGAGTTACTTTACCTTACAAACTATTTAGTTTCATGCATAGATAGTTACATTTGTAACAACAGATTTAAAAACACGGTTACATATATATCTATTGTGTATTTTTTACGGGATTACTTTTTTAGTCGTATAGTTACTTTTTGATCAACATAGTTACATTTTTTTTATAGCAGAATTACTTTTCTGGCCAGAAGAGTTACTTTTTTGATTGCCAGGTAGTGAAATCCAAACTACCCGTGTGGGTATTAAAAACGGCGATATATATATATATATATATATATATATATATATATATATATATATATATATATATATATATATATATATATATATATATATATATGTATGTATATATATACACCTGGGTAGAAAAGCCAAGATGCATGTATGTATGGGATTAAGAGAGACATTCTCTCCCCCTCTTCCCTTCCTGTGACAAAGGTCAAACATTCAGGAGGGTGGTAGACCAAGGTGGTTGCTGGGATTTGAATCAGAGTCCCTTTATTAGGGGACATCGTGCTTGACCACTTTAGCTACTCCTTCTCAGCAAGATATATGTATGGGATTGAGAGAGGTATTCTCTCCCCTATCTCATGTCCATGATGGAGGTTGAACGCCTGGAAAAGTGGTAAATGGAAAAGACATGGGCAAGATGTATGTATGTATGTATGGGATTAAGAGAGACATTCTCTATCCCTCTCCCATGCCCATGATGTAGGTCTGTAGGAGTGTGTGTATGTATCGGAATTTGGTAATTTTATTCCGAAAGTTCCCTCTTGCCAAAATAGGAAGAGAGTCAAAATACAATGTAGTCCACACACACTACATTACTCACTCAAAAAAAAAGGAAAGAAACTACCTAACAATCTAGTCTACCTAAGACAGCGTTACATATTTTCTTTACAATGCTTTGTATATCTCTTTTTCTATCACTATGTCTTCTTTGATTTCTTTCCTTCCAAGTGTGGAAGTATGTGGCAGTGAGGAGTAGGAGCATTTTCTTCTTTTGGGTACCAGAGTTCCTTCCTAATCTCGAGATCATATCCTTCGTGTCAGAAAGCTTGAAGGGTTTGAAGTGAAGTTCCTCACAAACCTTCTTCCAGATGCTTAATATGAAGCTGCAGTTCTGAAAAAGGTGACACTTAGTTTCATCTTGTTCCTCGCAGAGATAACAAACAATAGGTGAATCCGGGTACCATTCATGGACTTTGTCCAAAGTGGGTAGAGAGTTGTTAGCAGCTCTATAAAGACAGAAGGACCATTTTGGAACTTCATACCTCGTCCATAGGAATCTAGTACCATTGTGATCAATGGAGTGAGGTCTAACCAGATCCCATATGTTGATAGAGTCCTTGAGAGTGTAGTATCCTTCCCTGTGTGGCGAGAAAGCATGCTTGATGCTCTTCCAGATAGTTGTCATTCTGTTTATGATTCTAGAGTAGCCTTCTCTAGTGTTGGGTTCAAAATCAAGACCATTTGGGTAACGTTTCCACATCCATTTGCTCCAAACAGATTTATTGGCAAGGAAATAATAATCCTTCTGGTCGTGCCGCAATCTGCTATGGTGCTAGGAAGCTTGAGGCTGGGCCCCCCTTCTGCTATGGTGCTAGGAGTGTGTGTATGTATGTGTGTATGGATGTATGTATGTATGGGATTAAGAGAAGCATTCTCTCCCCCTTTCCCATGCCCTTGACGGAGGCTGAAGTCTGAGAGGGTGGTAAACTAAGGCGGCATCTAGGATTCAAACTCGGGTCACTTTGTTAGGAGACACTGTGCTTGACCACTTGAGCCACTCCTTGTCGGCATGTATGTATGTATGCATGTATGGGACTAACAGAGACATTCTCTCCCCCTCTCCCAGGCCTATGGCGAAGGCCGAACACCTACGAGAGTGGTAAATCAAGGTGAGAATTGGGATCGAACCCGGGTCCCTTTGTTAGGATACATCGTGCTTGACCACTTGAGTCATTCCTTATCAGTGTATTTATGTGTGTGTATGTATCTATGTATCTATGTATGTATATATAAATACATGCATACATACATACATGCATGCATGCATACATACATATACATATATCGTCGACAAGGAGTGGCTCAAGTGGTCAAGCACGATGTCTACTCATGAAGAGACCGAGGTTTGAATCCCAACTGACGCCTTGGTTTACCACCCTCCCGGACGTTAGGCCTCCATCACGGGTATGGGAGAGGGGGATAGAATGTCTCTCTTTATCCCATACATATACATATATCAACCCAATACAACTTGCATATGAGACATTTAATTTATTATCATGTTATATAACACACTATTTTGCCATTTGATTATTGCAATTCAAAATATACGTGAAACGAGGATTATCTAAAGTTCATCATTGTTGAGATAATCCTCAAAACACTAGATCTCACCTATAGATTTGTAGAAGACTCATGAGGTTCTCTATAACCCTTTCGTAGATTCCTTATGTAGCAATCCATTCCAAGAAGGTGATAGCAGGTCCTCTGACCTTGTAGAAACCATATCATGTCTGTTGTTTGGTTGACAGGGAGAATCAAAATTAAGGAGGAATTGATGGATCCATACCGTTTTTGAAACTAGGAAGTGGAACTCTCCTCCAAACTCCACATCCCTCTATGAACTCAACAAACTACACATTAGATTATGGATGAGCCTGCACCTATGCAACTAGCTTCAGCCATGCTTGCTCAAGATCAGAAATGAGAATCCATCAAAAGACACAATAACTTGAATTATATTATCTACCATCACTGGGTCATGTATGAGACATTCACTGACTCATAAACCAACCAATAACATATTCTAAAATACAATAGCATTAGTCAAGTTTCCATCTACAACATGTTTCTGACCTTAATAGTGTACCAAGAGTCTCAACCCATACCCTTTGTTAAGCCCCAAAAGAAGGATTTTGGTAGTAATTTTGATGGCACCTTGAAGATTCCCCTCTATGCATAACATTGGGAAACTCCGTCAGCCTCCTTCTAACCATTATAGAAAGGCTAGGATGGTTCCTACCGCCCATATGATGCTTAGACCGATGAGGATGTAAGGAATGCATGTATGGATGGGATATTTGGTATTGCCATAGGGATGCATGACAGGAGATGATGAAAAAAGTGGACGGAGAGGTCAGCTAGGGTTTGTTGAAAACATAGTGAAGGAAGAGGAGAAGAAGGGAAGAAGGAGATCTCAAAGAAGAAAGGACTTTCACCAGTTACAATATGGATAAGAATATAGAAAATGCATGAATAGTGGTGGGTGGAAGGACAAGTAACATTATATGTTACTTGGGTGAGGGAAAAAAATTAAAGGGACAATGGTTTTACATGTAATATTGGATACAATAATGTGTATTATAGAAGGAAATAAATAATGAAATGAATGGAAAAAGAAGTTTGATTGATCTACAGTCTGACATGTATGCTAACATAAATGTAAAAAACCCAATATTAATGTTAACTTCATAGTTTGATAACATTTCATGTCATATTTCCATACTTTTCAATCATTATGATGCACTGATTCATGTTTACATATTTTCTTTTGTCACCTAGATTTATGGTAAATCTAGAGTGCCTTATTAGTGTGAAAACTAATTAATTGATGAATTATATAATGAATCCATAGGACACAAGTAATTAATTATAACTAAATACTTCAAATAGAAGGATTTCTATAAAATATACATTTTTGAACTTCATTTAATCCTAACTTATTGTAAATTAGGGAAAAAAGAATCAATATTAATGGAATTTGAAAGGACCTAGGAAAAGGGAGACTGAGATATGCATCAATAATCGGGCAAGATACAACACTCCACTGCTTCCATGATTTTGGCTCCACAATCCATATGTTCATAACCCAGCCTCCATTATCTCTGACATCAACCAGGTTACATTTTTATTGGAGCTACTTACTAATTTATCTATTTGATATGCTATCTTCTCCAGTCTTCATGGATAAACAACTAACATAACCTAATAGGTAAGGTGTCACAATAGGGTTCAGTTAGACACACTAATTGTTCATGTAAATGGAACCCAACTATGTTGGTAGGCACTTAATTGGTCATAACCATAGTTCATATTTTACTACTGGGGCCAAGATTTAATTATCACTTCCTACGATGTTTCACTTATTTTTCAATAAGATGTTATCCAAACCATTACTCTTAAAATGAGTCAATGAGAAAATCCACGAAGAAAAAGTTTTTGACATATCTAGATACTTAATTACTTACCTCCTTAGACACCATATATATACTATCAACCAGTGTAGAAACTTACCTTACATCATTGTTACAACTAATTAATAGATATATTTTAGGTTATCCAATTAATACCTCTGGTTTCAAGTTTAGAAAGTTCTAATAACCCTGATTTATGGAGTAACCATACTTGTGTGACATTAATTGAGGTATTTTCCAAGTGTTACCTAGTGCATTCATTATTGAGTTTAGTTAATCCTAAAATCAATATAGTCTTTTAAAATAAGATGGTACTAGACTTGTGAGGACTTGGAAATTCCTCTCCATTTTGTAGAAGTTCCAATTAAACAAGGAGAATTATTTAATATAATCATCTTAATAAATAAAGTGCTTTACTATATTTACTCTTGAGTCCTTTGAGGCACCAATTAAATGAATGGTGGTTGAAAGAGAGACCATATATTACTTAGGAACCTTTTTGTCTATAACATTGTCTTATAAAGCAATATTCATGATTTGGATAGTTTATGAAATATATGTGTTTGGATACTTTTACTTGCATTTAATGAAAGGGTGACTTCATGGGAAAAAATGATTTCAATATTACAAATCTGTGTTGCCATAACTTAGGATAGTAGTATGAGAGAGAATATGAATATCCTAAAATTTGAATTGATTTAGACTTTCCTAAATGACTTAATACATAATTATTTACAATGGTCTATGTATTTATATGTATACATTTATGGTTTTGGTTTGTCAGTCAAAAGTTTCCTCTTTGGGGTGAAACTAGGTCATAATATGGCTTACTTAACCAAGAAGTGATGGTTAAAATCTTGTGACAATTGGCCTTGTAATATGAAACTTATCAATAATACAACACAGCAAGAGTTTCATATATAGTTTCTGGATTTTAGTAGTTAATCTGATTGGCATGATAGTTCTCAAATTCACGTGACTTTAGGATCATAACCCTCTCCTTTGATCCATGTTGCATGTTGCATCAGCCATTTGATTGGAGTTTAAAGTCCCCAAGGTTGTCTTCAACCTCAGGTATGATACAGAAGTGGCACAAAGAACCTCTTTCTCAACCCCTCAGTTCAATTTCATTCTCTCCACACCCTTGCCTAAAAAATTACTAGGAATCTACCAAAATCCAAATATTTACCCCAACCATGCCCTATTTTTCTAGTTTCCAGGACTAGAAAGATAATACCAACAATCTACGTTTCCCACTGTGCCAAGTGATGTTTTGAAAACTTAAGACATAGACTCTAGAACCCTACAAAAACCACCCATCCAACTCCATTTCTCAATCCTAAACTATTCCCAAAACAAGCCTCAAAACCCCCTCCAGATGTGCAAGTCCACAGGGTTGGACCCCGAACTCCTCCACCTCATTTCACCCTACCTCTGTCAACTTGGCTTAACTTAAGGAGGTGTAAAAATTCATGAATCTCCACCATAACTAACTGGATACTTCCCAAGCCCCTTTGTGGACTTTTCCTTCTAACCCCCTCAGTATCGGAGAACCCCACTCTATAATCACTACAATGCTCCCATGAGCAAGCATGATAAAGGTGATTGAACCCCAAACCTTAGATCTTGGTCAAGACCTAACAAAAAACTGATCTAGTGGCCCAGAGATGCAAACATCCCCTCTCACTATATCTCTATTTGCCAGTTAGTGGAACCACTCCCTCCTAACCCAAAGTTCAATCGATTTGGTCAACTATAGACATGGGATCAACCGTCAATGATTTTTGGATAAAGGTAAATTATCATTATCTCTAAAGGAATATTCAAACAATGATAATTTCTTTAAAAAAATACAAAATAGATCCCTTGTATAAAATTTGCAAACAAGTAGTCATTTTTGACAAAGAGAACATGAAGAATGCAAACTTTCCATTACGATTTCTAATCATAGTTCCATTATATCCCAAAATGGCATCCTCTTCTATATTTTGAGTTTAATTTATATGCTAACCTTGGTGTTTATGATTCTATAATTCTGAATATGAAAAATCATTGAAACTAATGAAACCCTAATTTTGATATGGATGCCGAGAAGCATGTAACATAGGATCACCTATATGTTGAACCCTAGTTTTGAATCTTGAACCTAAATATATTGTTGTACTCCTTAACTTTGGATCTGATTATTATATCCATGTTGCTATTATGTTTGTGTCCCATAATATGAAAAATAAAATCATGTTCAAAGGGACTCAAGGATGAACATGATGATTTTGGGGATTGTATAATCTAAATTATGAGTCCACTAAATCAAACACTAATGTTCATCCAAATCCTAAAATCAGACCTCATAATCTGAGTTAAGGAATATTGAGTTGTTTGCAACTTTAGGTGTTCAACATCCATATTCAGATTCATGCTTGTTTGACTAATATTATCCAAATCCTAAAATCAGACCTTAGAATCCTAGTTAAGGAATATTGAGTTGTTTGCAGCTTTAGGTGTTCAACATCCATATTCATATTCATGCTTGTTTGACTAATATTATTTGAATGTGGAATTCACTTGTCGTTGAAGATTAGGTACATGTTTTAAATTACAAATAATCACTTCTATCATGCTTTCATATTCTTGAGGTTTTATGAATGTCAAATCAATATGTTTAATGTCATGACTGCTTGATCTATATGATGATTGCCATTAATGTTTTATTTCATACAGTTTATAAGTAACTATGTGTATTATCAAGGAATTATAACATAATGTAGTGATTGATAGCTCATAGGGGTGTTTCTAGTAGAAATTGAATCCTAAGTTATAATGTGAATAATCACCAAGAGGTTGTTACAAGAAATTAAACTGAAGCAAAGGGAATTATTAGGATATTTCTGAGAGGTGATGGTTTCTATAATTATTAACACCATTAGCGGTGGGAATATTTTCCTTCACGCCACTAGTGGATTTGGTACAACTCCTGGGCCAATGTGATTCCTACCTTGCTAAAACCTAAGAATTTACCTAAAAGAACATACCTCTTTGTCTTCTGGTCTGAACTTCATCTCTTTCTCAACTCTATTCCATTCAACCCTTGAAGTTCCTCTTTCTAAACCCTTGTATTTTCTTCTCTTCTCATCTCCATTAATATTTCAACAAGAGTTGGAGAAAGAGAAGAAGAAAATAATATGTAAGATATCATTAGAACTTGATTAGAGATCCTAATCCTGGGCAAATAAGACGAGTAATAGAAGGTAGTACATAAGTACATGCAAACCCTAAATAATAGGTTGGAGATATAGTTATACCAACTTGAGTCCCAAGGAGGAAAAGAAGATCATAGAGTCTAATCAATTATGGACCAATACCTCCTGAGGATTAGAGATAATCCCTAGAAATGCTTTTCGATCACTAATAGACTTGAATGTGATCTATGACACATAAGTGTTGCAAGGCATATTAGCCTTTCGTGGGAAATTAATCATGTTTACTAGTATATCCTTCTCAAAACTTACCCTAGGAGGAACTGAGGTAATAACCTTGCACGCATACATGTCCTACTCACATGAACTTGATTAAATGAAAGAAATTAATAAACCCATGAATGGTTGTTAAATGCATGCAGGTCTAGATATATAAAATAATGAATGTTCAGGTATTTGATAGGCCCTAATAGAAGAAAGTAAGGTTACTTAAATTATCATGCATTACCCTTAAACTCCTGGATGCAAGTACTAGATCTCACTATTGTGATAAAGGACATGACACTAGCATACCTTAGAGAAAGGAATTTCTGATGGGATAATAGGATTTGTTGAGGGATCGACAAGATACATGAATTCCAAGGAGTCTTACAACAATACTCATGGTCAAGAAAAGAGTAAGAGAACCCACTTCAGGAATATAACAATGAAAAGAATAATATGATACCAAAAGTTCTAAACATTACATATCCTACGAATAGAGTTCGGTGATATAGCCAGCTAGTACACTTCAACTCCAGATGAAGGATATATAATCACAAACTATCCAAAGTTTTCAAGAGTACCCTAAAAGGAAGGTACCCACCCTAAAAGTGAAATAATGTACCTTTTTCTGTTTTGATTTATTGTGTTTTAAGATGTAAATATAGAAGTTTTTAGAACGAATATGTAATGTTTAAGGATGAGATAGGTTGTAACTAGGTTGTGACTACCCATGGCCTAGTGAAGGGTTTAGCTAAGAAAGGGACTAGAAAAACCAATTGTGAGGACTAATCATAGGTCTAATAACTATCATGGTCTGACTAATCCATGTTAGCACGTAAAGATTCTTGTGATAAGTGAATCTCCAGTAGAATAAGGTTATGAAAACCTAGATGAGTTGAGTGAACCAGGTTAGTCACTAATTTTGTGTAGCGATAAGATTGCATGCATGCACATGGACAATCTAGAAAGATCACAAGGTACTCATAGGGGTCAAGCAAGTGTAGGGACCATGAAATTATATGAGATACATATAGGTGGTTATCCACCAGAGCTTAGTGGTTATGTAATGAATTACATAAAACTTAAACTCTCCTTTAAAGTCGGTGTTCATATATGTGGAGGTTCATCCTGTGTTAAGGGAAGGACCTTATGGAGGATGAGTTGTCTAAAGCCTGTGGGACCGATATCTAGATTACAAATAAGAGAACACCTATACTTGACTCATCTAAAGATTAGTTGACCCAACTTGTCCCCAAATTTTGTTTTGAGATAACTCTAGTTGTCCTAGAATGGTCTAGACCTAAAATATGAAAGATATCATGACCTGGTGGTATGGTAGATGAGACATGTAGGTCCTTAAAACCAAACTAAATAATTTTCATTTTAAATGTATTATTTTGGGGGGATGCATGCATATATGTATTGATGAATATATTTAATAAATATATCTTTTATAATTTAATAGAAAGACGATATCCTACAATGCATTTGTGCTTAAGGGATGCCTTGTCAAGGATGAGTCAATGTGAAATCGAATGGTGGAAATGCAAGAGACCCTTTTAGAAATTAAGTGTGATAGAATCTCATATATCCCTATATAGGGCAGAGCCCTAAGTCAACCCTAGAGTCAAGTAGGGAGAACTGAGAGGTACATGAGCTTGAGGGTTTAGGAGGGAGTTTCACTCCATGATGCCCGTGGGGTTAAGATGAAACTTCACTCCATAAGTAATGAGACACAATGGGTTAGGAGGAGATAACTCTATAGGTACCAATAACCTAAGAGAGCCTAATGGAAAGACCAAGGCCAGTGGTGTATGGAAATTATGTATAAAGAATAAGAAGATTTATCTAATAGTGAAACCCTAAGGGAGGCTTTGCACAAACTACAAGTCCGGAGGAAAGCACATTTCCCCCTAGATTAATGAATATTGTGAGCTATTTGAAGTTAAAAAATTTTCATGCATGAGGGGTCAATCATTGAACATTACTTCACCTAACTATAAAAAATTAGTCATTTTTTGACTCACTGCTCCGATACGTGAAATAAGGTAAAGTTTGTGTCTATATTGTAGTCCAATACGCAATCTAGGTGTAAGAGGAATGGTAGACATATATAATACACAAAAGTTGTGATGAATATCATGCTCTTTATAGTAAATATATGATATGATTAGAATATACGTGGGTTTTACCTCACCAAGACATGGGTAGAGTTAAAGGACAAACCTTGATTATGAAAGACCTAAACAAAAATAATAACATCATGTGAAACAAATGAGAATGTGGAATCTTAGTTATTAAAGTCTTCGTTCCAATCTTCATTAGATGTATATATATATATGTATATGTATATATATATGTGTGTGTATGATACATTTCATAAAGGTTGATGATGGTTTGTCAAAAAAACCTATGAAAAAGGGGTTGTTTTCCCTAATGGTATATGTTTACAACCGTAGATATGTTTGTATCCTTGTATGAATGATAAACAAGTATATTGTCATATTGATGATTTAGCCTAGGTGGTAACATGGCATGTCCACTCAATACATGCATACATGGACCTATATTGACCTAATAAATATGACATGACCAACACGAGACATGAACTCTTTATAGAGGAGTTATTCTAGTGTTATTGTTGAGTTAGTCCTCTCTAGTGAGGGAAACACCTTTAGAAGGAATACTCCAATCATTGGAGGCCAGAGGTTGTTACCATAGAGCCTAACCTCAAATTATAATGTGACATATGAGGAAATTCATAAGCAAAGTTACTCCTAAAATAGAAGAGTTATACCACCTCATTTTTGGATAGGATTATATCTGAAACCCTAGATATCCTAAGGGAACCTAATCACTATATATGTGTTTTAGATAAAAATAGTGTGGTACTTATTTCTTACGAACCTTACATCCGACAGAGGGAAGAATCCCAAGACCCTAGAGGAGGTAAGTATAATGAACCATACATCTGGGTGAGGGAAGAGTCTCAAGACCCTAGAAGAGCTAGGTTGATAAATACATGTACTTGGGTTAGTAGTCCCTAATGTAAGAAACTATTGGTTACGCCTAAAGGAGTGTGATAACATGTGCTCATGAGTAGATGTATTGACTTAAGTAGACCACAACTTGAATGACTTTGTCCTTTAGAGATCATGCTAAGTTTCTTTTGAGGTCATCCTTGAAATTATACATGTAGAATGAGGCTAATGTTCCTCTCATATAATAATGACGATATTGAAGCCTCATTTGTGATAGTGTCATTTATTGTTAGAAGTCAATCGAAAATTTTCTTAGCCTAACATAATGATATTGTCAGAATTAGGTAAGATTGATAGTGGTGCATGTACCCATGTGTGGAATGTTAAACACTTTAGAACTCCAATGTAGTTTATACTACCCTTAAAAACCTATGAGGATCTTGTATTCAAAGTTGAATAAGCCCAAGGGGAAAAGAATTTATATGTTAGAGATAAGTATAAGCACCATGAAGGGGATGAAGTCACATGCGAGATGAAATCTAGTACGGGAAAACTATGGCCAAACCTTTTTCCGAGTTGAGCCAAATTTTTGGTTAAAATCCAGTTAAGGGGAAAGGAAGAGAGTACATGCTACTCTCCTTTTATTTCTAGAATATCTAATTGAAAAACAATAGTTATTTAATATAATCACTTAAATAAATCATGTGGCTGATTAAATTTACTCTTTAGTCCTATGAGACACCAGTTAAATAATTGATGGTTCAATAGGGAGAATATCTAGTATTTATGACACTTTTGAATAAAACAATACGTTCAGAAAGTTATATTCAAGTTTTTCATAGTTTATGAGATTATATTTTGTTTGGATACTTTTTTTTGAATTTATTGTAAGGGTAACTTGAAGGAAAAGAAAAGGATTTCAATCTTAAAAAAATTACTGCCATATTTTAGGAAGAAACAAGAGAAACAAGTAAATGAGATTCTAATATTTAAATTCATTTATACTTTCCTAATTGTCCTAATACATTAAATATTAATATGGGATATGTATCAATATGCATGCTATAATGGTTTTTGTTTGGTAGTCAAATGTTGTCTCTTTGTTGTTAAACACGATCAGGATAGGGGTTACTTAAAAAGGAAGCAATAGTTAAGTTTTATTAAAACATTATAGGTTCATTATTCCCACCAATAATTTGATCACCAGGTCATGCTAATTGCATACGAATCAACATTGAGAAGCATGTGCCCATCACTCCAATAACGGCTTGGCAATTGGCGTTGGAATTTGAAAGAAGTTAATTTTACAAAATAGCAAGAATTTCATATTTATATTTAATAATGGAATTTAGTATTTAATTTGATTGATGTAACATTTATTAAATACACAAGACTTCAGGATCAAAATCCTTCCCTTTTCTCTAAGTCACTCACCCATCACCTATTCTATAAGAGATATAAGGCCCCATGTTTGTCTTCAACCTCAGGTCTGATATAGAATGTAGCATAGACAACCTATCTCTCAATCCCTATCTCCAATCTTCCTCTCTACTCATCCTCACCTCATGAAAATCCCAAAAATCAATTCCTTTTTCCAAAACTGACCCTGACCATACCCTATTTGGCTTGTCACATCACCTAGAGAAGAGAATACCAACACCCAAAACCTACCTCTCCCACTACAACAAGTGAAGTTTTGGAAACCTAAAACATAGACTCCAAAAACATATAAATACTATGAATACAAATATGTTTCTCCATAATAAACTTTTCCCCAATTTCTACTTACAAAAATGAGCCACAAAACCCATTCCACCTTTGCAAATCCACCTAGTTATACCCTGATCTCTTCCACCTCCTTTTTCCCTCATTGTGTCAACTTGTCTTGACTTAAGGCAAGTCACAAATCTATGAAGGTCCTCTACATATAACTAAATACTTCTCAAATACCTCCAAGGCATTTACCACCAAGACCCCCTCAGTAGTTGTAAGCCCCTCTCCATCATTGTCAAACTGCTCATGCAAGCTGGTGTGACAAAGGGGATAGATAGATCCCCAACCCTTAGATGTCGGTCAAGATCTAACCAATGACCAATCCAACAACCTAGGGATGTGGAGATTGTCCCTCTCCCAGCAAATTAGTGAAACCACTCTCTCCTAACCCTATGGTCAATTGATCCAGTCAAGTACATGAATGAGGATTGATGGTGGATGATTTTCAAATAAAGGTAAAATATCCTCCTTTGTAATGGAAAATCCAAAAAAATGTCCAGTTCATAGAAAAAGATTAGAAATTGGATTTCTTTTCCAACAATTGCAAACAAGTAGTCATTTTTTATTAACAGAACACGAGGAATTCAATAAATCTATTATAGAAGTCCAATTCAAATAATATTCCCCTGATATCCCAAAATATAATCCTATTCTATGGTTTGAGTTTAAATAATGTATTACCCATGATAATTCAAAATTCCTAAAAAAAAATCTATTACTTTAATAAAATCCTTATTTCAGATATGCGTGCCTAAAACCATGTAATATATGCTAAGACATGATTTCAAATAATGAATTAATGAAATTATGTACCATTCAACTCTAGGTCTGATGATGATATCCCTAGTGCAAATCTATATATGTCCCATAATATGAACAATGAAAGCGTTGTTAGTAATTTTAAGTATCAACATGATGTTGGGGATTCTAAACTCAAAATTTGTAATCTAGAGAAGCATTCTCTAGTATTTCATCCAAAACCAAAAACCCAGACCTAAAAACCCTATATAAGAAACATGGACATGTTTGTAATTTTTGGTATTGAACATAAATTTTTAGAATAATGCTTGTTTGATAAATTATTTTAATTTGGACATCACCTACCCTTGAAGATCAGGTACATGGGATAAATTATGAATGATGACTTACACTGTGTTTTATAGATTCTAAAGGTTTTGGAATGTTGAATCAATATGATGAACGATTTTGATGCTTGATGAATATGATGAATGTCCTGAATGCTTTATTTCTTGAAAACTATAAGGAACTATGTATATCACTAAGGAATAATTGGTATGCCACATGGGTTTTATAGGAGAACCTCACTCCCAAGTTATAATGTAGAAAAATCACCAAGAGAGTGTTCTAAAAACCAATAGGATGACGTGAAAGATTCCAATGGTGGGATACGTACTGATGAGCCTAATGATAGGGAATACACTATGGTATCCATTCATTGGTCAATTATTGCTTCTCCAGGTGAGTGAAAAAGATTATGGATTCAAATATAGTGACATATTTTGAGAATTTTAAATTGAAACATTTATTTCTTGTGTATCATGTATGCGGTTACAAGCTACATGCACACATTTTGATTGCACTCACATACTTTTTATAAGTATGTCGACTTGAATAAATGGATCGTCTTTCAAGAAAATAAAAAGGAATAATTATCAAATGTGAAACAAGGAGTATTTAGATATTTGAATTTCTATTTTGTAAGCTTTTGTTCTTCCCAAATTCATGTTGTTTGTGACTCCTTTCAAGGAGATTTTTGTTTAAAATTTCACTTTTGAGGAATTATTAATGATTGCTTGTCATTAGTTATAAATTTTAATCCATACAATATGGTTAAAGGCCCTTTCCTTGATAGTCCACCTTAATTGGGGATAACATGAGGAGAGCGTCGTTATAAGGGTCCACCCATTAAATGGTTAACTAATGATCCAATCAACTACTAAGGAGATAATTCAAGGTTGATATTCTAACTCATGTATATGCAAAACATCTGCTTACTCAAATCTCCACACCTAGGTTTATGGTATCAAGGTTGACCTCACTATTCAAGTGGGATTTTCTTCTTAAGGGGTTTTGTAAAGACCCCCAATTTTGTGTGTCCTCCAATTAACAAAGGACCTTAAAGTTGATAGCCATTACCTAAATTTCTAGAATTCAGATTTGACAAGTAGTAATAAATAGCAAATAATTTACATTAATTCCTCAAATAATGTTCCCAAGATGTAAAATGAGGATCCCTTAGGGAATTACATGAATTTATCAAAAGAAAAGTGTCTTATACATGAGAAAAAAATACATATGAGAAGAAGCATCTATATAATCCTCCTTCACTTAACTTTAATATTTTTAATTGATTTCATCTGATTCACCATATCTTGATATCTTAATATATGGTAGTTACCTAAATTGGTAGTTAAATATGTAGACAAATGAGTTGATATAATGTGTACATGATACAACCAAAATGTGCACAGGGAAGAGAACAACATATAATTCAAGAATCAAATATTTACAAAGAAGAACTGACATTTTCATTACATATTCTAACCATGCTTGGTCTACCATCTCAGTGAAATCACTTTCCATCATGGGATTTGTATGCATTACTGCATGACCACTATAACTAATGGTTTAGAATATTGTTTTTTTAGTTATGTGATACTCAGAGTGGCATTGTAGTTGAACATTAAGTAAATAAACGTCCAACTATTTATTTTATCTATCTTTGAGAAATTCTCAACAAACATTAGTAGTCTATAATGCGAGTTTTCAAAAGATATCCACATACCTCATTCCCATGATGAATTTAAGAAATTATACTTCAAGTGTACTTTAAGAATGAGTAGATCTAAACAAGAAAAAGAAGTTGGATCCAAGCAATCAACATTCAATTTGCATGCATGTATAACCTAAAGTGTCAACAATCATATCCTTCGGATTTAACCCTACATAGATTTTAATCTAGGATTTAGTGTTTTGTCGGTTTTTGATAAGGGATATGGATACAAAACCTCCATCACACCATGAATCCTTACAATTATAAACCTAGTGATTAAGTCTATCACATTAGGCTATTATGAACATCTAGATCAGATGATGAGCATTAAAGTCATAGAAAAAATATATGCATTGATTTCCAAATCCTGACTCATCTATGTATGATTATTAACTTTAGAAACCATTATACATCATCATCATCATTATTATCCTAGGGTATCATTACATTCAAAATTACCAATTTATATGGAAAAGTGAATGTTTTTAATATCAACATCTTAGTTATCAAATCTAAGGTTTCCATGTATTATTAATATGACATACATGTTTTAGGTATTCTTTTGGAATAAGAAGCATAATTAGACGCTGGAATGATTTTAGACATATTCTGCTCATTAATATGATCAATTTCATATATGGTTTTGCTGTGATCTGACCTATGGTCTATTTACTGCATATATCACAAATTCAATGTATCCTGACCAATCTCATAATGACACATTAGTGAAAAACTAGCTAACTTAAAATATAAGTCGGCCAAATCTTAAGATCAGGGGAAAAAGACCATGCTACCCCTGTCCCCAATGTTTACCATTAGGTCATCTAGCTCTTTTGACGTTACATGTTCCACTTCTTTCAAAGGGTTCAACTCTCACCTTAGATTAGTCAACCACGAGTTGAGCATGTTGATTCCTTGACTAAGAAGTGTTGGAGGAGGTTGGAGAAGCTCCACCAATCCTCACCAATCTTGGGAAGGCCCTACTTATGGATGGAGGTGGTCATTGATGGATTAGAATGATGAGTATAGGTAGCATAATAATAAGTCAAGGAGGAGAATGGAACTTAACCTAGCTTATTAAGAGAAGAAGATGAGCTTTTATTATCTTATGGGGAGCTTGAAAACTCCACATGACCTCAAATCAACGCTCCTATTCATTGCAACATCCATCACAACAGTGGGAGGTGTGAGTTTGATTGGTCGTGTTTGGCTATGTGCTAGGTTTCTCAAGGCTTGTGAGGAATGTCTGTGATTTGGGTCAAAGATGGTGAGGGTGTTTATATAGGAAGTAGGATGTAATTTCTATGATGTCATTCACTATTAGGTTGCCCAGAAAAATAGTGCCATGATCCAATGTAATATCCATGATGAAGCCATCCTTCTACTAGGAACAAGTCCGATTAGGATTTTATATGCCTATTTTATTTTTATTTTCTTTACCTTTTTAGATAGATCCCTAATATAGTAAAGTAATTACATACCTCTCATAATAACTCCTTTTCCTACCAAATTTTATGAAAAGCTTCTATTTGATTTTATCCTTATTTAGGCAATATATTCAAACAAATTGGATAACGACTTCAAACTTGCCTCTGTAGTGATTTTTAGATAATTATATAATCAATTACCTAGGTCACAAAATATCCTAGAACATTTCGGTTTTTTAATGGAGTGCAGCATTTCCATCGGTAGTTGGTGTAGGAATATCATCAGTTGGCAACATTCGATTTTTACTTCAACATCCACCAACATGATCTTTATTAGTGGATGAACGTGGGAACACATTCGATAGGCATCGTCATAGTTTTCATCAGTGAATGCACCTTGAGTTCCATTGGTTGTTGACTATTAATGACCATAATTGATAGAGGAAGTGCAAAAAATTCATCAATGGATAACACATGTAACATACTGAATCCTAGAACCTTATCCTATTCCAATCTTATAAGGTTAGGGACCTTAATTCTTTGGTATTAGCCAAACAAGGATGAGGATATACCTAATAGTAGTTAATTGTGAGCCTAATATGTAATACATGATTAAATCACCCTAACATATATGCATGGAAACAAATATGACATAATACCCTCATATTAATTTTAACACCAATAATGGATCCATAAAATATGTCACATGAGATAAATGATAAATATATATAATTTAGTGCACAAAAATAATATATAATACTTTTGGTTGTAATGTATAGATATGGAAAACAATTGGAAGAATGCTAATAATATTGATAAAAAATATTGATATAGAATTTTCTATGGCCTTTTGGAATAAGGAATGAGAAAAAGAAATAAATAAGAACTCCCTATACATGATAATGATATTGAATCCTCTAATATTAGAAGTAGTGGACAATGGATAATAGGCCAAAATTCATAAAAGGAAGACTAATTGCATAGAAGTCACTTCATATTTGTTTTCTTTGGATATGATATGGCTTGTTGGTCAAGTTTCACAAATTCGGAATAATAATAACAACATCAATTTTATTTAGAAAAGAAAAGGTGTTTTTCCTCCAAAAGTATGATATAAATAATTGAATGACTCAAAAAGTTTACAATAATCTTAGATTCGTAATATACACATTAAAAATAGTCTTTGGGTGAATTTTCATGTAATTTGGATAATATTTAGTGTACATGTGTAAATTAGGAGAGAGAAAGTATGTAAAAGTCCAAAATATTAAATATTATATTAAATAATAAAAAAATATAACATTAATGGCCAATTCCTGCTTCATATATTTTAGTTTGCTTGAGGGTGAAGACTCACATTATGAACATAATAATAACTATATTTATTTTAACTAGGAAAGAAAGTAACATAAGAGTCAAATGTATTGAATAAATTAAAAATGACTCCTAAAGAGAAAATAAATCTCAAATTTGAAATATACATGAAAAATTTAGCATGTCTGTAAATTTTCAACTAATTGGACAATCTTAAATATTTTAGTTAATTTAGGAGAGAGAATATAATTTAAAGAACAAAATTATTAACAAAATTTTTGAAAGAAAAAACAATGGAAGAATTGTGTTGCTCATGTTTAGTATCGTTATAGGTCAAGTTTCATATATTTAGAAAGTTTCTATATGCCTCTAACTCATTAAAGGGATAAAGTAAGTGATAATATTTAAAAATACTGAAAAATATTAGAATTCTTCAAAATATAGAATAATGCCAAAATCAAATTGCTCATCCCAAAATTATCTAACTTACCAAATGTGGATTTATTTGGACATTGTTTGCATCCTCAAATTTTTATAGAAAGTTTGGTACATTAAATGCATTACAAGAACAAAGTTGGAAAGTTGTATTAAATAACTTTTATCCCATCCCGCATGAAACAGTAATCACAGATCAAGGTCTGATATTTCGGTCATAACTCCCTCATTTCTCAATGAAACATTACAAAATGAGTTGCAAAAAATTTAGTTTTGCATCCATCATCTACTTGTGACCTATAATGGAGAATTCTATAAATGCCTAAAATTGTTCCTCAAGTATTTTGAAGAAACTTCTCTCACACTCTTGAAACTCAAATTCATATTAATAACACTCTAACCTCATATGAAATACATACTCAAAGACTCTTCTTTGGTTTTAATTTTGCCTTGCATCGTAATTTCATCCACTTTCGAACATGGTTCTTGGTTTGAGTTTGTAGAACCTCTCCCTGATTCTTTCTTCTTCGGAGCATAATTGAACCTCAGGTAAACCACTTTGGCACTTGTTCATAATGATCATCTAGTTAGTTTCACAAACGAGTGATGAATAATATTTTTTCCAAATTATTGGCAAGCTTCTCCTTACCCAGCTGGCCATAACATGTGTATTGGGGAAGGGGATGATCCCTTGTGTTTTCCCCTTTTTGCCCCTCAATTCTCTTTTTTTTCTCATTATGAGTATTCTTGTAAATCACAACGTTTTAATTTGATTTTTATCTCTTATCATGCTAGAACAAACAATACATTTATACGCTTTCACAGTGTAAAGTTTTGATTTTTGATTTAAGGACAAATTGGTTTCTTGTAATTTTATTTTACAAATAATTGAATCTTATAAAAATCATATCTTTTTACTAGCAGCTCCAAAAATTATAAATAAATATGTTTTAGAATCCGAAAAATGTGATATTTCGAATAATGTTAGTTTCAAAGTCTGATTTTGAGGTTTATCAAAGGATGATTTTTAGAGTATGACGTTAAAGGTTAAAATCCATAAAATTGTAACTTTAACATGTAAACTCTAATATTAACATAAAAATGTTTTCTTGATCAGGAGAACCTAATAAATTGATTGGTGAGATTTTTTATTCCAAATATGAGGTTCTGCAAAAAGTTTTAAAATTAGGGTTTCTTTACACATTATGCTTTATAAAACCCTAATACATGTGAATAACTTAAAATTAGGCAAAGGAGACCTTGGAAACAACTAGGTTGGTGAAGAGTGTTTATAGGACTCAGGAATAAGGTATGTTTGCATCTCCTATTATTCACATTGAGATTTTGACCTATTTTCACCTTTCTCTTGGTCATATGGACAATAGCCTACACACTATCTCTTTTTCTTTTGAGAATATATTTCTTGTAAAACACCTTATTTGTTTATGATCTTTTGATCATTGTATTGTGATGAACATTCTTTTTGGACTCCATATTAGACTTGGTTCATGATGGAACTTCTACATGGTGACATGTGTTACTTTTGCCTACTTTGGTGATGGATGTTTATATTGCACATTAATCTGATGAGAATTTTATATGGATGCTCTCATCCTACAATATACTTCTTAGATGTTCTCATTCATCATACTTTGATTTATTCTTGTTTGATCTTTTGTTATGAATCATGTGGTGACTACTAGCAAAATGTTACATGTGTTATTTTATGTGGATGTGTAAATTCCCACAATTGAAAATGCAAAGGTGATAATTCTTGCAAGAGATATTATTGATAAGATGTGTATTATGTCCTACTCAGAGAAGATGTTTATAAGTCCCTTCTCACCCCATATTTTGAGTAGATGTGTATAAGTTCCTACTCATTCCATATTTATGGTAGATGTGTTATTTCCTACCAACATATTTATATTGTTTTAGTATTGACACAGGTGAAACACATGGATTCCTTGCTCTTATTTTATTGAACTCTTATTTCTTTTATGCCTGATTGGGTAGTCCTTTTATTTTCTATGTGAAGCCTTTTATTTGACATCTTTCATTTAATTATGTTGCTCAATACTCCATTTAGTATGCACATACCATCTTTTACTGATGTCATCAATTTTTCTCCTTTTGCTAGGGTATTCTTCCAACCCCAGATGTAGGTAAAGGAGAACATGGAATTCAACATGGACTTAACTTAAGGAGTTGAAGCTTGGAGACAAACTTAATGTGGTTTAGATTCCCCTTACTAGATCCTTATGTTGTAATATCCATGTAAACCCTAAATGGGAGATGATGATGAACTTTTATAAAATTGAACATAGGCATTACTTTTATTCTGCTACTTTACTTTGATCTTTTGTATACCATTATATAAGATTTGAAATTTGTATACCTATTACCGCATACCTTTTGAATGTGTTTGGAATGTATGTTTTATTCTTCAAATTTTAGTTGGGAGTGGATCCCCTCTAGGTCCCACTCCTTACAACACTGGTGGTTTTGTCAGTTCTCAATTTCAAGATTTCATTAGTTGGCATTTGTAGTGTTTCCATGAGTAGGTAGTGAAAAATGTTCTCGATTGAGAAGCACCAATGCTCCGCTGATTGATGATTCTAGATTTTTATCGATAGGTAGACACATAATGTTTATCTGTACAGGAGTGCAATTTCATAAGTTATTGGCTGAGAAAGACTTTCCATCAGTAGTCAACCAATGGAATTACGCACTTAAGCAAAATGATGAGACTTCAGTATAAGGAAAATCCACCAGCAATGGGGGAAGGGGCTATTGGCATGCATATAATGATATAATGGCATGCGGTGATGAGTCACCAACTTATGAAAATCATCAATCAGTGAAGTGGAGGATCAATGAAAATTTAGTCCAATTATCAAAAATTGGATGAAATTCCTAAAAATTGGATTGATAAAAACCCTTTCATATGAACTACCATCTCCTATGATAGTGTATATAATGAAGGTCAAACCTTCCATGAAAACTAGTGAATTTGATCAAAAACCTGACAAACTACACAAGACTAATGAAACCTACATGAAGCTAATTCTAAAGCAAATTTGGGAAAATGAATGCAAACCTAAGATAAAAATGAAACTAAAACTAGGATATATGCATTCATCGGTCACCAGAGATTTTGAAGTAGGTGTGTTAATTGGGTTCTATTTTTATGGCTTCAACATTTTCCTCTATGTTCAGGTGGGTTGTTTCTTAGTAGTCATATGTTGGTTCAGTGAAGTACTTCCACTAATGTCGGTAAGTGGTTGTATGCATTGCTCTTGCATCCGTTTGCATGTTGTTTTATTTTCCCTAGTTTTATGGTTGTTCAACGGGTTGATAATATTTGCTTCTAGGTTTTGTAAGCTAATCTTGATTATCATGGTTACTATTAACCATGATGTATTCTTCATTGTACTATAGGGCTTGAAATGTATTCTCTGTACTTGTGTCAGCACTCAACTTAGTGTTTGTTTGTCATCTAGGTTTGTGGAGTGCAATATTAGCATTTACTTATTATTTAAACTATTCTCATTGGTTTTGAGGGGATGAGGTAGGTTGTAGTTACACATTTTCAATCATTTCTAGAATGATTGAAGCTGGTGTTTTATCCATGAAATCCATTTGAAGAATCCTATTTTATTGCATGTCATGCAGATGAATGGCAATATCTCATATTCTAGTGAATATCTTTGACCATTGATGAAGATGGCTCGGGTAATGGGGGTTGTACTATCAATCTCTATGGTTAGCCATGTAATTTCCCTCTTTTATTTATCTGGGTGTTCACACCTACTATTCAAGTTTTCCCAATAGTGTTGCCAACTTTTTCAATGGTTGATGTTTGGTACAATAAAAATGTCAAGTTAGGGATTCACACCAATACTATTACTTTTATGAGGAGTCATATCATGAACAAACCAAAATTCCCATGTATTTAAAACTAGGTAAGACCCAAACATGTTCTAGGGGCCTCTTGTAAGGAGTGGGACTCCAGAGGGATCCACTCCACACTCAATTGGAAGAATAAACCATCAAATCCAAATAGACTAGCAAGTATTCTAAAATAGGTGTATTTTTTTCTCAAGTGAATAGCATACTAGATTAGTTGTGGGAATAAACATCATGACTATATTCAAATTTTACAAGAATACCTAATAATCTCCAACTATGAGCTTACATGAAAAGTAATAACTTCACCACAATACAGAGGGATGTCCTAACTATGTCAAGTCTATCTCCCAAGATTCAGAACCACTAATTCAAGTCTAGGTATTCATGCCAAGTCCATCATGTTCTTCACCTAAGGGGTTGGAACTATACCCCATAAGAGAAGACAAAATGGATGTCGTCAACAAAAAGATGTTGGCATGAGCATATAAATAGAGATTAAGCATCCCTATGGAAAAAGGACATCAATCAAAGTATCAAGGCTTCCCAAATCAAAAGGGAAACAGAAAATCCAAATGGATTTCAAAAAGAACATGTAAAGAGGATAAATAATTTAAGAGTTTCTTTCCTTAGAAATCTTAGAGTGAAATATCACAATCATAAACAGTTGTAAATAGTACATGTCAAACAATTAGATTAAAATTATTTAAGGTTGAGACTCGTACAATCTCAACTGTAAGTATTGGTTGGAAAACACACACCTTGGATAGAATATGCATGCCCTTAATATATATGAGTGGAACACATGGACTCAGGATAAAATATGCATGACCAAATGTTACAGAGGTATAGAGATACCACTACTATAAATAATTTTTCTTTGATGCACATGTACAAATCTACATGCAAGAATTAATTCAGTCAAGATTAATTAAATAGATGAGATCATCCAACTGATATTAACTAGGGTCAGAGGACCCATAAATTAATATTCAATCATCTACACAATTAAGATACATCATAAGACGACAAGATCCATCACATTAGAAAATAAGAAACCATTTCACAAGGAGAGTCATCCTTGTTCAAAATCGACAAATGAGGGTACAACTTGAAATAAGATGGGTCAATTACTAGATTTAGAGTAAACAAGTATATGTAACAGACTTCGATAATCAAAAGATCCATATCAATAAATAATCTATCACATAAGTCAACCTCACAGAAGAGAGAATATGTGTATAGGATAGTATGTCTAGAGGACTAAAAGAAAGAGAGAGATAAATATGGGTGATTGCTCAATATAATAAAAGATGCAACTTACATCCAGAGGGAGAAATTAGAGAAATTTCTCAATATATGATTTAGGAGATGCAACACACCTCAATTCTGGTCTAGATATCTCCAACATTAATCCAAGTTCCACATTAAGGTCACATGTCACCTAAGGGACATATCATATATCACAATGATTAATTACATGTATTTATCAAATTCTAGAAAACATCTTTTTATTATTACTGATTTAGGTCACTAAAATTACACCATCGTGTTGATTACAACTTTTTGAATCCACTAACTATTTATTTGTAATTTTTTCACTTAGAAACATTTAGATATGCATTTTTATAAGATCTAATCAATAAAATAAATTCTAAAGTGTTACATAATAAATATATTAAAATTAAGAAGAAGTTGAATGTTCTCACCATAGTTCAGATGATGAAACAACCTTGCATGCCCTAAGAGATTGCCATATCACCAAGACTCTCCAGCTTTAATTTATACCTCCTCAAGCCTCATCCTTCTTCATGATGAGGTCACCATCCCAATGGATACTATACAACTTAGAGACTCTGAATAGCATTCCAAATTGGATCACTATCTTCTCGATGACCTAATGACTGCAATGGAAATACAAAAATGACTTAGTGGTTAACAACAATGCAAAATCAATCAGTAAAATGCAAGATTCTTGTCAAATGGAAGCTAAATATGTGTTCCTAGCAATGAAACACAACTCCTCTAGGAGGGAATCACCCTACTTCCCCAATCCAAAAGTTTCTCTTCCACAATATACACTCCTTCTCGATGTTGATGAAACATTTAACACTATTATAAATATCACTAACACAAGTTGCATTTTAGAGATCAAGGGGGATGTTGGATCCATGGGACACCATGCAAATGGAAGGCTTGAACCCTCTAATGGTTGATGTGACATCCCCGAATTTTCTAAAACTTAATCTGATGTGTGACATCCAAATTGAAACCCTCACCTCAGTGAGAATCCCAATTTAAACATCCCACACAAGGCTAAGAAGAAGAAAATCAAGGGAGTCAGAAGGAAACAATCAGTAGCACATGTACATGAACAATAATAAAACCATACACACATGTTCACCATTCAACATATAATTACAACACAAATTGTTACAACATTTGATATTACATATTGAACAACAAACTATACATATACATGTACTACATCTAAACAAAAAGATC
This sequence comes from Alisma plantago-aquatica, assembly GCA_963693085.1. NCBI lineage: Eukaryota > Viridiplantae > Streptophyta > Magnoliopsida > Alismatales > Alismataceae > Alisma > Alisma plantago-aquatica. The sequence continues at coordinate 683,173,060 of OY856409.1, forward strand.
TTAAGACAACAGGTCCACCTGTACATCAGCTCGCCACACAACTCACACTATCCCAGATCATCAAGAGCATAACCACAACCTAAACAAAAGATTACATGCGGTACACGTCAGCACAATATTCAAGAATATTGTACTGAGTACGCCTACGTGTCTTTTATTTACCTCGCGTCATATCTTGGCAATAAGATAAAGCTAATACTTGGCAGTTATAAAGAAATATAAGAAAAGCATATACTTGCACAAAGATGTTCATTAAAAAAAGAGAACACATATTTTTAAGCTCATTTTCCATTATATGCTTGTGCATCTGCCTACCAATGGGATAGATGCATCCAGGTCTCATGATCTGCTTATCAAAGAGATAGATCATTGTACATGTGATCTGCTTACCAAAGAGATATATCACTCACTTGCACTATTCTTACCAAAGAGATATAATGCTTTCATATAATGGAACAAATGTATTATGTTTCATGTGTTCATAGCCATAAGTACGGAAAATCAGGCAACATATCATACAAGAGAAATCATTTCATCCAATACCATATGCCAAGTATTTTACTACTCATATAACACAATCATATTGTATATTAAGCCAAGTAAGAGGTAATGGTGTACCTTCCAAAGACACAACCTAATCACCACATACCACTTATGTCAACTATGTCTTTGTTAAACCTGATCAAGACAAGATCATATACTATCATCAGGTTCTCATCATCTCAACCCTAGTTATATCCATTTTAAGGTTTACCCTATCTCATTAGGATGTGTACTTTATTACTTGTCTTATCATCTTGTTGTTATGTTCCTGACTTGGTAATTAGCTTACTGATTTCATATTCCAGATTAGGGTACATAATCTGATTACTTAGTTACATATGATCATGTGCACATGTTAACCCTATGTTACATGCATTAATCATATTAGGGTTTATATCACATTAAGAACAACCATCATCATATAACATGGATTCTATGCATTATCATGATATCATAATTAGATATTATCTTCCAGTTACTGATATGAGGTTGTTCTGTGAATTTCATCATTTATAGAGCATGTATGTATTTATTGCATTTTATTAGGGTTATTAGCCCTAATTAGACATATTAAGAAAATTACATGATTTCATACATCATCATGACCATAACTGACATCATATGCATTATAAACATGAATATATGTTTATTGACATTTTTCCATAATTTTATGTCATCATTTGCTATTTATTATCCATCATATGAGCATCACTACTTACATGATATATCTATTATTAATGCATTAAAAGTCTGATGTTATGCTTTTATATTATGCTTCCATCTTGTTCTATGCATTTTTCTGAGAATTTTGGTATATTATATGTATTTTTCTGATTATCGAGCTAATTACTGTGAATTTTACAAATTCTGAGTATATGTTAGTTAATTACCTTATCTGGGCCAATCGCGAGATGCCACGTGGCTAGTGTGGGGACACAACTCTTTACTTGGACCATCTGGTTCATGCACCTGGACTCAGTTCACGTCCAGGTCTGACTGGACCAGCCCCACCCTCTCTTCTCGCATTCTTTCCCCGCTAGGTCGACATAGCTGCCCCTCCGCCGAACTGCAGCGTTGCGCCTCTGATCGTGCGTGCCCGTCCGACGCAGCTCCCTGTTGGCGCGACTCAGAAACAGAGTCGCCGTCGTGAGGTTCGACTCCGGCGAGGGAGAGGTGATGATCTCCTCCTCCTCATGAACTGGAAATAGGTCCTTAAGATCCGGCTATGCTCCCTCATCTACTACGGCCTTCTGCCTTCTTGTTATGATAAGTAGATTATCTTGAATGATATTTCATGATAGTGAGCATATTCCTTATGTTGAATCTATGATTATTGTGTACCCTAACCATGCAGGTGATGACTTAGCCATGAAAGGGCTATGTGACATATGTAATGAGTAACAATATTTTGATAATTGCTCTATAAGATTATGTATGTGATGTGTTGGTCCCATGATGATGATGTGGGCCTTAAGAGGCAGTGACAGTACATGATGAAGGATTGAGACCCTTTGGTATGTGATGATCCTTGAGATGGATCTGGATGGTTGGCAAGAGGCCAAGTGGTAACATGTGATGTTGGATCCTTGAGATGGATCAGGTTGATGTGATCAGATCCTAATATAATGTTCTTTACTTTCTGTTATATCTTGCATGTTATACACCTTGGTTGAATCTTGCAATCCATCTAAAAGATACTAATTAAGCATAGTGAAATACATCATGTAGTTTGCCCTGGCCATAGATCCATCATCGTCAGGACTTGGTGATGGTGAAACAGGTTTTCCTACGGGTTAACCTGGAAGCGCATATTGTTGAATATGTGTAGGTTGCTCCTAGCCTGAAATGAGGAGGTAAGAGTGTAACTTCGGTTGCAGACTCATATATGTATGTAGAGCATGGTGAACAGGCCCATGGCTCAGGATATGAGATGTATGGAACATGAATGCGTTCATGGCTCAGAGCACGGTGAACAGGCCCGTGGCTCAGTTTTACTAGCGCCGAGACCTGTACCAAGGCGGGCTAGAGAATGGGTAGCCTATGGAGCTAACCCTGTGGCTTAGACCACTTTAGCATGTGACTGCGGTCCTACTTGTGTTGTATTCGTGTACTGACCACGAGGTGGGAGGTCATGGAGTCCGACTCTTCCATTGACCTTGTATGGCACCGGCTTGGGTTTCGTAACCGAAGGTTGGATTTGAACGGTACGGTTCAAATCCTCAGGGCATAATAAAACGTAATACATACGTTTAGTATTTACTGATCAAATCAAACACAAAACATTGGTTGAGGCCTTGTTTGTTATACCTTGCAGGTTATGTGGCAATCTGTCTTATCTTTATAATCAGGTTATGTGACATTATATTCTGTTCTAATGATCCTATTACATGTTGATATACCTTATCTTGATAATCATATTCTTTTGAAAGACATCTGGTTATAAGTTTTAGTACAGCTGGTATGCTTTCCGGTAAGAATGATCTTGCTATATATATAAATGCTCTTGTTATACCTGTTGTTATAGTTTATCTTGCTGAGGTTCTATAGTTGCGGTGGGGAGCTATGTTTCCCGCTGGGACAATTGTTCAATTGTCTCACCCCGCTGGTTTTCACCCTTTTTAGGTGGTCGAGGTAGACGTGGTCGTGGTTGTGGTGTTGCGGACGAGCAGCTTGAGGAGCAGTAGAAGGCAAGCGTTGGATATGCTGCTGTTTTGGATGTTTTGTAGTAGAGTCTAGAGTCATCCCTGTACTCTCAGGTCCTTGGCAGTGTTTTGACGTTGTTTCACGATGATCGTTCGATGATATCTATATATCCTGCTGTTGGCCGGATGTGGGCCTTTATGTATATGAACAGGTGGTGAACTCATGTGATGGACGAACAACTGTTCCATTGCTGTGGACACGTATCAGATCTTGTGTATATGTATATGACATGTTTCTGTGCAGGATATGGACTGGAAAGTAATAGTTTCACAGTTTATCAGTTTTCCGCAATCAGTTTTAATTAACCCGTGTTATTGATAATCTGTGGTTATGGTGTTTTCCGCACGTTTTTGCGTAACACCTCATTATCTGTGTGATAATGGGATGTGTTGCCACAAGTTTGGTATCAGAGCCCTAGGTTCGCTGAGTCTACAGGGATCTAGGACTAGGTTGAGTCTGTTCTTATGAGTTTTCCAGGTTATCTTACAAAAATCTTCTGCCCTCAGCGGGAGAAAAGGCAAGATGTCTGGAAACCATGAAGAACATGCTCCTGAGTATAGTGATGCTGCATCGGTTGATGGAGCAGATAGACAGGCACATGAAGATCGGGTGCCTGAGGTCCCCCAACCTGACCCAGCCATTCTTGAACACCCTGCCTACCAACAGCTTATGGGGCAGTTAATGGCTACGATGAATCTCATGGTTGAGCGATTACCCGTGCCTCCTCCGCGAGCACAGGTTCCCCATGGAGAAGCATCGGGTATTGGGAAGACCTTTGAGCGGCTTCGCTGAGTCGGAGCTTCGGATTATGCTGGAACGGCTGATCCAGCGGATGTAGATCTGTGGCTGACAAGTCTTAAAAAGGCTTTCCGGATCCTCGACATCCCCGAAGCAGACAAAGTAAAGCATGCTGTCTACCTTTTGAAGGGTAGTGCTGGTCACTGGTGGACCATCGAGGAAGAGAAGCGGCCTGGTGAGGTGATCTGTTGGGAAGTGTTTCGACGCGAGTTCGTCACCAGATACTTTCCGAAGATGTACCTGGATGAGAAGATCAGTCAGTTTGAGAAGTTGCGGCAAGGAACGATGAACATCACCGAGTATGAAGCTAAGTTTATGGATCTGTTGAGGTTCTGTCCTCACATGGCGGCAACAGATGATGAACGGATCAGACGTTTCGAGAAGGGTTTGAGTGCTGAGTTGACAACCCCTGTGTCTGCACTGGAAAACCGAGAGCGGTTTGCTAAGTTTGTGGAATCAGTTCGATGGATCGAGAGGACAGTAAGGGAGAAAAGAGAGTCGGTGTCTCTTAAAAGACCTGCTCAGTTTCAAGGACGAAGGTTTGGTGGCTTCAAGAAACCCAGGTTTTCAGCACCGTCAGTGATGAGAAGTGCTGGTGTACCATCTCAGTGGTCTCCAAGTAAGGGAAAAGGTTATGTTTCTTCACCGTCCAAGGCGCACAGTTCAGCTTCGGTGGCAGTGACAGGGCCATCTAGGCCACGAGTTGACAATAGAGCATGTCATCTTTGTGGACAAGTCGGGCATTAGAAGTTCAATTGCCCGAATAGAGATGTTGAAGTGACGCAGCAACCGAGGCAGAGTTTCCAGAAGTCTGAGAGACCATAGCCCAGTGGTAGCAGAGGATGAGGACGCGGTCAAGCGTCTCAAGCTGGATCGTCTTCTCAAGGAAGCAGAGGTCGTGGACAGCAAGCAACGGCTCAATTCTATGCCATGAATCAGCCGGAGGCGGTAGTCAACCCGCGAGTGGTGACAGGTCAGATGGAGTTATTTCATTCTGATATGTCTTCTTCTTGCTTTATATCTGTTCTGGTTGACCCGGGTGCTACACACTCTTCTATCGCCTATAGTATGCTTGAAAACTGTCATCTACCTGTTAGTTGTAAGAAGGATAGCTTGTTGCTAGAAACCCCTCTTGATGGTTCCTCTTTGCTTCGAGAAGAGTGTCCATCTTGTGTTTTGTCTTTTTCGGGACACAGCATTCAGGTGGATCTCATACCACTTGATATGCATGGTTTCGATGTTATCCTTGGGATGGATACCTTAGAGAAGTATAAGGTTGTCTTGGACTGTGGTTCCAAGCAGGCGGTGTTTGATGTTGCTGGAGAGAAGTGGATCTTCCAAGGAGATAGGAAGATTCTTCCGACGTGTCTGATGTCAGCCATGGTGGCAGATAGGTTGTTGAGACAAGGATGTGAGGCGTTCTTAGCTCACGTTGTGGATACCGTTGTGGATACCAAGGCGAAAGGCCTTAACCTTGAAGAAGTGTCAGTGGTCTGAGAGTTTGCAGATGTGTTTCCTGAGGAGTTTCCTAGTGTTCCTCCACCCCGAGAGATCGATTTTGAGATCAATCTGGTTCCGGGAACGCAGCCGATTGCACAGACACCTTATAGGATGGCTCCAGCAGAGATGGTAGAGTTGAAGAAGCAGTTACAAGAGTTGTTGGAGAAAGGTTTCATCAGACCGAGCACGTCACCTTGGGGTGCTCCCGTGTTGTTCGTTAAGAAGAAGGATGGTTCAATGCGGTTGTGTATAGACTACCGACAGTTGAACAAGGTCACGATCAAGAATAAGTACCCATTGCCGAGGATAGACGACCTGTTCGATCAGTTGCGTGGTGCTACAGTGTTTTCGAAGATCGATCTACGGTCTGGATATCATCAGTTGAGGATAAATGCGGATGACATACCAAAGTCAGCCTTCAGGACGAGGTATGGTCATTTTGAGTTTGTGGTTATGCCATTTGGGCTAACCAATGCACCTGCTGCTTTCATGGACCTTATGAACAGAGTGTTTCGTCCGTTCCTAGATCAGTTTGTTGTAGTCTTCATAGATGACATCTTGATCTATAGTCGGAACCGGCTAGAGCATGAGCAACATCTTCGTCAAGCGTTGACTCTCCTTCGTCAACATCAGTTGTATGCTAAGTTTAGTAAGTGTGAGTTCTGGTTGGATGAAGTGACTTTCTTAGGTCATGTGATATCTGCTGAAGGAATCAAAGTAGATCCGAAGAAAGTGGAATTCGTTGCAGATTGGGAACAGCCAAAGACGTCGACGGAAGTTCGTAGTTTCCTTGGCCTAGCAGGATACTACCGGAGGTTTATCAAGGACTTCAGTTCGATAGCTCTACCGATGACGAGGTTGACCAGGAAGGATGTACCTTTTGTTTGGAATGATCGATGTCAGCAAGCTTTCCAAAGTTTGAAGGAAAAGCTAACCAGTGCTCCAGTGTTGATCTTGCCAGAATCTGGAAAAGGCTATGTTGTTTTCTGTGATGCGTCCAAGAAAGGTTTGGGTTGTGTGCTGATGCAGGAAGATCATGTGGTTTCTTTTGCTTCGCGACAGCTTAAGAAACACGAGGAGAACTATCTGACCCATGACTTGGAGCTGGCAGCAGTGGTTCATGCGTTAAAGATTTGGAGACACTATCTTTATGGGGAAGTGTGTCAGATCTTTACAGATCACAAGAATCTGAAGTACATATTCTCACAGCAAGAGTTGAACATGCGACAACGTCGGTGGATGGAGTTGATCAATGATTATGATTGCACTATCGAGTATCATCCTGGTAAGGCGAATGTGGTAGCGGATGCGCTTAGCAGAAAGTCTTCTTCTCCCAAGTAAGGCACAGATGAGTTCTTTGGTATGCCATAGGCAGGACATGTTAGTCTCCTTACGGCAGATGAACGTACAGATGGAGGTTTCCTCGTTAGCTGGACTTTTAGCACAGATGCAAATCAAGCCCACGTTGAGACAGCAGATCAAGGATGCACAGAAAACGGATGATACAGTACAGCTAATCAGATCAGAGTTTGGCAGCAAAAAGCGTGATGGGTTCCATGAGTCCGAGGATGGAGTGGTTTGCTATCATAATAGGATGGTGGTTCCAGATGCTGATAATCTGAGGAAGTTGGTGCTTGAGGAAGCACACACGTCAATGTATTCTATGCATCCAGGTGTCACCAAGATGTACCATAGTCTGAAGGACTTGTATTGGTGGCCCGGCTTGAAGAAAGATGTAGCTGAGTTTGTGGCTAGGTGTGCGGTGTGTCAGCAAGTCAAGGCTGAGCATCAAAAGCCGGCAGGTACATTGCAATCTCTGCCAATACCGCAGTGGAAATGGGATCATATTACCATGGATTTCATAGTTGGTCTACCCAGGACAACTAGGAATCATGATTCCATTTGGGTGATAGTGGACAGATTGACGAAGTCTGCCCATTTCTTACCTGTGAAAGCCACGTATACAGCTGAAAAGCTCGCTCGAGTATATGTAGATGAGATAGTTCGTTTGCATGGTGTGCCAGCGACGATAGTTTCTGATAGAGGTCCTCAGTTTACAAGTCGTTTTTGGGAACAGTTGCACAGGGCGATGGAAACGCAGTTGAAGTTCAGTACCGCTTTCCACCCGCAGACAGATGGACAGTCTGAGAGGACTATTCAGACTTTGGAGGATCTTCTTCGTGCTTGTGTTTTGCAGTTCCTAGGCAGTTGGGACGTACATCTCAGTTTGATAGAGTTTACCTACAACAATAGCTATCAGCGGAGCATTGACATGGCTCCCTATGAGGCTTTGTATGGGAGGAAGTGCAGATCTCCTTTGTGTTGGTATGAATCAGGTGAATATCAGCTTTTGGGTCCTGAGTTAGTACAGCAGACGACAGAAAAGATCAAGGTGATATAGCAATAGTTGAAAGCGGCACAAGACAGGCAGAAGTCTTATGCAGACAATCGCCAACGACCCTTGGAGTTCCACGTGGGAGACAAGGTGTATCTTAAAATATCTCCGTGGAAAGGTGTGCTGAGGTTTGGACGGAAGGGTAAGTTAGCTCCCAGATATATGGGGCCTTACTCAGTCATAGCACGTGTTGGCAAGGTGGCTTATGAGTTAGAATTGCCTCCAGAGTTGCACAGGTTACATCCAATGTTCCATGTCAGTATGCTGAAGAAAAGTCATCCGGATACAGGGACAATGATACAGCCAGTTGAAGTTGAGCTTGACAAAGATGTGACTTATGAAGAGGGTCCTATGATGATCCTTGACAGAAGAGTCAAGAAGCTGAAGAGAAAGGATCTGGTTCTTGTGAAGGTCCTTTGGCATCACCGTGGCGTTGAGGAAGCCACGTGGGAGCCTGAGGAAGAGATGAGGAGGAAGTATCCCTCGCTTTTCTCTTCGGATTTTGGGGACGAAATCCTTTTGTAGAGGTTTATGGCTGTAAGGACCCTGACCTGCGTTTAGGGTTTACCCTGTTTGTTTTGCTTGATCTTGGTGCTTTGGTGCTTGCTAATCACCTTAAGTGGTGATTAGGGTTTTGTTGAGCTTTGTTGAGAGTTCGAGGGGCTACTTGCAAATAACCCAAGTTTAGGGTTTTGTGGGCAAGTTTGCCATATTGTGAGATGTTTTCCCCTCTTTGCTTCCTCTAGGGTTTAGAGGAAGGCTTGGGCTTGTTGTTTGAGTCCTTTGGGCCCGAGTTGAGCTTGTTTGGGCCTTGAGGTGCCTTGTTTGGGCTTGCTTGAGCCTTGTGTTGCCCAGGTGCCTTGGTGTGTCGCCCAGGTGCCTTGGTGTGTCGCCCAGTTGCTTGGTGTGTCGCCCAGTTGAGCTGCTTGTTGTGTCGCCCATGCTGCTTGGTCCAGCTTTGACCATGTTTGGTGGACACTTGGTGCCTATCTTGGACAAGTGTCTCTTGGCTTGCATGAGAGGTGGCTTGAGTTGGTGGACATGTGTCCCTTGGGTGGGCGACACATAGCATGGTTGTACCTTGGTTTCTCCTCCCCTTCTTTCTATATAGGTAGCTCTTCTCTTTGCCTTAGTCTCCTTTGGCCCTTTGGTCTCCCCTCCACCTTGAGTGCACGATACCCCTCTCCATCTTGCTTGTGTTGGCCGATACACTTCCTTGAAGCTGAAGTGGTGGCCGATACACCTTCCTGGAGCAGCCTGGTGGACGATAGCTTTGGACCTTGGAGTGCTTTGGAGCTTGGAGCTTAAGGCGGGTTGCATAGTTTCTAACCCTAACTCTTTTACCTCAATCTTTGATCTTGATATATGTTAGTAGCCTGGCTTAGTTCTTTGCTTGTGTATCTTGCTTATATACCTTAGTGGGCGATATCCCTCTCTTGGGTTTAGGGTTCCTTGTATACCTTGCTTTTTAGGGTTTGAGCTCCTTGAGTTGGAGGTCGATAGGTTGACCTAGCTTGAGTGTTGGGCGACATGGTGCTCTCTTTGGTGGCCGACATGGCACCTTGGTGGACGACATGTTGAGCTCTTGAAGTTGGCCGATACCCTTGCCCATGAGTGGGCGATAGGGTGAGCTAGGGTTTGGTTGGCCGATATGAAGGGAGACATAGTGATGTTCTTTGTTGGCCGATATGTGAGTGCCCTTGGAGATGGGCGATACTCTCTCTCTCTCTCTCCCTCTCTCTCTTGTTGGGAGATATGGTTCCCTTGTTCCTCTCTTGAACGATAGGCCTTAGTATCTTGGTGATCTTTGTGGTGGAAGTTAGGGCCAAGCATGGCATGGCATGTTGGACGATAGGCTATGTGCCCTAATGGCCGATACCATGATGGGCGATATCTTGATGGCCGATACCATGATGGGCGATATCTTGATGGCCGATACCATGTTGGGCGACATGCTTTGGGCCATGATGGCCGATAGGGTTAGTAGTGTGTTGGCCGATAGGGTTAGTAGAGTGTGATGGCCGATAGGGTTAGTGAGGTTGGACGATACCTATGTTGGGTGATAGGCTTTAGATGAGGGTTGTGAGATTTTAGTGAGGGTGTGAGTTTCTTTGGTGATGGTCCCTTGTGTGATGGAAGTGGATGCTTATACATTAACCAATAAAACGATGGTGGTGTTTGTGATATTATCAATATGTAATATGTTGCCTTGCAAATAATAAGGATGCTAATGATAGTAATGTATATGATGTTAGCCCTCATGTAATAGATGGATGATGTGACCCTTATGCTTAATTATTAACGATAATGAGAATGATGATAACTACTCTAGTAGTTTGTTTAATGATCATAATGTTGGTAATAATGATGCTAAGTGACAGTTATGTTAAAGGTTGCCTCATGATAAAGATGACAATAGCTGATGGCAACAATAATGACATTGGTAATAATAGTGTTAGTTTTGTATACATAACATTATCTCCATATACCCTTATTGTTTGTATAATCTTGAGATAAGGGTAAGCATCAGTATGGTTTGTTAATGATGTACTTAACATACTTGGTTACCAAATAAGTGTCATATTGATAAGTAGATTATCTTGAATGATATTTCATGATAGTGAGCATATTCCTTATGTTGAATCTATGATTATTGTGTACCCTAACCATGCAGGTGATGACTTAGCCATGAAAGGGCTATGTGACATATGTAATGAGTAACAGTATTTTGATAATTGCTCTATAATATTATGTATGTGATGTGTTGGTCCCATGATGATGATGTGGGCCTTAAGAGGCAGTGACAGTACATGATGAAGGATTGAGACCCTGTGGTATGTGATGATCCTTGAGATGGATCTGGATGGTTGGCAAGAGGCCAAGTGGTAACATGTGATGTTGGATCCTTGAGATGGATCATGTTGATGTGATCAGATCCTAATATAATGTTCTTTACTTTCTGTTATATCTTGCATGTTATACACCTTGGTTGAATCTTGCAATCCATCTAAAAGATACTAATTAAGCACAGTGAAATACATCATGTAGTTTGCCCTGGCCATAGATCCATCATCGTCAGGACTTGGTGATGGTGAAACAGGTTTTCCTACGGGTTAACCTGGAAGCGCATATTGTTGAATATGTGTAGGTTGCTCCTAGCCTGAAATGAGGAGGTAAGAGTGTAACTTCGGTTGCAGACTCCGATATGTATGTAGAGCATGGTGAACAGGCCCATGGCTCAGGATATGAGATGTATGGAGCATGAATGCGTTCATGGCTCAGAGCACGGTGAACAGGCCCGTGGCTCAGTTTTACTAGCGCCGAGACCTGTACCAAGGCGGGCTAGAGAATGGGTAGCCTATGGAGCTAACCCTGTGGCTTAGACCACTTTAGAATGTGACTGCGGTCCTGCTTGTGTTGTATTCGTGTACTGACCACGAGGTGGGAGGTCGTGGAGTCCGGCTCTTCCATTGACCTTGTATGGCACCGGCTTGGGTTTCGTAACCGAAGGTTGGATTTGAACGGTACGGTTCAAATCCTCAGGGCATAATAAAATGTAATACAGCCGTTTAGTATTTACTGATCAAATCAAACACGAAACATTGGTTGAGGCCTTGTTTGTTATACCTTGCAGGTTATGTGGCAATCTGTCTTATCTTGATAATCAGGTTATGTGACATTATATTCTGTTCTAATGATCTTGTTACATGTTGATATACCTTATCTTGATAATCATATTCTTTTGAAAGACATCTGGTTATAAGTTTTAGTACAGCTGGTATGCTTTCCGGTAAGAATGATCTTGCTATATATATAACTGCTCTTGTTATACCTGTTGTTAGTTAATTGTTGTTATATTTTATCTTGCTGAGGTTCTATAGTTGCGGTGGGGAGCTATGTTTCCCACTGGGACAATTGTTCAATTGTCTCACCCCGCTGGTTTTCACCCTTTTTAGGTGGTCGAGGTAGACGTGGTCGTGGTTGTGGTGTTGCGGACGAGCAGCTTGAGGAGCAGTAGAAGGCAAGCGTTGGATATACTGCTGTTTTGGATGTTTTGTAGTAGAGTCTAGAGTCATCCCTGTACTCTCAGGTCCTTGGCAGTGTTTTGACGTTGTTTCACGATGATCGTTCGATGATATCTGTATATCCTGCTGTTGGCCGGATGTGGGCCTTTATGTATATGAACAGGTGGTGAACTGATGTGATGGACGAACAGCTGTTCCTGAGTTGTGGACATGTATCAGATCTTGTGTATATGTATATGACATGTTTCTGTGCAGGATATGGACTGGAAAGTAACAGTTTCACAGTTTATCAGTTTTCCGCAATCGGTTTTAATTAACCCGTGTTATTGATAATCTGTGGTTATGGTGTTTTCAGCACGTTTTCACGTAACACCTCATTATCTGTGTGATAATGGGATGTGTTGCCACATAAAGGGTTTGTGACATCCTAAAGAAGGCCAATACGTAGGCTAAAGATATCTTACCTTGATCTAATATACCTCAAAAAGTTATGCACTTAGGGATCTTAATCACAACATCGACATCAAAAGGCCTTCAACTTACTTCAAAACAATTGGAGTGCCTTCATATGATCAAAACACACTTCAAGGACTATTATTATGTCATTATAATATGTTAAACCAAGAACATCAAAATTTCACTCCATCACATCCTACACACCTTAAAGGAAATTTCGTCCCCAAAATTAAGACAAAAAAACTACTTTGTCACATCATATACATCTTAAAAGAACTTTTGTCCTTGAAAGTAAACCAAAAATTCTTCATCCATATGTAGGGCATCACTCTAGGTGCAACCTATCCAAGAAGGCTCAACCAAGGGCTTAGAAACATAGGTTATTTCACGACATCTTTCATATTATAGGATTTTCATCCTCATTTTACCCAAGCATTAAACATTAACATATACTTCTTATGAGGGAGTTACATGTAATTAACTCACTTTATCCATATAGATCATATCAAGGTGTCGTCATCATTATGTTGTGCTAACTATCAAACTATATTTTTCGTCTTTATTAAGCACTAAGATTGACACCTCATGTAACACGTTTCATTTTTTTGATCTTATTTCATTTCTCATAACAAATTGCATCATTTCTAGTGATTTCATCACAAAATTAGCCAACAATTTCACATTAGCATCATTATTCGCAAATCTATGGTTAACCATTTATAATTTGATATCAATTAAACCATCTCTAGGTTTTCCATCATGTCATGTCTATATATCACGTCTCGATATTAAATCACATCTTTATATTTATTATATCCTGGTTATGCTAAACAAACTTATATCGGTGGCTTATTAAACATATTTCAAAACTTTATCTAGCCCAATTGAGGTTCTCCTAACCCATATCAAGAGGGCATCACCATGCTCAGTCTCTCCGAGAACTCAACTCTATGAGTATCTCATATGCACATACTTTATCTTTCCTCTCTTAGTTTAGGGTTCTTGGATTACCTCATTGGCACTAGTGATAGCTTTACAAACTCTAGCCACTTAAGCACAAACCAAAACATTCTACAACATACTATTCATAGGTCTTCTACCCATGAAACATGCTTACCCAAAACTCTCTTATACATGCGACCACTAGATTCCTATGCGGGAAACCACCAACCCGAGCATGAGGCTTCACAGAAACTAACATAGCTACCTCCTTCAGGGTCTTCGGCTCTCTCCCTCACCCAGATGGTAGGCACTCATATTCATATTCATATATGCACATATAACTAACCTCTCTTTGACTCTAGGGTTTGGCACTCCCAAAGACATCTAGGGTTCAACAAACTATAGGAATCATGCATAGAGTGACTCAACTCAATCACTCAGGAGTATTCTAGTTTAGGACATATCATATCACATATCTCAGAATTCTCATATCTTGGAGTCTAGGTTCTCTGACCTTCTCCCAATGGGTCTCACTCTCTCTGGAGTTAACCCTAAAACTGGTCCTAACACTAGAGGTCCTCCTTCGTAAAAGATCTTGAGGCTCATGCTGACTCACAACCTTGTCTCATCTTAACATATCTTATCTTATAAAAGCCTATTTACTTGCGTCATCAAAACTTATCTTAAAACCTCAAAACTGAACTTAGGTCCTCGAAGACAGACATAGATCATCATAACCATCTTATGTCATCTATGTAAGACTTACATCATAGCTTATTTCATCTATTCCATCTATCATATATTCTAACGAGGCTCTAGACATCTAATCTAGAACTACTCTCTCTTCTAGACTGATGTCATTCACTTTCACTTAGGTTGCATGATCACCTCCTACTCGTACATATGTGGGGACACATTTTTGTAATACATATACATAATAAAATATTATATAGTTTTTCTCTGATAAAACAAGCGTCAGAGAAAACTATCAAGGTTCGATCCGTTTGGAATCAAAAACCAAATCCAGAAATGAGTGTCCCACACATAGTAGAGAGTACAGTGCCATGAAAATTAGTGAAAAGGGTGAGAACAAAGTGTAGACTAGTGTAGCTACTCTAGACAATGAGCGCCATATGTCTAGGGTTTCTCTTCCCTTGATGCACATCATTTCCAAAAAATGCAACGTCCCATACTGCTGTACTACAAGGAAAGAACGACATCTAAGGACTTGCTACTCAACAAGCACCAGTCTAGACCTAGTTCTCAGACATCTAGGTGCTAACCTAGAGGCTAGGTCAGAGCTAGTCTCTAAAAGACAACTAATCTAACCCTAAAGATTATTAAGTTCAAGGTTCTTATGTTTTTAGTTACATAATGAGAAAATGTCAGGCTTTGCTATTATTCATGCTCTGATACCACCTGTGACATCCTCAAATTTTCTAAAACTTAATCTGATGTGTGACATCCAAATTGAAACCCTCACCTCAGTGAGAATCCAAATTTAAACATCCCACACAAGGCTAAGAAGAAGAAAATCAAGGGAGTCAGAAGGAAACAATCAGTAGCACATGTACATGAAAAATAATAAAACCATACACACATGTTCACCATTCAACATATAATTACAACATGAATTGTTACAACATTTGATATTACATATTGAACAGAAAACTATACATACACATGTACTACATCTAAACAACAGGATCTTAAGACAACAGGCCCACCTGTACATCAGCTCGACACACAACTCACACTATCCTGGATCTTCAAGGGCATAACCACAACCTAAACAAAAGATTACATGCGGTACATGCCATCACAATATTCAAGAATATTGTACTGAGTATGCTACATGTCTTTTATTTACATCTCGTCATATCTTGGCAATAAGATAAAGCTAATACTTGGCAGTTATAAAGAAATATAAGAAAAGCATATACTTGCACAAAGATGTTCATTGACAAAAGAGAACACATATTTTTAAGCTCATTTTCCATTATATGCTTGTGCATCTGCCTACCAATGGGATAGATGCATCCAGGCCTCATGATCTGCTTACCAAAGAGATAGATCATTGTACATGTGATCTGCTTACCAAAGAGATAGATCACTCACTTGCACTATGCTTACCAAAGAGATATAGTGCTTTCATATAATGGAACAAATATATTATGTTTCATGTGTTCATAGCCATAAGTACGGAAAATCAGGAAACATATCATACAAAAGCAATCATTTCATCTAATACCATATGCCAAGTATTTTACTACTCATATAACACAATCATATTGTATATTAAGCCAAGTAAGAGGTAATGGTGTACCTTCCAAAGAGACAACCTAATCACCAGATATCACTGATGTCAACTATATCTTTGTTAAACCTGATCAAGACAAGATCATATACTATCATCAGGTTCTCATCATCTCAACCCTAGTTATATCCATTTTAAGGTTTACCCTATCTCATTAGGATGTGTACTTTATTACTTGTCTTATCATCTTGTTGTTATGTTCCTGACTTGGTAATTATCTTACTGATTTCATATTCCAGATTAGGGTACATAATCTGATTACTTAGTTACATATGATCATGTGCACATGTTAACCCTATGTTACATGCATTAATCATATTAGGGTTTATATCACATTAAGAACAACCATCATCATATAACATGGATTCTATGCATTATCATGATCTCATAATTAGATATTATCTTCCAGTTATTGATATGAGGTTGTTCTGTGAATTTCATCATTCATAGAGAACGTATGTATTTATTGTATTTTATTAGGGTTATTAGCCCTAATTAGACATATTAAGTAAATTACATGATTTCGTACATCATCATGAGCATAACTGACATCATATGCATTATAAACATGAATATAGGTTTACTGACATTTTTCCATAATTTTATGTCATCATTTGCTATTTATTATCCATCATTTGAGCATCACTACTTACATGATATATCTATTATTAATGCATTAAAAGTCTGATGTTATGCTTTTATATTATGTTTCCATCTAGTTCTATACATTTTTTTGAGAATTTTGGTATATTATATGTATTTTTCTGATCATCGAGCTAATTACTGTGAATTTTACAAATTCTGAATATATGTGAGTTAATTACCTTATCTGGGCCAATCGCGATATGCCACGTGGCTAGTGTGGGGGCACAACTCTTTACTTGGACCAGCCAGTTCATGCACCTGGACTCGGTTCACGTCCAGATCTGACTGGACCAGCCCCACCCTCTCTTCTCGCATTCTTTCCCCTCTAGGTCGACATAGCTACCTGTCACGCCCCAATCTCACATTAACCACAAACCACGAGATTAAGACGTGACAGGATGGGATTTACACATAAGCCCACCACTCTTCACTTTTTAAAGCATTTTAAAGACATTAATAGGATAATCCGATTTATGCTGTAAAATGAAACTAAAACAAACTGCGGAAGCATCTTTATTAAACTGGCTAGCAAGATAAATAGAGTCTATAGCATATTACATTGTCCGACATAAAATAACGCATAACAGATAAGTTACATCTTATACACATTCACTCTCTCACTCACACCTTGTCCCAAAGATCAAGGGGAAAGGACTAAGAGACCTCTAACTACTAACTACGAACCTTCTAACGACTAGGCGTAAGGATAAATCGATCCTTCTGATTTCCTGCTGCTGATGATAACCTGAAAATGTTTTGAGTAGAGGTATGAGCCTACTCGCTCAGTGAATAGTATTTCACTTAGCTATCACTAAACAACTCATCAGGTTTATAAACTGAAATTAAACATAAATGCAGAACTAAACAAGGCAGTTCTAATAACATAGCAGATATACAGATATTAATCACATTTCTAAGCATCAACAGATATTTCAGGTAAATAAACAGTTATATAAATTTACTGTGATCCTACTTGATTACTTATTCATATTGTTATTATGCCCTAATCATATGCAGTGTACTCTGCATATGAAGATCCGTAGCAAGTTCATGCTACGATCCCACCGTACAAGACTTAGCGACACACCCGGGAAATGCTAAGTCTGACGCCAGCCCTGTTCTGCTACAGGACCCCAGGCTCATTGGCCTCACTGCACTACATCGAGTGCTCTAGACTCCTCCTCTAACCTGAGTACACAAGCGGAGAGTCTCACGGGGTTACCTCCATGACATCGCACGGATCTTGTTGCAATAACCCCCAATTTTCTTCAGTGCCACCGTGACATCGCACGCGTTATTGTTGGACACTGCCTCTCTATCCTCATGTCTCCATGACATCGCACGGATAATGTTGCAACACGAGTTTCACCCCTAAGAAGCAGATCTGTCAAAGGGGTTCTACGGTGTTAGGGCCCTTAAGTCTATTATTTTAATATTCTAGGAAAGCTCATACAATAATTCAATCTCTCTCTTACTGTATGGTGTCTTTTTCTCATTTATACTTGACTTTAGTACCGCTATGGTATCTCTTCAATTTAGTTGAAGCTTATCACATTACACGAATATCATACTAAACTGAGCAAGCTGTATACTCAGGTATTTAAAATACCACGAGATTCAACATAGTAAACATGTAGGCAGATTTCAAGTTCTTGAATAATCTAAATGCATGTCCACTTGACATTTCTAAAATATCAACTTTTATAAGCATGCAGGCAGACTAGAAATTCTCAAATAGTAATATTCATGTCACTTGGCATATTTACATTGAAATCATACAATAAATCATTGTAACAAGCTAATAAAACAATTTAATCTATTTATATGCAACCATCAACAACATTTGCCAATCAACTAAAATTCCTCAAAATATGTGCACATCAACCCTAATTCTGAGTCGTGCATCATTTAACTCAATTAATTTATTAAAAATCATACAACCCGAGTTTATGCCCAAACTGTCCAGTTTCTGGTCGTGTGCTACTGGTTAACATTTAGTCGAACAAGTTAAGTTTCGATAAATCATTCAATTTTACTAATTTACCTCGCGCATATTGATTAACTAACTAATGTTGAGCAGAAATTAACAATTGAAACGCGCAACCTAAAAATTGAGCGGTGCCAGCACTGCCTGGCACCCGGGTACATGACGTTACCCGCAACTAATGTCGATTCAACCAAAACATCATGTTTTGAGTTAAAAGTGATAAATGAGTGAGATACTACTCACCGGGGTTCGAAACGTCTGGATTCGTCCAGAAATGCATCCAAGGACCAGTTTCCGGGCGTCACGGGTCGTCTTCAACCTCCTAACACTCCGGGTTCAAACATTCAACAAGCAGATTGTTGTTTCCTCACGCACAGGTAGGACAAGAGCTTGATTGAGTGCTCATTCATGGCCGAGCTCAGAGCTGACCTTCCAGTTTCCACCTCTGAAGCAGGTTCATCATCTCCTCTTAAATTTGCACCTAGTCGCCTTGAACAAAAGAACAGCCGTTGACAGACACCCCTCCTCCACGTACGCCCATCGTCACCAAGCAACGCTAGGCAACATTGAGCCATTCAAACAATTGGAACATCTCTAAGCAACACCGCGACCTCTTTTCCTCTTCTCTATTCACACTGCCATCAAGCTGATCTAGAGTTGATGCCTCACCAAAACGCCCAATCTATTCTTGGTCGGACCTACTGCTGCAAGCAGCAGGTGCTTTGCTCACACACAGGATGAAAAGGACCGAGCTAAGAGCTACATCTGAGTTGTTGGTTGTGGATGCTTGGTCTCTTGGCCGAACTCGATGGCGCTGGTTCCATGTGCTAGCTCGCGTCCATGTTGCCCTGGCCATTGCTCCTTGCAGTAGTTGCTGCGGCTTGCTGGGCGCCACCCCTAGTTACTCTGCTATCGGGCTGCAGGTGGGCGAGGTAGAGGAAGGATGGAGGGCGGAGGAAGGAGAAGGAAGGTATAGGGAGGTCGAGCGATGCTAATCGGAGCCAAGGGGCGCTCAAATCGGCCATGCATCCCCCCCCCTTATCTGCTGTTCTATCGGGCATCGCCTAGGCGGTTGCCCTCTCAAGCGGTCGCTCATTTGGGAAGAAGAACAGATAAGGAGGAAAAGAAACGGGCAAAGGAAATAAAAAGCAAAACTAATTGGAAAATTTGCAACTTAGCCCCTAAGTCTTAAAAATGACATAACTCTCACCTCGATTGTCCGATTTGGACGATTTCTTTTGCAAAATTTGAAGCACGAGGTCCTCTACACCCTTGAAGTAAGAAATCATGTTCATTATCTTGTCACAACTGGTCAAAGCACTAATTTCATATGGGTACTTAATGCAACTTAGTTAACCTAACGATTAACATTGATATTATCATTAATTATCTCAGATGATTCAATCTCAACCATTGATTCACATATTAAATTCTTATGATTAACCATGATGTTTAATATGATACTCAACACTAATCAAGGTATTTCACGCTAATTGAGGTATTTATTGACTAACCCTGATATGGGTCGTAACAATCTCCCTCCCTTATAAGAATTTCGTCCCGAAATTCCTAAAAGAGAAAGGAAACTTGTTACTCATCTCTGACTTGTGTTCCCACATAGCTTTTTCTAGGTTAAGATTTCTCCACAGAACTCTCACTAATGGTATATCACGATTCTTGAGTTTCTTGATCCTCAAATCAGTTATTTGTATTGATTCCTCAACATAGTACACATCTGATCTAATTCCAGATCAAACCACAAAACATTGTCTTTCTAAAAATTTTTATAACAGTATCTCAATTCATGGTAATTACCGAGAAATTACTATAGTATACATGCAGATAACTAAAATTCTTAAATAAATAGAATGCATGTCAATTTGGTACTAAAATTAAATCATGCAATTTAACTGTTAAACATCATCACATCTCAATAATGAAAATTAATATCAAAATACTTGATTCATCGTACACCCTATCCTTAGGGTTTCATTTGCCTTATTCATTCATCACATGCCAACACCCTACTCTTAGGGTTATCTCATTCATTAATCACATGGCAACACCCTACTCTTAGGGTTATCTCATCTGTTTGATTGCAATTCAATTCACAATACGGTATCATTGTAAAATTGGCAGAGCAGTATACTTCAAATCATTGTAATTACTGAGTAATGTTTATATCATGCATGCAACTAGATTTATTCGCATATTTTAATGTTATCATACTTTCTTGAAATCATGCACCTGATGATTTACCAAATATGTGTTTTCTGGGTTCATACTCAAACCGTACCATTATCAGTTGAGTATTTCTAAACTCAACATTCACACTAAGCAAACTCTATAGAACTTAAATGTTCTTCCCATTTCCACTGGAAAGCAAAACACATGCCCTCAGTATGTCCTCAAGAGTCTGAATGATTCTCTCAAACTAACCATCCATCTACGGATGAAAAGGTTATATCGAATCTTAACTTTGTGCCCGAAGCACGATGCAACTGTTTCCACAACCTAGATGTGAACTTAGGTTCTCAAAATGACATGATTGAATCTGGATTACCAAGCAACCTAATTATTTTATCCATGTATCTCTTAGTCAAGTCTCGAGACATCTCAGGTCGACTTAATATGAAGAAAGTGAGCAGACTAAATTAGTCTATCCACAATCATTCATATCAAATCACTGTCTCTAGGTGTCCTGGGTAATCTTACCACAAAATCCATTGTGATAAATTCCCATTCCTATTCAGGCATAGAAAAAGATTAGAAGGTAGCTGTAGATTTCTAGGGTTCAGCCTTAACCTACTGGTACACACTACTTCTAACCACGTACTCAGTTACGTCCTTCTGCATATCTGACCATCCATTTTAACTTCTTGGAATTCATATACATCTTAGTGTTTTCTTGAAAACATAGCATACATCAATACATACGCTTCCATAAGAATCTTTTCTTTCAGGCTTTTCCCCTTAAAAGAATTTTACTCTATCATGAGGTACACACAGCATGTCATGCTAATACAACACCTTATCATCATAAAAACTTAAACTCTAGTCTCTTTTCCTTCTATCATGTCATACATGGTCTGGTTTATCTCACTATCACCCTATTGTAGTTCCTTGATTTGATCATAATAAGTAGGCTTAACTTACATCTATATAATCAAATCATTTTGTGTTGTCACCCCTAAGCCTAAGTTCAACTTCCACATTTCTACTAACAGGTCTCGATTTGAAACCTGCCATAGAGAACGCATTAACTGTTGAACTTGACTTTCTGCTGGAAGCATCATTCACCACATTCTCTTTACCAGGGTGGTGATCTATTGTCACATCATAAAGATAGTGACGCCATGTCTTAAAACATGAACTACATCAACCATCTTCAGATCATATCTCGGGTAATACTCCGATTTCTATGCTACCTTCTTATGGCTACATTTTAGCTTTATGTTTTACTCTATTTTCTAAGTCATTTAATGTTGCTCATGTACCGTTTAGATTATCTACCTCAAAACCCTAGGTCACTATCAAAGCCAGTTTACTTTTCATAGAACAAATCTCAAGATCTTGTTTTACAAAGATACTAGTATTCAAGGTTACATCACTAATGATATGCTTTAAACTACTACAACTTTAATCATTCTAGGGTTTTGGTCTGTATCAGTAACATAGCTTTATTGTGTGCATGTGTGATCGATTATATAAATCAAATTGAGTTGCTTGGGTCAATAACATATTAACCCAGCACTCAACTTTAATTACATTAGCTGAAAATTCAGTTTTCATAATAGTTTCTGTAATTCGTTTATTAAACTGCTAACAGAAGCTCCAAAAATTCTGAAAATTTTATATGTTGTGCCTAATAAAGTTTTAGACCTCCAGTAAAAATTTCAGGTCATTTCAAGTTACCAATAATTAATTAAAAATCAAACCGTGCGCTGCTATATAGCAGTCTGCAGCAGATTCGGTCGAGTTGCAACTCGACCGACACCTTACTGTAGGGATCAAAAGTCATCCAAAAATTACGCCAAATTAATAGAGTGTCTAAAATTTGTGATTTTCAAACATAGTTAAAATTTGAGATCAATTGGATATACCAATAAAAAGATAAAATTCAATTACCACACTGCTATATCATTCAGAAAATGTGATCGGTCGAGTTTGAAACTCGGCCGATAAACAAGTCAGAACATTATTCAAAAATTTTGATATTCTCCAATGTTGTTTATATTTCATACATCCAAATCATATCCAAAATTGGGCTAAATCAGAGTTACACATAAAATACTAAAAATCATTTAGTGAGACATTCTATTTATCAAATTCTGTATTCATATGTCATTAAAATCCTAATTTAGGCCAATTAGGGTCTATGCTTCTCAAACCCTAATTCTCAAGACAAAAGAACATTTATACTTCTATTCTTATTTTACATGTTAATAGGAGTCATTAGATCCCAGCAACGCATCCTGCCAGCCGGACCAGGCCGAACCTGTAGTCCTGAAGCCAAGAGCTACTCGGGATTAATCAACCCCTATTAATCTTAAACATGTGGAAAGAATATCCACTTAGGGCAAACTCAATTAAACACAGTTTCGGGTCTACATTAATACAAAGGAAACAAACATTAAACAATTCACTTCATGACGCAACAATATAAAAGAATTATGTTTACTTTACAAACTGGAAATTTCATTTCATGCATATAAAAGCATTTCTAGTGATCTTTAAATCAGATAAACAATAATAGACAAGAGTTGAATCACATCTTATATGTAATCTCTTATTTCTTTATTAATTTCTGATCTCTTAACCCTAAGATTTCTAGGGTTTTCTCTCTAGCCTATCCTTCCTCTGCATACCTGGCCAGGGCATCCAGAGAAGAACAGACAGAGTAGCTTGATACTGGTCAATCTAAGTATTCAGACACCTGGCCAGGGTATCTAAACACTCAGACCTTCCAGAGCTAAAACACATCATTCATTATTCGCCTTATTTATAACTTTATCTTTTGACCCTAATGATTCTTAACAACTCATCTTAAGCTCATTACTTGATTCTCGTGACCACATCCTCTTCCTGCTATCTGCAATAGTATAACAGAACACTTCCTGTTAGAAGATTACAGATAGAAGAAAGATACCTAAACCTTAATCCTATTGGTCTCTTATCGTCCCCTGACCTTGAGTAACTACGTACTCAAACCAAAGCTCTGATACCAAAATTGTCACGCCCCAATCTCACATTAACCACAAACCACGAGATTAAGACGTGACAGGATGGGATTTACACATAAGCCCACCACTCTTAACTTTTTAAAGCATTTTAAAGACATTAATAGGATAATCCGATTTATGCTGTAAAATGAAACTAAAACAAACTGCGGAAGCATCTTTATTAAACTGGCTAGCAAGATAAATAGAGTCTATAGCATATTACATTGTCCGACATAAAATAACGCATAACAGATAAGTTACATCTTATACACATTCACTCTCTCACTCACACCTTGTCCCAAAGATCAAGGGGAAAGGACTAAGAGACCTCTAACTACTAACTACGAACCTTCTAACGACTAGGCGTAAGGATAAATCGATCCTTCTGATTTCCTGCTGCTGATGATAACCTGAAAATGTTTTGAGTAGAGGTATGAGCCTACTCGCTCAGTGAATAGTATTTCACTTAGCTATCACTAAACAACTCATCAGGTTTATAAACTGAAATTAAACATAAATGCAGAACTAAACAAGGCAGTTCTAATAACATAGCAGATATACAGATATTAATCACATTTCTAAGCATCAACAGATATTTCAGGTAAATAAACAGTTATATAAATTTACTGTGATCCTACTTGATTACTTATTCATATTGTTATTATGCCCTAATCATATGCAGTGTACTCTGCATATGAAGATCCGTAGCAAGTTCATGCTACGATCCCACCGTACAAGACTTAGCGACACACCCGGGAAATGCTAAGTCTGACGCCAGCCCTGTTCTGCTACAGGACCCCAGGCTCATCGGCCTCACTGCACTACATCGAGTGCTCTAGACTCCTCCTCTAACCTGAGTACACAAGCGGAGAGTTTCACGGGGTTACCTCCATGACATCGCACGGATCTTGTTGCAATAACCCCCAATTTTCTTCAGTGCCACCGTGACATCGCACGCGTTATTGTTGGACACTGCCTCTCTATCCTCGTGTCTCCATGACATCGCACGGATAATGTTGCAACACGAGTTTCACCCCTAAGAAGCAGATCTGTCAAAGGGGTTCTACGGTGTTAGGGCCCTTAAGTCTATTATTTTAATATTCTAGGAAAGCTCATACAATAATTCAATCTCTCTCTTACTGTATGGTGTCTTTTTCTCATTTATACTTGACTTTAGTACCGCTATGGTATCTCTTCAATTTAGTTGAAGCTTATCACATTACACGAATATCATACTAAACTGAGCAAGCTGTATACTCAGGTATTTCAAATACCACGAGATTCAACATAGTAAACATGTAGGCAGATTTCAAGTTCTTGAATAATCTAAATGCATGTCCACTTGACATTTCTAAAATATCAACTTTTATAAGCATGCAGGCAGACTAGAAATTCTCAAATAGTAATATTCATGTCACTTGGCATATTTACATTGAAATCATACAATAAATCATTGTAACAAGCTAATAAAACAATTTAATCTATTTATATGCAACCATCAACAACATTTGCCAATCAACTAAAATTCCTCAAAATATGTGCACATCAACCCTAATTCTGAGTCGTGCATCATTTAACTCAATTAATTTATTAAAAATCATACAACCCGAGTTTATGCCCAAACTGTCCAGTTTCTGGTCGTGTGCTACTGGTTAACATTTAGTCGAACAAGTTAAGTTTCGATAAATCATTCAATTTTACTAATTTACCTCGCGCATATTGATTAACTAACTAATGTTGAGCAGAAATTAACAATTGAAACGCGCAACCTAAAAATTGAGCGGTGTCGGCACTGCCTGGCACCCGGGTACATGACGTTACCCGCAACTAATGTCGATTCAACCAAAACATCATGTTTTGAGTTAAAAGTGATAAATGAGTGAGATACTACTCACCGGGGTTCGAAACGTCTGGATTCGTCCAGAAATGCGTCCAAGGACCAGTTTCCGGGCGTCACGGGTCGTCTTCAACCTCCTAACACTCCGGGTTCAAACATTCAACAAGCAGATTGTTGTTTCCTCACGCACAGGTAGGACAAGAGCTCGATTGAGTGCTCATTCATGGCCGAGCTCAGAGCTGACCTTCCAGTTTCCACCTCTGAAGCAGGTTCATCATCTCCTCTTAAATTTGCACCTAGTCGCCTTGAACAAAAGAACAGCCGTTGACAGACACCCCTCCTCCACGTACGCCCATCGTCACCAAGCAACGCTAGGCAACATTGAGCCATTCAAACAATTGGAACATCTCTAAGCAACACCGCGACCTCTTTTCCTCTTCTCTATTCACACTGCCATCAAGCTGATCTAGAGTTGATGCCTCACCAAAACGCCCAATCTGTTCTTGGTCGGACCTACTGCTGCAAGCAGCAGGTGCTTTGCTCACACACAGGATGAAAAGGACCGAGCTAAGAGCTACATCTGAGTTGTTGGTTGTGGATGCTTGGTCTCTTGGCCGAACTCGATGGCGCTGGTTCCATGTGCTAGCTCGCGTCCATGTTGCCCTGGCCATTGCTCCTTGCAGTAGTTGCTGCGGCTTGCTGGGCGCCGCCCCTAGCTACTCTGCTATCGGGCTGCAGGTGGGCGAGGTAGAGGAAGGATGGAGGGCGGAGGAAGGAGAAGGAAGGTAGAGGGAGGTCGAGCGATGCTAATCGGAGCCAAGGGGCGCTCAAATCGGCCATGCATCCCCCCCCCTTATCTGCTGTTCTATCGGGCATCGCCTAGGCGGTTGCCCTCTCAAGCGGTCGCTCATTTGGGAAGAAGAACAGATAAGGAGGAAAAGAAACGGGCAAAGGAAATAAAAAGCAAAACTAATTGGAAAATTTGCAACTTAGCCCCTAAGTCTTAAAAATGACATAACTCTCACCTCGATTGTCCGATTTGGACGATTTCTTTTGCAAAATTTCAAGCACGAGGTCCTCTACACCCTTGAAGTAAGAAATCATGTTCATTATCTTGTCACAACTGGTCAAAGCACTAATTTCATATGGGTACTTAATGCAACTTAGTTAACCTAACGATTAACATTGATATTATCATTAATTATCTCAGATGATTCAATCTCAACCATTGATTCACATATTAAATTCTTTTGATTAACCATGATGTTTAATATGATACTCAACACTAATCAAGGTATTTCACGCTAATTGAGGTATTTATTGACTAACCCTGATATGGGTCGTAACACTACCCCTCCGCCGAACTGCAGCGTTGCGCCTCTGATCGTGTGTGCCCATCTGACGCTGCTCCCCGTTCACGTGACTCACGAACAGAGTCACCGCCATGAGGCTCGACTCTGGCGAGGGAGAGGTGATGATCTCCTCCTCCTCACGAACTGGAAAGAGGTTCGTAAGATCCGGATATGCTCTCTCATCTGCTCCGGCCTTCAGGCTTCTTGTTGGCATCTCCTCATCACAGATTCGAGGAGTCTGCCAGAATCTAGTCCTTCTCTGAGTCACCAACTTCGAGGACTGTGGCTGGGGGCTTTCCTCGTGTTATCTGCGGAACTCACCACCGCTAGCTGCTGTTGGATGGACCTCCAACGAGCACTTCATGACTACACCTGCAATGGGCTCGCCTGACCTCACCCTTTGTGGGACTCTGCTTTGGAATCCGTCTAGGCCGCCGCCACTGGGGGTTCTCCTGGAAACATCCGTTGTCGCCGCAGCTAGTCGTCGTGGTCTTCCTCTCTGGCGTCGACTTCCAGTTCGATTAGTGTTCGGCTCTAAGTCGGCGCCGATCAGTGGACTGCCCGCCTTCTCCTTCTTGTGATCTCGCTCGACGCGTTTGAGTGACCTGGGTGCCGCCACACAGTCCTCCTCATGGATCTGTTCTTCTGGGCAGGAGCCGCCTCCCCGACTGGTGTCGTTCTCCGCCCATTCCGCCTGATGCCAACGCGCGTCGTCTCCTGGACAACAGCTGCCACCGTGGTACGTGCCTCCTCCTTAGTCTGCTCGGCGACACCATCTAGTCCAACGCGAGTTGTAGATCTGGTTGTCGTTGTCAATCACCAGGCATGGGCACCTGTGTGCGTGGGTAGTGTTTGCCTGCACGAAGCTGTCACAGTGAGGTTCCAGCCTCCGGTAGCTTCTAAAACTGCTCTAAAAAGGGTTGTTTCTCCTCATCGCAAACCAAGCAACCGCCCACCGAGGGTCGTGCCTTGTCCTTCATCTTGCGACGTGCGATGACCAAGAATCCCACATTCCTAATGGGTCCATGATCCCAAGCAAAAAGGCGTACTAGTGTCATTTTACTGTCGTCCTGGTGATTGGATCGAACCACTAACATGCGATCTGTGACTCTAACGACGGAACTAAAGGGTCTGTGATATCCCAAAGAAGGTTGATACGTAGGCTAAAGATATCTTACCTTGATCTAATATACCTCAAAAAGTTACGAACTTAGGCATCTTAATCACAACATCGACATCAAAAGACCTTCAACTTACTTCAAAACAATTAGAGTGCCTTCATATGATCAAAACACACTTCAAGGACTATTATTATGTCATTATAATTTGTTAAACCAAGAACATCAAAATTTCACTCCATCACAGTTGAACTCTATGCAATTTCAGATGGATTACAACAAAGACCACACCTTTCAAGACCTTGTCAACTAATCACAAACTCAAGCATAGAAACAAGCCTAATCAGCAAAACCAGGCCTTGCCCATGCAAATACAAGATGATTGTATAATGCATCATCCAAAAAACCATGACTTCCAACATGCTAAGCATAACACACCTGAAATGGAACAAAACCACTTAGAAGACCAACTTGCAAAACATTGCCTCAAGAAACTTGGTGTAGGCGTCCCTTGGAATTCATAACAGACACTTATCTCAAAGAACAAAATTTTCATAACAAAAAATTAAGTGGAATTATCTTTGGAGTCTATTAACTCCAGTGTAACCAATTGATTCATCAATTGGATATCTAAAATATATTAAACTTAAATGATAAAACTTACATCATTGGATTCATAAAACCCCCACAATTCCAAAATATACCTTAGATTTTTTTTTACTTACAAATTGTTAGATACTATTTTACAAGTCAATTTCGATTAGGAAAAATCCTTCAAAATCACATTATTAATATATTAGAATTTAATGGTGAAAACATTATCGTTGAGTAGAAAACCATAGCAATTTAAAAATATATTTTTCATTCTTCAAGTACTTGGCTATATATTATTTACATTAATGATTGATCTAGATTTGTAGATGAAAGTCCAAGATAAAAAAAATAGATCACGTAGTATGATTTTAAAATTAAAATATGACACAAATAAAATTATGTACTAGAAACTACGGTGGGAATACTACAATATCCACTATTAAACAAAAAATTAGTGCAACCAACATTTAATTTTGTGGAAGAAAAGGAAAGAGAGGAAGTATATTATTGCCTTGTTTCAAGGTAAACTTGCAATGAATAAAGTTTTTATGGTAGGTTATAAATTTTTTGTGTCCTCTTTTGATCACCAAAGTCAACGAAAAATATATACAAACCAACTACAATGAGCAAGAACATGTGGAAAAAGGAGACTAGCAAGGGATAGAAAAGTTTCAAGGTGGTTTGTAAATTGTTTTCGAACCTCTGGTTGGCAAGGGTGTAACATCCCTGACCTGGGTTATGAATTAACCCTAGATGTTTTGTCTAATAAGGATGAGTAGATACTTAATCTTATCTTAGGAAAAGTAATTAGGGCCCATGAGAAACTTATGTTTCAACTTTGGTCATGTTTGAACAATGTTGAAGCAATGTTTTGTTTGTTTTGGACTAAAGTGCAAATTACCCAAGTTGAGGGGTTTAAGTGCAATTTGTGCATGATAATATGTTCCTCATATGTTGAAGCATCATGAGAGTGAAAATTATGCTGAGGTATGGCTTATGGAAGCCTGAATACCAAGGAAGAGCTGATAAAGCAAGGTTTGTGCATTAAAACCTAGTTTTGGTGTAAAGTGCAATTTACCTAAAACCTAGGGTTTGATATGCAAATTACCACTTCAATAAGGTCCTTAATGTTTATTGGCATCATGTAGAGCAAAGAAAATGAGAGGGGCATCTCATTTGAATTAATTCGGAGGAGAGAGAAATCTTGATATTAAAATAATCTAGATTAATGCCTAATTGAAACCCTAATTCGATTTAGGGCAAAAATAAGTGTATTAATTAAAGGTCCTTCAACCAAAATTAAAATGGTTGAAATCATATGTGTGTGGATATCCTTGAGCCTTGCAAGGACCACGAAAATATCCAAGGGAGTGGATATTTTCCTTATAAAAGTGCCATTTCCAAGCCCAAACCAAGGCCTTTTCGGATTTCTTTCTTCCCCTTGGTTGCAAAACCGACCAAGGAGCTAGGGAGGAGCAGGAGGACGACTCCCAACCTGTTGCTTGAGGACGACCCTTGTAATAGTGAAGGGAGATTCATTCACCATTGTTGCCGTGATCTTGGAGCTTTGGAGCTCAATTGGAGGCGGGTTTTATAACTTGAACCCTTAATCTTATTATTGCATTCAATTCTTTATCAATTGGTGAACATTTCTACATTTCCGAAATTAACTTTGGTTGATTGATGCAATTTCCATGGAAATCACAGTAGATTTCGTGAGTTTGGAGCTTGATGATGATGACATCATCATAAGCACACACCTCCCAAAAATATCTTGGGCAAACGGTTTCAAAGTTTGGTTGGACCAAACAGTTTCACCAGACCGTTTGGTGACCAAATGGTTTGCAAACCGTTTGGGCGCAAACGGTTTCAAAACTGTTTTATATGGTTGACCAAGGGTTTACCGTTTGGGATTCCTGTTCATAATTATGTTGTTTGATAACCCTCCAAATTTGAGGGATTAATTCCAAAGGAATCGTGAGTTGAAGGCAAATCAATTAGGTAAACCTAATTGGATTAAGTGCTGAGATTCAACCTGATTAACTTGACCTTTTTGGGCAAACGGTTTGAAAACCGTTTGAGTGCGCTGACCAAGGGTTGAACGTTTGAGATTACTGTTCCTAATTATGTTGGTTAATGACTCACCAAATTTGAGGGATTAACTCCAAAGGAATCGTGAGTTGAAGGCAAATCAATTAGGTAAACCTAATTGGATTAAGTGCTGATTTTCAACCTGATTAACTTGACCTTTTTGGGAAAACGGTTTCAAAACCATTTTCGTGCGTTGTCCAAGGGTTTACCGTTTTAGATTACTGTTCCTAATTATGTTGGTTAATGACTCACCAAATTTGAGGGGTTAATTCCCAAGGAATCATGAGTTGAAGGCTAATCAATTGGGCAAACCCTAATTGAAATTAGTGCTGAAATTTCAAAGAGTTGATTTGAGATTTTGGGTTGATTAGCCCAAACGGTTTCAAAACCGTTTGGGGATCACCCAAACGGTTTCAAGACCGTTTGGGGATCACCCAAGACCGTTTGGAGGTCTGGGGTGAAGTATAGTTGACCAATGGAAGGTCCAAAGGTACTAAATCATATTGCAATTAAATGTTGACTTGTTGATCAACTCGATAGACCAATCCTTGATGAAATTTCACTAGAATCCAAAGGTTGGATGAGCCAAACGGTTTCAAAACCGTTTGGGGCTCATCCAAACGGTTTCAAAACCGTTTGGTGGTCACCCAAGACAATTTGGAGGTCTAGGGTTGAGTATGGTTAGGTGTTTGAAGGTCTGAAAGTACCAAGTTGATTTGCAATCAAATGCTGATTTGGTGATCATCCCGATGATCCAAACTTTGATTGGTTGACTTGGATTATGATGTGGACATGGGCAAACGGTCTGAAGACCGTTTGGAGGTCATCCAAACGACCTCAAGACCGTTTGGGGTCAGGTCATACCCAATTTGGATGATGGTTCAATGGTTTCAAAGTAACTAGTCTTACATTGATTAGTATTGAAGGATCATCGATTCCAAACCCTAATTCAATTAATTCAAACCCTATTTGATAATCAATTGAGGGTCAATTGAGGGTCAAATCAGTTGAAGGTTGACCTATTAAACTCAATTGAAGTATGAGCATAGGTCCCATTGATGATTGGTTCCATGAATTCAATGGTTGAAGGTCCAATGCAATCAATTGAAACACAATTAGTAGTTTGATTGATGATCAACTTCAAAGCTCTGATTGGTAATTATAAACCCTAATCCCATTGAAATCAGACCCTAATTGAAGTCCCAATTGAGGGGTTAGTTCATGATTCAATTGATGATTGAATTGATGATCCAATTGATTGAAGTTCCATTGATTGGAATTGAGTGTTGTTGAAGTCTTGATTGACTTTTTGGTTCATACGGTTTTGAGAGGTTTGGACCAAATGGTCTCAAGACCGTTTGCGTCCAAACGGTCTCAAGACCGTTTGGGACCAAACAGTCTGAAGACCATTTGAGACCAAACGGTCTCAAACCGTTTGAGACCCATGCGGTTTGAAGTCCATACGGTTTCAAAGCTTTTTGCTTAAACGGTTTCAAACCATTTGTGGATCAATTGGTTAATCCAATTGAGTACCTAATGTAATTGAAGGAACAATGGATTGATCCAATTGAGTACCCAATGAAATTAAAGACTCAATTGACTAACCCAAATGGATACCTAGTGCAATTGAAGGTTCCATTGATCAATCTATTTGGATACCTCATGTTATTGAAGGTCTAATTGATCAAACCTTTTTGGAAACCTAATGTAATTAGGTGAGAGATACCCTTAATGGTACTAATCAATAATGCATAACAAATTCATGGATCCAATACATGATGTAAACCCTAATTGAGGATGATTCCATGTATAACCCTAATAAGAGGTTGTCTACATATGAAATTACTATTCAGGATGTATAGTAAACCCTAGTTGAGGGTGTATCCAAGTAAAACCCTAGTTGAGGGTGTATCCAAGTGAATCCCTAGTTGAGGGTGTATCCATGTGAAACCCTAGTTGAGGGTGTATCCATGTGAAACCCTAATTGAGATTGATTTCATGAGAAACTATAATTGGGAATGATTAGTAAACCCTAATTATGGGAAATGTGATATGAAACCCTAATGAAGGGTGATGCTATATGCAATCCCTATTCTAAAGAAGGGAGATGGTATGTGAAACCCTAATCCCTAATGACAGAATAGAATTCATACTTGAATATGATTCATGAGGTGAACTCCTGTAGCATGACCTTGTAAGGTAGCACGGCCGTGGTAACTTCCCTTTGCACGACCGTGCAAGGTAGCACGGCCGTGGTGGATTCACTTTGCACGATCGTGCAAGGTAGCACGACCGTGGTGACTTTCTTTGCACGGCTGTTCCTGGTTGCACGGTCGTGATGATCCATGATGGACTTGGAGATGATTGATAGTGACCTAATATGGTCATATACCTTAATGTGTTATAAGTCCAATATAATTGGATGAAGGATACATGAAATATGTGATGGAAAACCCTAATCCCGATAAAGGAATAAGGGTGATACTCCTGAAATAATGATACATTTGGTTTGCATGGTATTGATAGATAATTAATGTACTGCTATCATATGTGCTAACCATGCATGTATCATGAGATGATGAGCATAGCTAGGTATGGGCTATGATGTGTTATTAGTTTGAATTTGTTTATTGGGCCTTGTGTGCCATAGTATACCTTGTGCCTGGTAAGAGGTGGCAAGAGAGTTAATGGGCCTCAAGTGACATGATGGATGCTTGTGTAGAAAGTATCATATTTACCTTGATTAGATGACCTAAAGGTGTTAGTTACCTGAGAAAGTGATAACAATGCTCAGGTGATGAGCTAAGGGTTTGAATA
Source organism: Alisma plantago-aquatica (assembly GCA_963693085.1). Classification (NCBI taxonomy): domain Eukaryota; kingdom Viridiplantae; phylum Streptophyta; class Magnoliopsida; order Alismatales; family Alismataceae; genus Alisma; species Alisma plantago-aquatica. The sequence continues at coordinate 683,206,402 of OY856409.1, forward strand.
CCCGTGATTTCATGGTTATGGTATTGAAATTGTGAAGGGATGAGAATTCCCAGTGTTGAAATGAGGGATTAAGATCCCAACACTTTATGAAAAGAGTATGGCTACGGGCCATGACTCCACAATGATAATGCCAGGCTTTAAATATATGATCTAAGCCTGAAAAGAGTTAATGCAGTGGTAATGATTCTTTAGTTTGAATAGATGTTATACATGTTCTTCATACTCATTAAAGAATAAGTGACATGTTGATTCTATCAAGTTATAGTTGCAATGCTTCTAATATAAAATAATGTTCTAATCTGTTAGACATTAAAATATCTGCTGTCAAATAAATATGATTACCCTGTTCATATTTATCTTCTTAAGATGCAATAATAATGTTTCTGGCGGAGAGTTATAACTCTCGCTGGGGCAATTTGTATAATTGTCTCACGCCCGTGGGAACCACATTTTTAGGTGGATGCGGACGAGGAGACAGGAATCCTTCAGTAGGTGAAGAACAACAGTAGCAGTAGGGACAACAGTGAAGTCTCAGGTGGAGACGTTGGTTGTCATGACATGTATAGTTGTATATAGAGTCCTATGTGTCGTCTCTGTACTCTCAGGTCCTCGGAATAGTAGTTAGTACTTTCGAGATTTTGGATCAGTGTCTCAAGATTTTATACTACCTGTGTTTAGCTTAACAGGTCAGCTGATGCTTGTAATTCTCAAAAAGAGACGATGCATGATACATACCTTTGATCCAAAAAGTAAATGTGTTATACTTTGGCTCTTGAAGAAAAAGATTTACTATGTGTGGATCTCTTTGCAAAAAGTTTTAATTTTTAGTAATTTTCACTAATCCACTGCTTGATGAATGCTTCCGCATTAGTTAATCATGTTTTTGCGAGATGGTCGCTACAAAGGGTATCCACAAAGAGGGAGAACATTCATCACATTTAGGATATAGAGGATGTTATCAAGATAGTTTTCTATGATTTGAGAAGGAGTTGAATGGTTTTGGTTTAAGTATATTACTTGTATGTGCTTGGGGTATATATATGTATATATATATATATATATATATATATATATATATATATATATATATATATATATATATATATATATATATATATATATATATATATATAGTCAGGCCAGAATACACTCGAGTGTACATATCACACGAATACACTCAAGTGTGTTTGCATATCAAAATTATTTTTTGCAAAATGTAAACCATTGATCTTCACTGTCATACTATAACTAGACTACATACAAATTTTGAACCTATTTGGATGAGTGTAAGTCACTCATCCAAAGACAACAAAATAGACACATGAAATTAAGTTGAAATGCATAATTTTTTTGGTCTTTATAACATGACCTATAAATGTCCAAATGTGCTCAAATTTTGTATATGAGCTATTCACAAAATGTTTAAAAAGATCAACAGATTAGATTTTTGAAAAAAATTATTGCATCATGAAAAACTACTTGAGTGTATTCTACTCTGAATACACTCTAGTGTATTCTAGCCTGACTCTCTCTCTCTCTCTCTATATATATATATATATATATTTATATATATATAAAGAAAATTAGGATGAAAAAGGGATCCAAGAGAGAATCATTTGAGGATGTATGATTCCATTATATTTTTGAAAATAATATGTGGTATGTGACAATTCTACCATCATCTAGTCAAAGCAGTACATAGGAACAAAACGAAATGAATTGCCTTGGTCGATGCAATATAAAAAAGGGAAAACATCCTTTTGCGATGAGGGTAAATTTAGATGATTCAGGAAAAAATCACAATTATCAAACAATTATCGCATGTGTACATTCATTTTTTTACCTTATTTGCTATTCTATTTTTCCAATCAAAGATTATCTACTTAAACAACTGATGTCTAGACTACATTGAGCATGCCAAATCAAAATTTACCATTACTTTCTCTTTTTAGAAATGTTGAAGTCATTTGATTCATTTGAATCCTTTTAGCATTATCATGTTAAATTATCTTATCATTTGTTTACATCAGCTAAAACATGAAAAGCATAAATTTGGCGTTATTGTCTTTGGTTTGATATTGTTTAGTGGATTACTTCATATACATGAATGTTTCTCAAATATCAAAAATAAATATTATTTAGTGTATATTGAGTTATCATATTGAGTATTTACAATCCTTTCAAGATTATCCACTCATGCACGAAGTATATCATATCTTATATTTGCTTGAATTCATCATTCACATTCCAATTGCCCTCAATTGTAACTGTTTATATTTGCTTTACATAACATAGTCTCCTAGTTTATGTTAATTGTTTTCATAATATGAATAATGTCCTCTAACAGAAACTAAGAAGGGAAATCAAAATTATCTTATACTTTTGACGTGTATTTTACTACGTGCTTAAACGCAAGTATACACGTCGAGTAATATAGGCCTTGTGAGGCCCGAGTCGAACTCAGGGATACGTGAATTATTGGAGACTTCTACTAACTAATCGCAATCAGCTAGACCGATTAACAAAGTAGGGTTTTGTTGTTGAAATTAAAAGAAAATAAAACTCAAACAAAGAAAACAATCGATTAAAGGGTTAATTTAATCAATTCAAAGGGATATCCTTAGGATGGCGGTTTCACCGCGGGTCAACATTGTATTAGGTTTCATATAATTCATCACACTTCTCTCTCTATCCGGGTAGTGGCCTGAAATGAGAATTACCCACTGTCGTGGTGTAATTCACTACTTAGGTTTAGGTTGATTCCACCGTCGTAGTAATCATTCCCCTAAACTAAGTGCATTATAAACGGTCCCTCAGTTCCCACCATTAATTTTACAACTCCTTTGTCAAGGGTTTTATTGATTAATGTAGAATTCGTCTCTTTTCAACCGTTAATCCTTCTGTCGAAGTGATTAAGGGTGTTAAATTATTATTATGGTGATCAAGCATAACAATAGAAATGGAGAAAATGAATATATACCACGGATTTGAGAGAAAAATATGAATTATTGATATAAAAATGTCATACAATGCATTCCCGGGCTACTCCCGGTCCTAAAGATTGAGGGTTTTAGCCTCTCATGTTCATCTCACACGAATACATGGTAGAAATTGGGGAATTCATAAGAAAAATGGGAAATAAATGGGAAAACCCCTGAACGGAGAAGAACCGGTGGATCCTTGGCGTAGAACACGAGCTTCCCCGCCTGTCGGTGGTGGAAATCGTCTTCGGCAGCGTCCGAATCACCCGGGATGAGCTTCTCGGCCTCCGTTCTCCTTTCTCTCCTCCTCGGCACTCGTGCAATCAAAAATGAGATCCTTCTCTCGTGTCGGCAGCCGTCATTAGGTATAAGTCCCTAATTAGGTCATCAAATAACAACAACCGTCCGATAGAGATCAAAACATATCCAACGCATATCTGTCGGCGTCGATACCATCGACGCGGGTCGATACCATCGACGCAGCGGATTAGCGGCAGCTTTCCTTTCTTTTATTCTGAGCGCCTGTGGTGATCTCGATACCATCGACTTGGTCGTCGATGGTATCGACTCCTGTAGCGTCGGTTTTGTCTTCTAGCGACGTTGTAGCTCTCCTTGTGTCGATGGCATCGACTTTCGTCGATGGTATCGACTACATCCTCGCCAGCAACCTGAAGTGATCTCGATGCCATCGACTTAGGTGTCGATGGTATCGACTCTGTATTGCTCTTCTCGGCTGACAACCTGTGGCTTGGTCGATGGTATCGACTTCCGTCGATGGTATCGACGGAAGCAGATACTTGTTTTTCCTGAAATTTCACAACAAGACCAAGTAAATCCACACAATTTATAATAAGATGATAAATGATGCTCACAATAGTAAAACAAAGGGGATTTGATATAATATGATGGCAAAGACCAAATTAAGTGAATTATGCAATATTATCCATGAAAATGAGTAATTAGAGCACAAAACACATATGAAATAGGTCTATAAATACGACTCAAAATCATCGCATCAAACTCCCCTAAGCTTAAACATTGCTCGCCCTCGAGCAACTAATCCTTAGAATAGGATTGCAGATGTCAACTAAAAATCAACACATCACCCCACATTCCACATGACTCCCACTGAACGTTCTCAAACCGGCCTTTCCTAATCACAGAACAGTAATTACCCTACAGGCGACAATAATCATCAATAAGAAAAATTATCCTTCAAACCGATGAACACTATCACATACGGCAGTTAACATAATAAGGTTCGCCGATTCAGCATTGGTGCATCTTGTGATCGCCTACACTACGTTGCTCGCCCTAACTACCATCTACATGGAAGCAGTTCTCCTGATAAACATGAGTGAGGAGAAAATCACAGTGGTCTACCAATCCGAGCAACGGGTGGATGGAATGGGTGGCTCGTGAAAGAATCTTGGAAGTATTACACAGTTTCAACATGCACATAACAAAATGTCCTAAATGATGCAAATGCACATTGAAAATTCCCTAATGCTTAAAATTGGGTGGAATGATGCATGCACTAACCTTCCACCTCAAAATGAGATGGAAATCTAATTAAGCCACATCATGTACTCAATTTCCTTGTTATGCAAGTGATATCATGTTCCTTTCTCCCTCTTATTCCATTTCCTTCTAAATTCTCTCTTTTTTTTCTTTTCTCAATTTTTTCAGATTTTCAGAATTTTTTTTCTTAGCCCACATATCCATAATTGCTTAGAGATACATGTGTTAGGCTATTTTCTTCATGATTGGAAATCTTTGTACTCTTTCGAGGGTATGGAACAATTTAGATCACTTTTTAAGACAACCTGAGGTACATGGTGTACTTATGCGTGAAAATCATGAAAGTTATGAGTGCAACTACATGACATGCACCTAAAGGTAATGTGCATGAATCACTATACATTTTTTTTCGTTTTATGCAAAAGTATGAAAATAACAATGCAAATCCTATCTACATGCTATGCACGCAAGAAGGAATTAAAACTGTACTTTACTTCCAATTCTTTGGTATATTATGGAAAAATATGAAGTGGAATGATCACAATATTAAGTTACTGAACCTTAGAAAAATATCATGTGTCCCTCCTTACTGACCTGTGTATTAGTTCAAAGGGTTCTCTCTCTTATATCCAATTAAGGTCTCATTACCATTTGATTAAGTTAAGCTCAAACAACCGTTACTATCCACTTTTCATGAGTCAATGGGGGTGTGCGTGTGACATATTGCTTCAAAGTTGACATAATCAATCATTTTCATAGGACAAGTTCCCCAAGGACAACCAAGTTAAGCTATCCAAAAGACACAGAAATTTTGAAATTCCCTTAAATTTCCCATGAAAACAGCGAGATGACAATTTTTAAGACATCCACGATTACACTAGATAGATGTGGATCCTAAACAAACTAAAATTTGCAAGAACAAACAACAAAGCAAAAAGAAAAAACTAAGAAAACAACAAAAGAAAAGATAAAAGATAGAGCTGTTCCAGCCACCCCCCTAAGCTTGAATTCGACTATGGCCTCATAGTCAAAAACCAACTTAAGGGTGGAACAGTGATACCCTGATCAATCTTGTGGAGGCAGTGGTGGGTATTGTGGTGTCGTAGGATCCCAAGACGGGTACTCCCCCTGGAAGCTTGGATCATATTGGGTCCTCGGCGGAGGCTGTGGATAGCCTCCAAAGTAGTCTCGACTCCAGTAGTGGTCGAAGAAGGGCTCCTGTAGCGTCTCTATCCGCTGCAACTGGGTGTGCATTTGCTCTTGGTTGGCGAGGATGAGCCGCTCGTTGTCGAACATAGCCCGTTGGTTGTCAAGTACCCGGCTCGTAGTCTCATGAATGCCGGTATACATAACCATGTGCTGCTGCTGAGTCTGTTGGATGTCCTGCAGCATGGTGTACATTCCCTGCATGGAATAGGGATCCTCGGTTGGCTGCTCTTGCTGTGGTGATGGTGGCGGGGGATGAGATGATGAAGAAGCACCCGGATGCATCCTAGGACGCTTCCATGGTGCCACACGTGCTCGAAGAGGTGTGAAAGCCTCCTCTTCCTCTGCAGCCTCGGCTTCCTGCTCGTCGTCGCCGCCTTCTTCCTCAGAGGACTCGATGGCTATGATTGGCCACCTGAAATGCTGCTTGCCCTCAATGTTGAAGACGTCGTCCGACAGGGATGCCTCCTGATAAGCTTGGTTGACATGGCAGTGAGCGTACGCCAACCCGTCCCGGAGGAGGATGAGGTTTGAACGGTGCAAGTGTTGTACGTTCACCTTGCTCCTCGTAGAGATCGGAGTCATGGACTGAAAGTTCAGTCCCAAGTAAAGCGCCAACTTGGTGACAAGACCACCAAAATGGATTGGAGCCTTCCTTGTGCTCCTCTTCACTGCCAGGACGCGCTGTAGCCAGAACGCCCCCCAGTTGCATGGTTGATGCTTCAGGAGTGCGTAAAGGAAGAACAAGTCACTCTCCTGAAACTTGCTCAAAGCAAGATCACTTCGAGCGAAGAATGTCAAGCTCAACATCCTATGCAAGACCCGGACGAACGGGTGCTCAAAATCTGCTACCGCTGCATTGTGGTAGCTCACGGTCTTCCCCGCCGGCACTGTAACTAGCTCGGAGAAGATCTTTGCATAGTCGGTGCGGGAGTCCGGCCTTCGGTGATCATGTGGAGAGTGGAACCAGTTGAAGATTTGATTGAACTGGACCAGTGTGAGATTGTAGTTGTTGTTGAAGAGTCGGAAGGACACCCTTCCCTTGATCCATTCCTGGTCCGATGCTACCACGTCGTTTGGTACGACGCAGACGTCGAGAGACGCCATGAACTCCGCCACCAGTTCCTTGTAGGTGGGCCATTCGCCGAAAAACGGCTGCCCATCCGCATGGTACTGCAGCTCGTCAGGGCGTAGGCTTCTGCTGGTGTTGCGTGCTTGTCCATGAAGCACATAGGCCAAGTTAGCCTCGAATCCCAACTCCTGGATCATGCCCCGGTCCACATACCGGGTGGGCTCGAACTTTTGCTTCATTATCTCCTCGTAGACCTTCCTCACCTCCATGTTGGCATGAATTAGGCGTGGACGAGGGATGGAAGCGGTTGGGGGAGGAACGAACTCCTCGATCTCCATAGGGTGTGCGCTTGGGGACGATGCTCTGGCGACGTGCACCATGGTTGCGAGAAGATGGGATTAGAAGAAAAGAGCTCGGTGAAGATGGAGAAGAAATTCTCTGCTCGATGAAGATCTCCGATCGATGACGCTTCTCTTCAGTCTTGGAGGGCTCGGGGGAGTGCTCGGCGCAAAGGAGGATACTTGCTCTGAAGGTGTGACGTCAAATGACGTTGCAAGTCCCCTTAAATAGGCTTGATCGGCGCCCCAGTATACCCGTCGATACCATCGACGCGGGTCGATGGTATCGACACATCTCGCGGGTATCCGCCTCCCTCGCGAGTATCGACGGCTGACGTTTGCTGGATCGAGAAACCCAGATTGCTGACGGGTCGATACCATCGACGGAAGTCGATGGTATCGACGCAGCACCCGGATCGCTGACATGGCTGTTGCGATCGTCGTCGATGTCTGTGTGCGGATCGGTGACATGTCCGTCGATACCATCGACGGATGTCGATGGTATCGACTTGCTTTTATTGCGACACCGCCGTTGTGTTGCATTCAACCTGTGATGATGTCGATACCATCGACGAGGCCGTCGATAGTATCGAGTTGACTGAGCAAAATTCGTCTGAATATCTCCAGAGATCTCGATGGTATCGACTGGGGTGTCGATACCATCGACACTTTTATTGCAACCTGTCTGTGACCATGTCGATACCATCGACGGGGGTGTCAATAGTATCGACGCAGTGCGATTTTTGCTGGTGTCAACCTGAACCCATGTCGATACCATCGACGAGTGTGTCGATGGTATCGACCCTGCCTATTCCTGCACATTTAACAAACGGATCAAGGTATCTTTTTTAAACTAAAATCTAAACAAAATAAAAGCAATCTATGACTCGAATTACACTATCCTAATGTACCAATGGTTGGGTTGCCTCCCAACAAGCGCCCTTGTTTAGCGTCTTAGGCTAGACGTCTTCCCATTATCTCATTCGTGCACAAGTGAAATGAGTTTAACCTCATTCACTTTCCTCTTGTAGTTCTCACCAAAATACAACTTCAAGCGTTGCCCGTTCACCAAGAACGTGGCATCTCCATCACGCACAAGAATCGCTCCGTGCGGTTTCACCTCCTCCACAATGAAGGGTCCACTCCACCGGGATTTCAGCTTCCCGGGATGCAGTTTGAGACGGGAGTTGAACAATAGAATGCTGTCTCCCTTCTTGAACGTTCGCATCTCAATATGGCGATCGTGGATCAGCTTTGTGCGCTCCTTGTAGATGCGGGCATTCTCATATGCTGTCATGCGTAGCTCATCCAATTCATTCAATTCAAACATCCTTTTTCTCCCGGCCTCATCATAGCGCAAGTTCAGCCTTCTTAGCGCCCAATGGGCCTTGTGCTCCAATTCCACCGGAAGGTGGCAATCCAGGCCATACGCCAGCCTAAAAGGCATGGTGCCTATAGGTGTTTTGTACGCCGTTCGATAAGCCCAAAGTGCGTCTGGTAGCAATACACTCCAATTCTTCCTTGTGGATGCTACGCTCCTTTCTAAAATCTTCTTGATTTCTCTATTTGATACCTCCACTTGTCCTTGCGTCTGTGGATGATATGGGGTGCCGATGTTGTGCTTGACCCCATATTTCTTTAAAAGTGTCGCGAATTTCTGATTTCGAAAATGTGTGCCTCCGTCACTTATGATCATTCGGGGAATCCTGAACCTGCAGAAAATGTTCTCTTTGACAAACCTGCACACTACATTCGAATCATTAGTCCTTGTGGGGATTGCCTCCACCCACTTCGACACATAATCTACAGCAAGTAAGATATAAATATTTGAATTTGAGGACACAAAGGGTCCCATGAAGTCAATTCCCCATAAATCAAATACCTCAACTTCCTGAAATACATTCATGGGCATTTCTTGTCTCCTTGAGATGTTACCTGCGCGCTGGCACGGGTCACATTGCCTAACAAAATCATAGGCATCCCGGAACAAAGTGGGCCAATAAAGGCCGCTCTCCAACACCTTGGTTGTTGTCTGTGAGCTAGCATGGTGTCCTCCTGTAGGCGACGCGTGACAGTGGTGGAGAACACTCTCGTACTCCACCTCCGGCATGCACCTGCGAAGAATACCATCACTGCACTGCTTCAAGAGAATCGGGTCATCCCGCAAGCCAAATATCTCAATGAATGAAAGAATTTCTTTTTCTCTTGATAGGACCAATCCTCCGGGATGATCCCGCAAGCCAAATAATTCACAATTTCCGCAAACCATGGTTCTTTAGAATCAATTTTTAAAAGTTGTTCATCGGGAAAGGTCTCGGTAATGGGTATGTGCAAACCTTGTTCATCAACCCTCTCTAACCTAGACAAGTGGTCAGCCACCACATTTTCAATTCCCGACTTGTCCTTGATTTCAATATCGAATTCTTGTAGGAGCAAAATCCACCTAATTAGTCTAGGCTTCACATCCTTCTTCTCCATCAAATACTTTATTGCAGCGTGATCGGTCCACACAACTACCTTAGAACCCACTAAGTACTGCCGAAATTTTTCAAAGGCGAACACGACGGCCAGTAACTCCTTTTCCGTGGTTGTGTAGTTCAATTGAGCATCATTAAGCATTTTTGAGGCGTAGAAAATCACAGCAGGCTTGTTATCTACCCTTTGCCCCAAAACAGCTCCCACAACATAATCGGACGCATCACACATCAACTCGAATGGCTTTGTCCAATCCGGCGTTTGAACAACCGGAGCTGAAATCAACTTTTCCTTCAAAACCTCGAATGCGTGAAGACATTTCTCATTGAAATAAAAAACTGCGTCTTTTTCCAACAATTCCGATAATGGATTTGCGATTTTTGAAAAATCCTTGATAAATCGCCGATAAAACCCTGCGTGTCCTAAAAAGCTTCTCACCCCTTTTACAGAATTTGGTGGGGGTAGCTTAGAAATCACCTCAATTTTTACGGGGTCTACCTCAAGACCCTTGCTAGACACCTTGTGTCCTAGCACAATTCCTTCCGTCACCATCATGTGACATTTCTCCCAATTGAGGACCAAGTGTGTGTCCTCGCACCGCTGCAATACCTTATCTAAGTTATAAAGGCATTCATCAAAAGACGCTCCATACACTGAGAAGTCATCCATGAAAACTTGAAGACACCGCTCCACCATGTCAGAGAATATGGCGAGCATGTAGCGTTGAAAAGTTGCCGGCGCATTGCATAAACCAAACGGCATACGGCGGTAAGCAAACGTCCCATAGGGACATGTAAAAGTAGACTTCTCTTGATCCAAAGGATCAATAGAAATCTGGTTGTACCCCGAATAGCCATCTAGAAAACAAAAATGCGACCGACCAGCTAGACGTTCCAAAATCTGATCGATAAATGGCAATGGAAAATGATCTTTAAGAGTTGCGGCATTCAATTGGCGGTAGTCAATGCAAACACGCCACCCGGTTACCAATCGGGTGGTGACAGGTTCATTCAAAAGATTTGTAGTGACAGTGATTCCCCCCTTTTTAGGGACTACCTGTGTGGGACTCACCCACGTCGAATCGGATATGGCATAAATGATCCCTGCAGCAAGAAGCTTTATGACTTCCTTCTTGACAACCTCCATCATGCTTGGATTTAGACGTCTTTGAGGCTGTATGACTGGCTTGGCTCCCTCCTCGAGCCGTATCTTGTGTTGACAAAGTGTAGGGGAGATCCCCTTGATGTCCGCCACAGACCACCCAAAAGCTCCACGGTGGTTCTTGAGCACTATCAGTAGTTGCTCCTCCTCATCCGCACTCAAGTATGCAGATACAATCACTGGTAACTTGTCCTCCTCAGCTAGAAAGACGTACTTCAGATGCGGGGGCAATGGCTTCAACTCCAGATCAAGTGGGCAAATAAGAGATGATTGTAGTGGTGGGGGCAGTGTACCCAAATCTTCATAGTGCCTCGTGTAGAAACATGGAAGCATTTGAAGCATTTTTGCGCACTCCTTGAGTGAAGTACTCCGCATCCAATCATAAGTGACATTTAACAAACACGCCTCCAAAGGCAGTTCCGGATATGCATCAAAGATGGAAGTAATAATCACATCATCCTCCCACGAAGGTGGAATGTCCTCATTCTCATCATTTGGAAACCCAACAGCCTTGCATAAAGAGACAACTTTCGTTTGCTCCATAAGGTCCACCGCTAAGGTCCCATTATCTATCTTGCTCATCACATGAGCCATATCCAAAAATGGCTTCCCAAGACAAAGTGAGATATTTTGTTCCACATGCTTAACCATGTTGCAGTGTGCTTTTGCTTTATTAGATGCATTGCCATTGGGCATGACCATCTCAAAGCGATCATCCACAATGCCCAAGGTCAAGCGACCTCTCCCCATCTCCAAGATCATATCAGCTGTAGCTTGGAATGGGCGACCAAGTAGTAACTCATTGCCGTGCTCGTCCTGCATTTCCATAACGACGAAATCAGCCGGAAAAACAAAGCGGTCTACCTTTACCAAAACATCCTCACAGATTCCATACGGTTTCACCACAGAATTATCGGCCAATTGGATGGTCATGTTGCTTGGCCTTGACTCTTTCAATCCAAGTTTCTTGAATGTAGAAAGGGGCATCAGATTTATGCTTGCCCCGGAATCACAAAGTGCCTCGCCAAATTTGAACTTCCCGATAAAGCAAGAAATATTGAAACAACTGGGATCCTGTCTCTTTGGCGGCAAAGTGCCCATAATAAAAGCACTCACTTGCTCCTTCAATACCACAACCTCAGTGTCGGGTATTTTCCTCTTCTTTATGATTACATCTTTAAGAAACTTCCCATAAGACGGTATTTTCTCAATTGCCTCTAGCAAAGGAATATTTACTGATAACTTCCTAAAGCTGTCCAGAAATTTCTTAAACTGTGCATCCACCTTTCTTGCTTTTGCACTATTGGGATAGGGGACCGGAACGGTATGTGACCTTTGGTGAGGTGGCACATAGGGAGTTAATTTCTGTGGTTCCTCCTCAGTGGCTTGTTCTTCCTTACCATCTTCAGCTATGTCCTCAGTTTGCTCTATGACAGGTGTGGGCTGCTCTTTGACTGTTGCTTCTTCAACTGTGTCCTGCGGTGTGCTTGTGTCATCCGCCCTTGGATTTAACACTTTCTTACCGCTCCTCAATAAGATGGCCTTGGCCTGTTGGTTTCCCCCGGGAACATTGGTGTTCCCCGGAAAACCCGGATGTGCCGGCTTCTTCAAGCTTGCAATCTCGGCTGCCATCTGCGCCATGGAAGTCTCTATAGTTCTCAATTGAGCCCCGTGGCTCTGCAACGTCTGCCCAAACTGGTTCATAAATTCACCCTGTTGCTTGATTTGTTGCCCAAAAGTGTTCATCAACTCTTGATTTTGCTTGATGACTTGATTGAGCAACTCCGTGCTCTTGTCCTCTGTGACCGGTGCAGGCTTGGCGTCCGGATCCTGCAGAAAGTTATTTGGATCCTTCCAAGAAAATTTCTTGTCCTTCCGCCATGAATAGTCGTTGTTCTTGTACCCCTGTTGTTGCCTCATGTACTTGACCTGAGCCTCATCCTCGGACTCATTGTCTTCCTTCTGCAGCAACTTCTTTGCGAGAAGATCCATCTTCTCGTTCAGCTCTCTCATTGCCTTTGACTCACTGGCAACTCTTGCTTGCTCAACTGGGCCTCGTTCTCTTTCTCCCCAAGATTGCTTCCGTGCCATATTCTTCAGTATTTCCCAGCATCTTGTATCGGTGTTATTTAAGAAAAATCTGGAACCAGCCGAGTCCAGGTTGCTTCTATCATGCTCGGAGAGAGCAAAGTAGAAGATCTTCACTTGGGTTTCCTTATCCAATCCATGATGTGGACATCTCCTCAACATGACCTGGAATCGCTCCCAAGTCTCAGAATAAGTTTCACCCGTCTGTTGGGTGAAATTGTGAATCTTCCTGATCATATCATTGGTCTTCTCAGGAGGGAAGAACCTCTCGAAGAAAACCTCTACCATGTGATCCCATGATTCAACAAACTCGTCGTCGAGGTTATGAAGCCACTCTCGCGCTGCTCCTGCCAATGAACTTGGGAACAACTTGAGATACAACGCATCTTGCGGGAACATGTCGATCTTCACGATATCGCAATTTTCAAGAAACTGACTAATGTGTGCCACTGGATCTTCATTTTTCAGCCCGTGAAATGCGTTGGATTTGACCAAGTTAATCAGTGCCGGGTCGATCTTGTATGTAGGTATGTTTAGCCCCTGTTTCTTTATAGGCCCCTTTGATGCTGAGGAAGAAGACGCCTTGATCTTCTCCCATATTGTCTGTGCTTCAGCCATTTCTTCTTCTTGTTCTTGCTCAGATTCAGAATTTATATCACTTTGGTGTTCCTCCTCGTAGTAGTCCTCGTCCTCTGGTCCCGCAGATGGAACCTCAGGTGTGCGATTCGCGTAGTCGGTACTACGCGTATGCACCATGCAAAGTACCTGAAATATGAAAATCGGGGTTCAGTACAATGCTTTGAACGAGTAAACACAATTATAGAGAAATATAGGAATTTTTTAAAATTGTTTTAGAATAAAATAAAAAAAATGTGGCCTAGAGTGGCCGCTCTTAGCACTCAAAGTGCCAATAATTCGCCGTATCCCCGGCAACGGTGCCAAAAACTTGACGTGTATTTTACTACGCGCTTAAACGCAAGTATACGCGTTGAGTAATATAGGCCTTGTGAGGCCCGAGTCGAACTCAGGGATACGTGAATTATTGGAGACTTCTACTAACTAATCGCAATCAGCTAGACCGATTAACAAAGTAGGGTTTTGTTGTTGAAATTAAAAGAAAATAAAAATCAAACAAAGAAAACAATCGATTAAAGGTTAATTTAATCAATTCAAAGGGATATCCTTAGGATGGCGGTTTCACCGCGGGTCAACATTGTATTAGGTTTCATATAATTCCTCACACTTCTCTCTCTATCCGGGTAGTGGCCTGAAATGAGAATTACCCACTGTCGTGGTGTAATTCACTACTTAGGTTTAGGTTGATTCCACTGTCGTAGTAATCATTCCCCTAAACTAAGTGCATTATAAATGGTCCCTCAGTTCCCACCATTAATTTTACAACTCCTTTGTCAAGGGTTTTATTGATTAATGTAGAATTCGTCTCTATTCAACTGTTAATCCTTCTGTCGAAGTGATTAAGGGTGTTAAATTATTATTATGGTGATCAAGCATAACAATAGAAATGGAGAAAATGAATCGATACCACGGATTTGAGATAAAAATATGAATTATTGATATAAAAATGTCATACAATGCATTCCCGGGCTACTCCCGGTCCTAAAGATTGAGGGTTTTAGCCTCTCATGTTCATCTCACACGAATACATGGTAGAAATTGGGGAATTCATAATAAAAATGGGAAATAAATGGGAAAACCCCTGAACGGAGAAGAACCGGTGGATCCTTGGCGTAGAACACGAGCTTCCCCGCCTGTCGGTGGTGGAAATCGTCTTTGGCAGCGTCCGAATCACCCGGGATGAGCTTCTCGGCCTCCGTTCTCCTTTCTCTCCTCCTCGGCACTCGTGCAATCAAAAATGAGATCCTTCTCTCGTGTGGGCAGCCGTCATTAGGTATAAGTCCCTAATTAGGTCGTCAAATAACAACAACCGTCCGATCGAGATCAAAACAGATCCAACGCATATCTGCCGGCGTCGATACCATCGACGCGGGTCGATGGTATCAACGCAGCGGATTAGCGGCAGCTTTCCTTTCTTTTATTCTGAGCGCCTGTGGTGATCTCGATACCATCGACTTGGTCGTCGATGGTATCGACTCCTGTAGCGTCGGTTTTGTCTTCTAGCGACGCTATAGCTCTCCTTGTGTCGATGGCATCGACTTTCGTCGATGGTATCGACTGCATCCTCGCCAGAAACCTGAAGTGATCTCGATGCCATCGACTTAGGTGTCGATGGTATCGACTCTGTATTTCTCTTCTCGGCTGACAACCTGTGGCTTGGTCGATGGTATCAACTTCCGTCGATGGTATCGACGGAAGCAGAGACTTGTTTTTCCTGAAATTTCACAACGAGACCAAGTAAATCCACACAATTTATAATAAGATGATAAATGATGCTCACAATAGTAAAACAAAGGGGATTTGATATAATATGATGGCAAAGACCAAATTAAGTGAATTATGCAATATTATCCATGAAAATGAATAATTAGAGCACAAAACACATATGAAATAGGTCTATAAATACGACTCAAAATCATCGCATCAACTTTGAACTTATGACATTATACATTTAATTATTTAGTGCATTCATGTGTGATGCTATCATTTCCGTATGCATTATAAAGACCGTCCTCTAAAATAAATTTGTATTTGGTTTCTTGTATTTTAATATTTCCATCCCGTGTTTTTCCTTGTTTTATATTCAATTATTCACATTATATCCATGCAGAGTGTAATTGATTTATACACAAATACATATTCCATTTACTTACATTATCCCCTTAGTTCCTTATAAGAAATTTCATATCAATTTACTTAGTTTGGGGAGATTTATTCCATTTTAAGTATTATTGAATCTATAACTTACTATCTTTACATCTCATATGAAATATTTGTTTGTATATATGAAGATTTCTGCATGTTGTTACATGAATTTCCATACATTGTTACATAAATTTACAAATTACAGTTTATTAGTTTGTTTTAAGTTTATGAGTTTTTACATTATGTGATATAAGATTTATTAATAAAATCCAATTACTTGTTCTATATTAATAATTTTAGCACTAACTACTTGTTATTTCCATCCTATCAATGACAAAAGTCCTATGTTGCACATTATATGATTCCTAGTAATTATTTTAAGCATGTTTCCAATTACCTTAAATATTTATCCACATTTTATTATAACCACTTACATATTAATCATATTTATTTTGAGAAGGGTATAACTTAAACCATACAATGGAGTTTGTTCCTTATTTAAGTCCAAAGACATACAAACCTTAGGGTAAGGGTTAAGAGGTCAGGTTACATTATGTTACAACACTCCACCCCTTAAATATGATTTCATCCTTAAAATCTAGATATACTTAAACTACCAACCAACTACACTACAACCCTTAAAAAGGTTTAAGTAAAACTAATCACCACCACTGGTATTTGGGTTATAACTCAAATATAGGGGTGTTTTTATGACATACCTAGTACATATCTCCAACTAACTAATCTTATCCACCTAGGTTTGAGTTTTAGGTGCTTATGTTTCTATCAAAATAACCCTAAGGTTCACATTACCATCCAACAAGTCACAAGGTACAACTTGTTGGGAAAAAGTGGCAATACTCTGCAAGACTCAAGGTGTGAGATTTAATGTGGAAAACTCTCCCCAAGTTAAGGAGAGTAAAACCATGGGGCAATACCGGTCAACAAGCACTATGTAATCAAGAATTACAACTCACACCGCCCAGATTTAATCACCCCTAAATCCGAGTAGCTCCCCCCCCACACGAGAACAAAGATAAGGAAGAAGAGAATCACACTCAAGGTGTACAAAATCTCTCTCTTAACTTGATCTCCTCACGATGTCGTTGTCGCTCTTGGGGATTGTTTGTTACTACTACGATTGCTGATCGATCGTCTCCACCAGTGACAAGGTTGCCTACCTCGTCGTTGCCTACAATACTCATTCTAGTTGGCTCCTTCAACTAGGATTTTGGCACGCTACTGCAAACCGAAAGCCCTCTCCACCTAAGAGAGGGAGTGTGTGTCCTCCGCTGACCAGGAAAACAATCGTCATAGTCACAACACCAACAACCGCCACTGACTGATGTGCGTCTTCCTCTCTCAGATCCGCCTCCACTGTCAATGCCCTCTGTTGTGTTGTTGACTACCAACCACTACTTTGCTTCAAGGCAAAGTCATTGGCCCTCTCTTATCCACAAGAGAGCTCCACCTATTGTTCTTATTCTACGGCTCTTCTACCACAGAAGGCAGCAACAACGAACAACTGATGGGATGATCTCAATGGCCTCCCCTATGGTCTCTATTTATAGGCCTCCATCCATGTAGTTTCAACCATGACTCCTAATCCAAATCCCAGTCTCACTCCTAGTCCAACTCCATGATGCATAAAGGGAACCATATTCTTGTTTCATAATAGATTTGACTTGTATTAGGATTGGCAACACATGTCCAATTCCTTTTTAAGTCCCAATCTAATTCGAATGTGGGTCGGACTCCCATTCCCAACAATCTCCCCCTCTGGCCCATAAGGGAGATGTTGTCTTCATCAATCATCCAAAGTATCTTCTGGACTCCATCACCACCTGTGATGGGTTCCGATAGGTGGTCATTCTCCTCAAGCATGTCAGCATCCTGTTGTTTTCATCCCTCTTCTTGAAGTCCCACATTGACTTCACTTTGTTCCCAAGCAACAGAGAAGAAGTATCTTGGCCACACTGCTTCTCTCTCCATGCCCACACCTGGAACTTTGTCGGCTCCCCCTGATCGGTCAGTCGAGCACACCTGGATGAAAACCATGTTTCTGGCCTTCTACAGTAAGCTTCAGAAACCTTCTTGTGACGCTCCCCCTATCGATGTAAGTCTACATCAAGAGTCTGATCCTCTAGCCTAGGTGTAGCAACTACATCTTCAATGTATTGCCCTCCTTCCTCACACATGTTCTGTCTCGAGAAAGTATTTGGACTGACCTTCTCTAATTGGGAGCCATCACATTGCATCTCCTGTTGCATGTAGAAATCCACTTTTCTACCCTTTCTGACATCATTGAGAGAATCCCACAGCTTAGTCATGCGGCTATCTATAGAACTTCCTCGTAGTCCTCCATGATTTCGTCTTCTTTGAGATGGCTTTGACTTCTTCACTTCCTGAACCTTGTCTTTGTGCACTCTGAATGTGGTTTTATATAGATTGCAGCACAGTCTGCCTCGAGCTATCACCAAACACTCTTTTGTCCCCTAGCACTTGCCTCTGCCGAACCCGAGATGATATCCGTTCCTATCCAATAAGGAACCAGAAATTACGCTGAGTCTCAGATCTGGAACATGACGAACATCCTTGAGCGTGACAATACATCTGATATCTATTTTGACGCAGATATCACCAATCCCAACGATCTTTGAGTAGCTAGCATTCCCCATCCTCACATTGCCAAAGTTCCCTCTTCTGTATCTTGTGAAGAACTTCTTGTGAGATGCAGCATGACACGTCGCTCTCGTGTCTATCGCCCACTCAACATCATCCTTTCTATTCAGACACTGCTCTTGGACTGTAAGCACTTCCTCTGCAATAACAGTTGAATTGTTCTGCTCATCATCCTCTTGTTCTTTGGTGAGTTCTTGTGACACCCTCTTCTAGACCTTATAATCCTTCTTGAAGTGTCCAACTTTTCCGCAACAATAACATTCTTTACCCCTTGTCTTCGACTTTCCGTGGTTAGAACCGTGATTGCGACTCTGATTTCTTCCTCTTCCTCCAACGAGTAGAGCTAAACTTGAAGAATGAGATCTGGCACATTCCCTCTTGCGGATGTCTTCACTCAGGATCAAATCCCGAATATCGTCAAGCTTTAGCTTTATGCTTCCTGACAAACTGCTGACTGTTGTCACGGTAGCAGACAAACTTTTGGGCAAAGAGGAGAGTAGGATAAGAGTTTTAACTTCATCTTCGAACTTGATCTCCACAGAGTTGAGTTGCATGATTATGACATTAAAATCGTAGATGTGATCAGCTACAGAGGCTCCTTCGCTCATCTTCAGGTTGAACAAGCGATGCATCAAATATACCTTGTTCGCAGCAGTTGGCTTCTCGTACATATTTGATAGCATCTTCAAAAGTCCCACAGTTGTCTTCTTGTTGGCAATGTTGAATGCAACATTTCACGCCAATGTCAACCTGACCACTCCAAGTGCCTAATGGTCAAGGAGATCCCAGTCCTCCTGCTTCATGTCTTCATGTTTAGTCCCCGCCAGAGGTTGATGCAGTTTCTTCTGGTACAAATAGTCTTCAATCTGTATCTTCCAGAAGGCGAAGTCCTTGCCATCAAATTTGTCGATGCGCACTTTCCGGTCTTCAGACGTCATTGTCACTTCCACTTCAACCTTCCAACCTTGCTCTGATACCACTTGTCTAATAATTATTTTAAGCATGTTTCCAACTACCTTAAATATTTATCCAAATTTTATTATAACCACTTACATATTAATCATATTTATTTTGAGAAGGGTATAACTTAGATCATACTATGGAGTTTGTTCCTTATTTAAGTCCAAAGGCATACAAACCTTAGGGTAAGGGTTAGGAGGTCAGGTTTCATTATGTTACAACACTCCACACCTTAAATATGATTTCGTCCTTAAAATCTAGCTATACTTAAACTACCAACCAACTACACTACAACCCTTAAAAAGGTTTAAGTAAAACTAATCACCACCACTGGTATTTGGGTTATAACTCAAATATATGGGTGTTTTTATGACATACCTAGTACATATCTCCAACTAACTAATCTTATCCACCTAGGTTTGAGTTTTAGGTGCTTATGTTTCTATCAAAACAACCCTAAGGTTCACATTACCATCCAACAAGTCACATGGTACAACTCTCTTTAGCTTAAGGGATAAAAAAGGGTAGTTCCACTAAACATTTAGTAAAAGCCAAACTTTTGTCATATTTTAGAAAGTAGTATGTGGTAGGTGACGACTCTACCATCATCTAGTCAAAATAATACACAGAAAAAAATGTAAAAGCAATTATATTCAATTGGTGAAATACGGAAAAGAGAAAATTATCCTTATACGACGTAGGTAAATTATGATGCTCAAAGAAAAGAGTCATATTTATCAAATAGTTGTCATGTTAATATATTCATTTTATTAACTGATTTCCTATTTTATTTTTCCAATCTAAAATTATCCGATTAACATACCAACTTATGTCTAGACTACTTTAAGCATGCCAAATCATAATTTACCATTAGTTTCTACTTTTATAAATTTTTAATATGACATTTAATTTATTTTAGTTAAATTATTTTATATTTTGTTTACGGAAACTAGACCATTTAGTAGATAAGAAATATAAATTTGACATTCCTTTTTTTGTTTAACATCATTTATTTTATTATTTCATATACATGAATGTTTCTTAATATTAAAGATATATATTAATAGTGTATATTGAGTTACTATATTGATTATTTACAATCCTTTCGAGATTATTCACTTATGTGGGAAGTATATCATTTCTTATATTTCCTTAAATACCTCATTCTTATTCGAATTGTCCTCGATTATATTTATTTATATTTTCTCTGAATAACTTAGTTTTCTAGCTTATGTTAATTATTTCCAAGTTATGAATAACGTCCTATTAAGAAAACCAAGATGGGGGAATCCAATTTCTCTTTCTACTTTCCACTTATGACATTATACATTTAATTATTTAATACATTCAAGTGTCATGCTATTATTTCCATGTGTATTAATTAATACCTTCTTCTAAAATCAATTTTGATTTGTGTTTTTTTATGATAATATTTCCATCTCATGGTTCCTAGTTTTGTATCTCAAACTGTTCACATTATATTTAGGTAGAGCTTTACAAGTACATGTAATTTATTCATGCACAAATACATATACCATCTACGTGCATTATCCCATTAGTTCCTTTTAAGCATTTTACATAAACTCTACTTAGTTGGAGGTGATTTATTCCATTTTAGGCATTATAGAATACATAATTTACTTTCCTTAAATCTCATATCCAACTATTATTGTTTAATTCTAGTTTTTGTTTTCTTAAAGATGTTTTGATTTCAACTAAAAGAAGCCATCTCGGTTATCCTTTGTATTTTTTCAGGACTAATAACAGATTTCCCGTCGATCATGTTATATGGATATATTCAATCTCATTTACATCAGTATTAATTTATTAGTTACCTTATTGAGGGTGGGGAATACATTAATATATTTACATGTACATATATATTATTTATTATATGAAGCTTTTCATACATTCTTACATGGATATGTGGATTATACTTTATTAATTCATCTTTATTGTATATATGAAGACTGCCACATATTGTTACATAGATTGCAATACATGGTTACATTGATTTAAAAATATATTTTATTAATTATTTTAAGTGTATGAGTTGTTTATATTATATGATATGAGATTTATTACAAAAAATCCAATCATTTATTATTATTCATATTATTAAATTTAGTATCAACTACTTATTTCGATCATGTTAGTGACAATGGACATGTCTTGCACATTATATGATTCCTAATATTTATTTTAAGTATGTTTCCAATTAGCTTAAACATTTATCCATATTTCATTCTAACCACTTATATATTAACCTCACTTATTTCTAGAAGGATATAAATTATACCATGTTTTGGAGTTTATTCCTGATCTATATCAAAGACATCCTAACCTTAGGATATGAGCTAGGAGGACAAGTTTCGGTATGTTACATCTCCTGTGAGGGAATTGATGAAGTGAAATCTTTATACGTCATTATTTAGACCTATGTGTCGCCAATGGAAAGTAGGTATTAAGGAAACTCGAATAACCTATCTTTTTCGACAAAATCTTCACCATCGTTGCAAATTGCTAGGGTTTGAGCTTCTCATCCATGAAGTTTTCTTTGATATTAAAGTGTGGGACACAACCGTCCTTTGTTGACGTCTGTCATGCTGAAAATGGAGGTAAAGTTTTCCAGAATAATTTAGTTTAATGTGGAAGAGTCATAATCAGGACCCATCACCTTGTTGTAGGATGCTGTTTGACGGAGGATACTTCTGATTTTGAGGTTCTATGTCGTCGTGTAAGCGGGTTTATCGGTGAGAGGTGGGAAGTTGCCTTCTGTGATGACCTTATCACACATATCCATGCCCATGAAGCCATCTAGGTTTTGAAGCTATTTTCACAAAAATCTTCTAGGGTGTCAAAATGAGAAGAATAGTGGAGATTAAGTCCGATCGAGTATAGCGTGTCAAACTGTGGTTGAGGGGATTCTAGAGGTTCTTCTTCCGACATACTGCTGGCGGCACCAGAATCTCTAGAGCCCCGAGTTAGGATTCCAAAGTTAGTAACCTTGAGCCGTAATTTGAAAATCCCTAGCATTGTGCGCCATGCCAACTAAAGGGTAACCTTCATATCATTTGTATAATTCACTAAGAAACGTGCGGAAGGAAACTTCAAATTTTAACTCCTGCCTTTTTGTCCATATAGATAAGTGGTCCTAGAAAATAGAAAAATTCTAGACATTGTCACTTACCTACATGTCCACCTACCCGGTTTTGGGGAATGGGTGCAGACACTTCCTCCCATATAGTCAGTAACAATTAAAACAATAAAGAATGAGAGAAGTAGAAGAGAGAGAAAATATTTTTGTCTATAACTTTCAATCCGTATTGTATTTTTTATGAAATAATTTGCATTACAATCATTGTAAAAAATATTTTTCAACAAGACTAGTGTTGACATACTTTGAAATAATGATAATAAGAGAGAAATATAGTATTCGTATTTTAGGATATCATACACATTTTCTGAGTATAGTACTCATGAGTACAATACATCACCTACGTGTTTCCCCCAAATCATGTACAATAACTACTTGTTTATCTATTGATTCGATTGAACTTACAACAGTAATGAGTTTAGTACTATACTTTTAAATGAAGTGGATTGGATTAGCTGTTCTTAAACAATAGTTGAAACTATAGTACTTTAGTAAAATGTGTACGTTTTTAGTGAAATGTGAATTAATTTATATAGGTATTTTTTTTTAGGAATGGCGGGAAGTCCTATGATTGGGACTCCCCGACATCTATTCATTAGCTAAATCACTAATTACAAAAGACATAAAGTTTAAAGGAAAATTCTGAGAAAAAGAAAACCTATCTACTTGGCCCCTACGTACAACATTTGCTACCTCGTGGGCGACCTTGTTACATCTACGGCTAACATAACTAAAGTTACAGAAAGAAAAAGATTGCTTCATATGGAGAATGTCGTCCACAACGGAGCCAATGTAGTCCTTTCTTAGGCTGTTGCTGTTACATGCGTGGATGATAGCCTTTGCATCGGATTCCATTTCAATCCTGCTCATACCCTTCTCTCGTGCCCATACGAGCGCTTCCCTTATCGCTATCGCTTCGGTCAAAGCAATATCACCTCCTGTTGTTACCCTTGCCCCCATCATCCCAACGACCACCTCCCCCCTCGTCTCGAGCTACAATAGCTACTCCCGCCTTCCCTTCCTCCCCACACGATCCATCCACATTAATTTTAATAGTACCATGCACCGGTCTCCTCCACCTGGTTCCAGCGTCCGCGCGAGAGATTCCGCTTCCCATTCCTCCACGCTGCTGGCCTCCCGTACCCGCCCGCACGCCATGCACGCATGGATGCTCCTCCCCTTCCACCCGATTTCTTTCCATGGCCATGTAGTGACGGAGAAGCACTCCCATATTCGGAGCGCCATCCTGGAAAATCCTCATACAACGACCTCTCCAGATGGCCGCCATAGCAGCCACTATCAGTTCCCTCTCGCCGGTGGTCGTGTCATGTAGAGCTGCCTCCATGATGGATTGGATTTCTCCATCCTTCCATGCCTCCACCCATTGTTGAGTCTCCCTTGAGGTTTGGTCCCATAAATCTGTCGCATTCGGACACCTAAACAGCATGTGAGATATTGTCTCTTTTTCGGACATGCATAGCCTACACGTTCCGTCCTCAATACAATGCCTATCAAATAGCCTTCCCCTCGTAGCAAGCCCGCCCGTACATACTCTCCACAGGAAATGTGCCGTCTTTGGACTCCATCCATCCTGCCAAACACTCTTCCATAGTCCATCTCCTACCCGGTCATTGTAGCACAGTGCCTCCTCCACTCCAAGGAACCCCATCCAGTATGCAGACCTCACTGTAAACTCCCCATTTTTAGATGGCCACCACATCAAAGAATCAGTAGGTTTCCTAATGCTAATTGGGATTGCACTGATCCTTTTAGCAATATTGTCCGGGAAGCAGTCCCTCACCTTACTCTCGTCCCATCTCCTCCCGTCTTCCGTCATGAGCTCCTTGACTTTGTGGTAATCTGGGCTGCCCTCATGCTTGAACCGTCTCAGCGTGTCCACTTCCTTTGGAACCCATTTATCGTCCCATATGTCAATATCAACCCCGTCCCCCACCCTCCACTGGGTCCCTTCCTTCAACACTGCCTTTGCTCCCCAAAGACTCCTCCAAACATGACTCGGATCATACCCCCTTCTCGCCTCCCAAAACGACGTCCTTGGGTAATATCTCACCTTGAGCACCTTGGTAACTAGAGCTTCCGGGTGACAAACCAGCCTCCATGCTTGTCTGGCAAGAAGGGCTTGGTTAAAGGTATGCAAGTCCCTAAAACCCAACCCTCCCTGCCTTTTCGGTTTACAAAGCCTCTCCCAACTCATCCATGAGAGCTTCCTCTCCTTCTCCTTTGCTCCCCACCAGAATCTAGCCACCATCCGCTGTATATCCTCCATAGTACCTACGGGCAACTGGAAAACACTCATGACATAGGTAGGTATTGCTTGTGCCACCGCTTTGATGAGGACCTCCCTTCCTGCTTTGGACAGCAATTTTTTGGACCAGCCTTGAAGTTTCCGCCATATTCTTTCTTTTATGAAACTGAACACCTGCTTTTTCGACCTACCCACCATTGTGGGGAGACCGAGGTAGCAAGCATGACGATCCACAACCCGAACTCCCAAAAGATCACGCAGCTCCTCCCTTCTTGTGCCTCGTACCCCTTTGCTGAAAACAACCTCTGTCTTTTGAAAATTTATTTTCTGACCGGATGCCTGTTCATACTTGCTGATAATTTCAGCTATCTTCAGGCATTCTGCATTGGTTGCTCTAGCAAAAAGAATACTATCATCTGCGAAGAAAAGATGTGAGATACTGGGTGCTCCCCTACACGGCTTAATGCCATGTATCTGGGAGTCTCGGACAACAGTACTTAACAAAGTAGAAAACGCTTCAGCACATAAAATAAAAAGGTATGGGGAAAGAGGGTCACCCTGGCGAAGTCCGCGAGCAGGCCTCATACTCTTGGTCCTATCCCCGTTAACGGCAAACATATGCTGGACAAAATTGATACAATCCTGGATCTTGTGTCTCCATTTCCCTCCAAACCCCATCTTCTCCATCACGGTGTCAAGGAAGCTCCACTCAACTCGATCATAGGCTTTGGACATATCAAGTTTCAACGCAAAACTGCCTTTCTTCTTTCCCTTGTCCCTCTTCATGCTGTGAAACACCTCATAGGCTATGATAGCATTATCAGTAATCATTCTCCCCGGCACGAAAGCACTTTGGTTTTCGGAAACCAAATTATTCATAAGCGGCTTTAATCTATTCGTCAGCACCTTGGAAGCAATCTTATACATCACATTACACAAGCTGATTGGCCTGTACTCGCCCACTGTTTTTGGTTGCTCGGTCTTCGGGATCAGCACCACAAGAGTTTCATTTACCGCCGACCAGTCTTGTTCTCCCTTCCACCACCCCTTAATTTATATAGGTATTGTATGTGGTTATCGACATTCTTTTATACATGACATGTCTCGTACAATACTAACAAGATCATCAAACATATATTATTGTTATGTCTCATACGGTACCTCTAGTATTGTACGTCTACTACTATACTTTATATTATAAAATATGATTGTTAGTACTATACTTCTTGTAGAATGTGTGTGTATCCTTATATATAATTGTAGTCAAATGCTACAGTCTAAATGTATGCAAAAATTAATATAAATGATAAAATGTACAATACTTATGGATTTGTGAAAAAATATCTAATTTAAAAAATAAAGAGGCAATTAATATTGTACGTCTTTATATATTATGAATGTGAATACTTTAAAAAAATAGAATCTGGTCATTTGTATTGTACTTCTAGTAGGGTACTTTGTTTTACAAAATTTGACGGTTGGTAGTGTGCTTTTTGTAGAATGTGTGGGTATCCTTGTATATGAATTTTGTCAAAAATTACATTCTGAATGTATGTAAAAATTAATATAAATGATAAAATATACAATACTTATGGTTTTGTGACATTATATGAAATGTGAAAAAATAAGGAGACAATAAGTACTATACCCGAATGGTCAATCTGAGTACAGTATCTGAAAACGTACTATACTTTTGTATACTTCTCTCCTCTTTTATTATACTTTTAATATTATTTTTTTCTAAAGTATGTCAACATTGGTCTTGATAGAAAGTAGTTTTTATGACGAACCGAATGATGTTTATTTCGACCAAAAATTCCTTACAGTTTGAGAGTTATGTGCAAAATATTTTTCTCTGTCCAATTTTTTCTCTTTCATAGTGTATTTATTTTTTCTGTCACATCAACACTGACCACGTATTCCAACCACTGGATGGATGATCGGATGGGTGGGAGGGTGTGTATAGCGAAGCTCAAAAAGTAAGTCGTTTTCTTCACACATGATTATGGTTCCCAACAAATTGAGACGGAACCACTCTTTAAAGAGAAAGATGAATTATACATGATAGCGGTGTAATGGAATGGGTTTAGCCATAATCATACTGATAATCATCTGTTTCAGTAGGTACTAGTATAGGTCTAAACCCGTACCCACAATGTCTATGGATACGTGGGTATACGAGTAAGTGGTTCTAGATAAAATGTAATAGATAAAATATAATCTCTTAATGTAAGAAGAGTTACAATATGTCGTATTGATTATAATACAATAAGATATTGCTACGTATCTGATATTAACGTCACATTATCATAGTAAATAGTGCAATACTTTTATAAGTGGAAGCTGAGTTGAGTTCATTGTTTACATATAATTGTGTCAATTTCATAGCGTCTGAGTTATGTAGCATTACATGTTACTTCTTTGAAATTAAGTTTAGGTGGATTTAGTTTAATTTGTAAAAAGAATGATTAATTCTCGATTAGATGATAAGATCTCAACTGATATATGAATTCGAGTAGTACATAATCTCGTCTATTATATTAATTAGAGTGGTGAAGTATGATATAAGTAACATATCATAAAATATTTGAATACGAGGTTTGATATGCATTCCCGTGAGTAGGGTTGTAAATGGACATGAGTATACCCAGATACTTTGAAACCTATACCCTCTATACTCATTATGGATATAAATTTTTATAACTGTATAACCGTTTAACCTTATACCCATGTATCCACATCTCAGTGGGTACGGTTATGATTATATATGTACTCATATCGTGTATATTCATATACCCATTTAGTATATTTTTTATATAAATCAATTATATTAGAATGTAATAATATATATTGTCGTATTCACATACGGTAAATGTATGTACCTTACATTAGTAAGCATTTATATTAGCATGCAATGATCTATATTGCAACACTCACATTTAGTAAACTTATGTGCCTTGCAATAGTAAAATAAACAAATCTATTGAACCTCAAACACATTCATAGACACATATACACATTTAATTAAATTAAGGACATAAATTCATACTCCCATTTTTCTCATCTTTCCTCAATGTCTTGAATGATATTTTTCCATAATAGGTTCAGATATATGTTACATATTGTTGGTTGTATTTTTTCTCCCAATCTTAAGACTAGCCAACATAATTTTCAAGGTCAACATGGAGTGTCCAATTTCTATAAATAGTATAGTCAAACTATTTAATATTCACCAACAGAGACAATAATTTTCATTTGCTATTGATATTTTGATTTAGCTGTATTAACATACTAGTCTTGGTTGTCCATCTTAAGCTAATATTATATATTTATAAAATACTATATTTCTAAAAATGGTATTTTATGCGATAATAATACCAATATCACCCAACTAATGTGGTAGTTTGTTGTATCCCTAAGCTTGTAGTGTGTTATTATAGCAAGTCTATACATAACTGCATACCCACTTATCCATAATATACCCTACGGTTATGCGGATATGGGTATGATGCGGGTATAGTTTTTGAAAAAGCAAATATATACTCATACTCATACCCATACCCGTTTAACTAAACGGTTACCGTTGTTATGGATATGGCCCTAACCGCACCGTACTCCACCCATTTACAACCCTACCCACTAGTGTGCAATACAAAAAATCTTGACCGGATGATGAGCTTTCAACAGTGCAGACTTGCAAGTAGAGAAAGATACCTGGACTCGTTTACGTCCTTAATATAAATGGTTGCAATTCATTCTAAGATAATTAAGGCTCCTTTCCGGTCCCCACGTTTTCCAAAACAAGTCAACAACTTATCGGTCCCTGTTTGTCTTTTTCTTCCCGTTTCTTTCTTCCCCTTGCCTCTCCCTTTCCTTCACCGAGTGAAAACAGTGTTTCAGTTATGCACCTGACTTGGGCCGCTGCATACCAAGTCCACCTTCTAATTATTGGGTAGACGTGCTCCCCGCCCCCATGCATCGACTTTATTACGATTTAAGTCGATGTGGTTGACCTGTCAGGGTAGGGCTATCATGGCCCCTCCCATCTTTATAATCACTCCGGACAAGGCGCTGCTCGCGCGTGTTATGTAATAAGTGAAGGCCATGGAGATGTGTTGCGCAGCCGAATCACCAGCTCCAAAAGAGAGATCACCGAAGCTGCTGACGGCATCCACGGTGGTTCTAAGCATAGTCCTGGCCATCTTGCTGGGTTGTTCCAGAGTCGGCGCCTCGAAGTCATCAAGCCGGTCCGAAGAGCCGTCGTGGTCGCCGTCTCAGCTGCTAGTAGGCCTGCTCTCCACCTTGCTCTGGGCGGTCGGTCTTCTCCTCAAAGCGGCGTGCAAACCGATCACCACAGCCCCTAAGGTCCTGATCCGCCCCCCTCTAATTGCCGCGACGTCCTCCGTCAACAAAATCGCCAGGTACGTCCTGGCCTCATGGTGGAGTTTCATCCGCGGCGACTTGGGTACCTGGGAGTCCGCTACGGGACACGTCGCCAGCGTTGCCTCCGATTACTGGATGAACATGGACAATCCCAGCGCGTTGCCGCTGTTCATCGCAAGGGTGGTCAGTCGCGTGATCAAGGAGGCGTTGAAACCGATTGTGACGAGCCCCGCTGGACGCCTTTTCTTGGAATTCATCTGGCCTTTCCTTGCAATTATGTTTAAGAGCACATCTTCCAAAGGGGGCTCTGGAGGAGCAGGAGGGGAAAGCAAGCAGAAGAAAACTGTAATTGTCAGATTATGTAACGTCGACCAATTCTAGTTGTTAGTCTCACGAATTTTTCTTCCTTAATTCGTTACACAATGGAAATCGATTTCAGTACATCAAAATAGATTCTAGTATTAAGTATTTTGTTTGTTTCCGTGTACCAGACTCCTCTATTCATATCCTTACCGTACGTTGTAATGTAGCATACATAGATAGGGAGGTTGGTGAACCCCTTTCAAACAACCTATTGGTTGGCTTACACATCTAACGCAGATCTTATCCGTTAATTGATAATTGTCACTTTCTTTATTGAGCAGATTGTTGCCAACACTAGTACATAACCGGCCTTTAGTGTCAGTTATTTAAGGTCTTTAGTGTCGGTTTTTAAGCGACACCTATATGGGCGCCGCTAAAAGCTCAACCGTTATGTATCGGCTCTCAAACTGACGCCACAACCTTTCGCGCGCCACCGAAAACGCGCCAGCAGGGGTATCGGCGTCGGTTATTGCTTTGAAACCGACACCATATACCTTCACGCCACAAAAAGGGGGCCATCTAGGGCACTATTGACGTTGTTTTATTAGTGATAACCGAATGCCATATCACCCGCTGCCACGGTCGTGGTGTATGGCCCGCTGCCACGACTGTGCTGGCCAGCACGGTCGTGGTGTCTGGCCTCATTAGGAAATCGACGTCGGTTACTAGTAGGGAAACCGACACTATAACAATTTGTCGTCGGTTTTATACAAATAACCGACGTATTTTTAATGTGTTTTTTTCTGTCAGTCTGCAGACCTGCTGTGGCTGGTCGCAGGATGAGAAACCTGCAGTTCAGTTATGAACTGCAGGTTTTACAACATCCATTGATATCAGCCAACAACAGGCCACAAACCTGCAAAATTAACATGATGGACAATATTATATATATGTGTTTCACACTCATGTATAAGAACATTTAATTCATATTATTTTTTCATCACACACATGTAGAAACCAGTAGCAACCTGCAGTTCCATTTATTTCATCTCTTTTCACATTCAGACACATGTAGAAACATTCATGTATTGATGATTTTCACACACA
Source organism: Alisma plantago-aquatica (assembly GCA_963693085.1). Lineage (NCBI taxonomy): Eukaryota > Viridiplantae > Streptophyta > Magnoliopsida > Alismatales > Alismataceae > Alisma > Alisma plantago-aquatica. The sequence goes on from OY856409.1 coordinate 683,236,883, forward strand.
TATGACAATTCATAAAAATTCATTCACATTCACACAAAATTAATTATGAGAACAAAGTTATTCTTTATTCATCATTGTCATCATTGTCAACAAAATTATATTTAAAACTTCCCACTCTTTGCAGGGCTTTTGCCCAATCTTCTCTTACAACATCTAATTCATCTCTCGTATAGGGAGCGTGTACATCGAAACGCTTTGCACCTATGTTGAAGTCCTCAGTTTTAAAGACCTACAAAGAGAATGACGTATATACATAATTATAATCTTGGCGGGAGAACCAGTTTTGGACTCCCCCGAAGTCGTCAGTTTATACCTTGACGCACCACATTTCGGACAATCTTTCAAATCCACATAGTCCTTTTGAAATAATACACAATCATTCTTGCATGCGTGTATCTTCTTGGCCTTCATTCCCATTGGGCACAACAATTTCTTTAACCGGTATGTTGAGATCGGCTGCTCGTTTACTTCAGGAAGAATTTCTTTCAACAAAGACAACAATGACGTGAAGCTTTTGTCGCTCCATCGATTGTTAGCTTTCAGTTTATACAATCTCAACATAGCGCTAAGCTTCGTGAACTTACAACTCGTGTATCGTATCTCAGCATCATGCACAATGTTTCTAAACATGGGAGGTGAATCAGTTTTGGTGTGCTCTACCCCAAAACTATCCAACATCGCATCAATGATGTCTACTGGAACTGATTCGTTCACATCTACGTCATCGAAGGAAATTTCTTCTTCCACAGAAGCACTGCTATCTACATCCACTGGTTTCGCGTTTGAAATCTCTCCATGCCAGTGTCATTCTGTATAGCCTTGTACAATCCCATTGCACATGACATGACTTCTGATTTCGTCACCAGTACTGACTTTTAAGTTATTACCGCAATGCCTACATGGACAGTAGAACCTATCTCCAGGTTGTTTCCTATGTTCCTCGGAAAATCTAATAAACTGATCAAGATCAGAAATAAACTCTGGAGTGCAGCGATTGCGAATGGACATCCATGATCTATCCATTCTATGATCAAAGAGAAAATAAGTATATATTACAACAAGATTAGGGTCTAGGGTAAACAGATTAGAGTTTATGGTTTAAACTTTAGGATTTATACATGTGATGTCATTCTCATATATAATAAATATGTACCACCTATCCCATTCTTGAACACCTAATCTCACTAGTAAGTGTATAATGTGTATTGGGTTTTCAAGAAAATTTCGGCAGTATTTCCCCGTTGTTCTCTAAGTACATATGTACTTAGAGAACAAACGGGGAAATGCTACCGGAATTTTCTTGAAAACCAAATACACATTATATACTTACATCCCAAGTGAGATTAGGTGCTCAAGAACAATCGCAAGTTGGGGACTATCCAAGATTTACTCCTAATGAGTAAATCTTGGACGAATTTCTAGGCCAACATAATATAACACCAGTCCCTTGTTCATAACCTCATTCAACACACAATTTTCTTATAAAAACACTTGTGGACAGCCATAACAACATATCAATGCTTCCTAAATTAATTAATGTATTATTTTATAACACAAATCGTGGTGGGTATAACATAGAAAAAAACTCAACATGTCACAATAGAAACATGTCCTTAACCTGATATACACATATTTGTAACAAAACTCGTGGTAGCTATACCATAAAAATTAAGTAGCATGCCCAATATATAACAAAAGCAACATTTTTCCAGATTGATATAACAAAAGCAACATTAAGGTTATTCATAACAACATATGTAGTGGAGGAAACTCGTGGATGAGCGATGGTTTAAAATCTTGGTCTAATCTTTGTGTAGGTCTGGATGTGATTTGACTAGGGGACAAACTGATATGTTTCTAAGGTTGTGATTATTTAACTAATATTTAAGACAAAAGCTGGATTGATTGATTATTCTGTGATTAATAAAAGGGTTGAATTAAATATTAATTATTCTAAAGTTGTGATTAATAAAAGGGTTGAACTAAATTATCATATGAAAGTAACACAGGCCGGAATGAATTTCACCATCGTTACCTATCATTTAATGTCTTACTGCATCACATTAAGCATTAACATATATGTTGAGGTCGCGTTAATCCACTTTTGGTGTTAATTAGGGTTATAACATATAAAGCACCTATCTAAAGTTTTCATCAAGGGTTTAACAAAAAACGATTGATATGTTAGATCTGGAATATCTATGATAAGATTGGAGAGGTAAAGAATAACATCCCCTTTTCAAAGAAACAATTAGTCATGTAACCTTATAGAGAACCAGCCAAGAAACAAGCCCACAAAAAACTCGACCATCACTCATCGAGTGAGAGGGGAGCATCTGCAAAGGAAAAAAACAAACAATCAGTAGCCATATGTAGGAATACCCTAGAGGAAGAAGAGGTGGAAGAAGGGTACCTCAGCGGTGGCGGAGGAAAAGAGGAGAATGTGGCCGGCGGTGAGCAGCAGCAGACCAGCCGGAGGTGAGCAGCAGCAGACGGCCGACGCAGAGTAGCTAGAAGCAGGCCAGCCGGAGCAGAGGAGTAGGCCGGCTGGAGCAGAAGGGGCGGTGAGGCAGAGGAGAAGGTGCCGGCGAGAACAGAGGAGAAGGTGGCGGATCAGAAGCAAGCGGCGGCGAGCAGAGAGGGTGGGCGAGCAGAGAGGGCGGCGAGCAAAGAGGTACCGCGTGCAGCTACTGGTGGCACCAAGGTGGGTGGCGAACAGAGATGGTGGGCGATCGAGCTAGGGCGGAGGCCGGCCTGGAGCGCAGCGGCCGGAGGACCAGCAAACGGTGGCGGTGGAGGTGAGCGGTGACACAGGAGCGGTGAGCAGAGGAATCGTCACCGGAGCTTAAACTCTCGAAATCGAGATGAATGAAACAAAGAAAGGGGAAGAGTCGGGCTCGCGCGGGTGCTATTAAGTTAACATTAGGTGTCAGTTATTAAATAAAATCGACACATAAAACTAAAGGTGTCAGTTCTATAGAAAAACCGACACTTATTCTCAATGATAGTCGTCGGTTTTAACTAAAAAAAAACTGATGTCTATATACATATGCCGATTAAAAAAATTGTTCTCGATTGTTGACCATAGTCATTGGTTTATATAAAAAATTGACGCTTAAAGGGTGTGAAAAATTTCTCGCGGACAACGTGGGAAAACCCATAAGCGTCGGTCACTGTTGTAAAATTGACGACCAAATGTGCCCAATTTCTGTCTCGCGAATAACATTTAGTCGTCGGTTAATTAGTTAATAACTGACGTCATATGTTAAATTTTGGAGGTATTTTTTTCGCTGGAAATTTTGGATTTGGTGATTAATTTTAGGCGTCGGTTTGTTATTAACGAACCGACACTGAATAAAAGCGATACCCGTGTCTGGTCACCCTTCACAGATTGATGTCGGTTTATTTTATAAATCGACGTTGCATTGTTTAGGTGTCAGTGTATTTATACAACTGACGCCTTTAAAAGTGACGTTATAAGCCATTTCTGTAGTAGTGCAAGTATTAAACTTCGTAATCTATTTTTGTACCAGAATGTTGCCTCTTCTATGTCCCTCATGGGAAGTGGCAGCACCAGGAGTTAGCGATTGGGAGGTCCAAAAAAAATTGAAGTGCTTAATGTAGGATTTGAATCGATGACCTCAAGTACAACAATAAACACATTTACCACTGCATCAAGTCTAGCTATGTGTTTTGTTATGTCAAAATATATAGCATGTGTGTTTTATATGTATTGTGAAAATGAATAATGCATACACAAAGGATCAAACTTGAGACCTCTAAGATATGTGTGCAACCTTAAATCACTACACCAAATCCATATCTATGATGTATATGCAGTAAATATAATATATATTATCAATCTAACATTACAAACATATATATACATATATATACATAGATAACATTTTAAAAAAAAATTTTGGGCCCCTGCCCTCCCCCCATGGGTCCGCCCTTGCTCACCGGGCATGCTTGATTCACTCATGTGTCACTACGCTCCTTTTACTAAAAAAACTTTGTCGGTGTTGTTTTTACATATGTGTATGACTACCGCTTAGTATTTGTTAAAACCAAGTTATGAGCTAAGTCTAACTACTAAGTATTATTTGATCCGTAAGTAGGTCTAGTGGTAGTAACTATAACAAGGATTATTGATGCGTGTGTAGTGAGAAAAGGTTGACTTTAATTTGATTCAGATCATTCACCTATAAGTTGGCGTGACCTCTGACATTAGGGAAGTCATTTGACATTTTAACATAGACTAAGGATGTAATGAAGGCAAAACACAAATTCACACTTGCGCAACACATTGGATCTTGATGATTGGTCGGTCAATGATTTTGACCCTAAACGTTTTAAAGCTTTAGTCAGAACTTAACCTTGACTTGTATGTACACATCCCAGACCTTTCTCACAAAGCACACTCAGGACAATGGGTATCTACTCCCCCTACCCCGGCTCCCACACCCACTAACCCATGTTTCACCCCCCCATCCACTCCCTCCCTCGTGAGCCCTAAAATGACTCCATAAACTTGCAACTCATTCGTTAGCCTTAATCTGTCCCCCGACACCGCTTGCCTCCTAGCGGACACATCACGGGTGACTTCCCTCCAGTCGATGACCTTTGTAATACGAAAATGATCCGGTCAAGTGCGATACTGGTCACACGCTCGTCAAGCGCAGGGAGGAATGATTTTGAACAAGTTGAGAAGTTTTGCATTTTTGGATGGGTGGTTTTGCCTTTTGTTGGGTGATTTTGCTGGAGGAGAAGTTGATTTAGGGTGTATGACATGGCGGGTTTTAATTGGATGGGTTGGTGGAGGTTGTTTAGTGGATAAATAGATTTATTTTGCTTATAAATTTTGAACCATGATGAATTTTTTGACGAAATGTATAAAAATACATTCCAACAAGACTAATATTGATGTCCGGCCAGAGTAGCCTGGCTGGTTATGGCTCGGTAAGTCCAGATGAAGGACCCGAGTTTGAATCACGCCGAAGGCGCTCTATGAAAAGTAACATGAATTTGATTGGGCGCGAGAGGGGGTGACCGGACCACACCCTCTCATGCCCCGAGAGTTTACACTGTATGGGGGGGTCACGATTGTGACACTTCTATGGGGGTGGTTCTCTCGTAAATCAAACAAGACTAATGTTGATATATTCTTAACAAAATAAAATACAAAAATGATATGATGAGAAAAAAATATTTTTTTATAATTTCTAAACCGTGATGAAATGTTGAACGAAATAAATATCATTAAATTTGTGATTAAAAATGCTTTCAAATAAGAGTGATGTTGATATACTTTTGAGGAAAGAGGTAAAAAAGAGGGGGAAGTGATGATATAAGATTAGAGAAGTGAGGATTCCAAAAATTAAGTGCTTGAAATTAGTGTGTATGCGCTGAAAAATAGCTAAAGGTGCCTAAAGATGACTGTATAACACTAAAAAATAATAAGAAGTACCAAAAATGGTGATACGCCCACAAATAGTTGAAAATGTCTAAAAATGCCTAAATAGAGACAAAATTGGCTAAATAGCACCCAAAAATTGCTAAATAGTGTCAAAAAATTGGTAAAATTTTTGGGTGTCAAACAAACCTATTTGGACTCGTTACGTTGGTTTTGTTGTCAATACCTAATTTGGGCACCACTCTTTATACTTCTAGGTGTCAATGACCATTTTGGGCGTTAACTAACCATCTTTGGGTGTCAACTAGCTATTTATGGGCCCCATTAAGCTATTATTGGGTGTGAAGTACCCTTATACCTAATTTAATGTGTACAACCATATTTGGATGCCATTAAGTTATTTTTGGGTGGCAGACAAACTTATTTGGTCTTCGTTACGTTGTTTTTAGTTGTCAATACCTTATTTGGGTGCTATTTTTATACTTCTGGGGTGCCAATGAAGCATTTTGGGCATCAATTAACCATCTTTGGGTGTCAATTAGCCATTTATATGTGCCATTAAGTTGTTATTCGGTGTGAAGTACCCTTATACCATAGGTAATGTGTACAAGCATATTTGGGCGCCATTAAGTTGTTCTTGGGTGTCAAACAAACTAGTGGGCGCCCTTACGTAGTTTTTAGCTGTCAATACCTTATTTGGGCACCATTTTTATACTTTTGGGTGTCAATGAACCATTTTGGGCATCAGTTAACCATTTTTGGGTGTCAACAGCCATTTATGGGCGTCGTTATACTTCTAGGTGTCAATGAACCATTTTGGGCACCATTAAGTGGCTCTTAGGTGTCAAACAGACCAATGTCCGCATCGTTATGTTGTTTTGGTTATCAATACCTTATTTTGGCACCATCTTTATACTTGTGGGTGTCAATGAACCATTTTGGGAGTCAATTAACCATTTTTGGGTGTCAAAAGCCATTTATGGGTGCCATAACATCCAAAATGGCTAAATAACACCCAAAAATTATTAAATTGTTGAGTGTCAAACAAACCTATTTGGACGTTGGTGCGTCGGCTAGAGGTGTGCACACTAACCGATTAGATTTGACTAGATGCACCTCACATGATCGGAACACATGGTGGATTTACTTGCCATATTTATAAACCTAGACCAACACACCTACGTCTACTAAAACCACTATCCCACAAGAGCACGGAGTCGTGTCGTAGTATAGGAGGGTGGCAAGTATACGGTCGATCCATAGGGAGAAAAGGAGGCACTAGAGCTAGTTTTGTTTTTCTAGGTTCCTACTGTAAAGACTAGGATTAAGGGTTTAAAGGTGATTTGATTGTTAAACTAAGGTGGGCAAGAAAGCAATTAAAGGTGAGAATGAAATCTAAGTTAACCCTAGACCAGATTAAGACTAATTAAGCAGGAAGAGACTAAACTAGGTATGAAAAAGAAAATTACACTAAGAAAAGAAAGAGAAGAGCAAAAGAGCACGTAAAAACCTAAGCTAGCAAGAACAAAGCAAGAATAGGGAAAGAAGCTATCTAGGCAAGAAAAGAGCTAGTTAAGCTAATACTAGCTAAGCAAGATGGAAACTAGGGTTTTAAAGTAGTTGAGGAAGATGTGGGTTGTTTAGGGGATGTACTTATCAATTAAGTTGGGTGTGACATATGAACATTATGATTCCATTAAGATTATCAAAACCAAACAACAAGTCAGAGTCTAATAAATTATCCTAGGCTACTAACAGGCCATGGATATGCTAGGTTGTGTATAGGGAAACTAGTCCCTAACACTCCCTACTACCCTTATGAGTCTCAATTGGGTTAGGGCTTAGGTGTAATTCAATTAGAGTCTAAACAATACTAGGTTTCTAGGTTAGATGTTGTTAGGATGACTAGGGGATGAGACTAGTAAAGGGGTGGAAGTGAGGTTTTAGGCCTCCCATGACCCACATTCTAATCTTGAGAAAGCTCCATGCTAAACACACCAATTTCATCTAAACTAGCTACTTTGATCTCACAACCAGGGTTAGGAGAATTGATTATGATGTAGGAAGATGGGTAGCTATCTAGGGATCCAAGAATTGGACCTAGGAGCAAATCCTAAAATTCACACATATAAGCAATTACCCTAAATTCCCAATTGATTTCAAGAACAAACTAACAAGAAGTTCATGGAGAATGAGATAGAAATAGAATATATTAATCAACAAATGGAACTATAAAGTTTACATATCATTTTTCCCTCAACATAGGACCAAGGGGCCTAGCTACTCATAACAAAGCAAAATACAAAAAGGAAAGAGAAAGGGTGTAGATGAGTGAATCCTCTTCTCCTCCTACTGCAAGGTCATCCTCCTCCTTCCTCTTAGATGGAATAATGTGGAATGATGGTGAGAAGTAGATGCAAGGCTTGAAAAGAGGGTTTTGGTGGTGAAAATGGTGAAATGGAGTGAAATGGAGGTGGAAATGGATTGGAATGGCTAAGGGGCAAAAATGGGGAGTTAGGAGGTGGTAGAATGTAGCTAACCTCATGCTGGAGACACCACCTAGGTATATATAGGTGTGGGGGAAGCACTAGGTCAAGTAGGGGTAGTATGAGAAAAATAGTGCCAAAGTAGCCAGTTTTTGTAGGTAGCACAACCGTGATGGGGAGGGGTGAGAACGGTCGTGGTGGATGGGAACGAACGTGGTGAGAAATGGTGAAAAATCATAGGGAATAGTTCACTTTTGTATTAAAAATCCCACGGCCGTGCTGATGGCCATGACCATGGTGGGGCTAGGTTAGCACGGCCGTAGTGATCACCATAGATGTGGTGTACTGACCCAGAACGGCCGTGCAAGGGTGCACAGCCATTCTGGGTTAGTGCACCATGGCTAGTCTTTGTGGCACGATTGTGGTGATTCTAGCTTTACTTGAGGATGACTTTGTTGATTTGCAAGTAACCTAGCACGACCATTCTGTGGTACCACGACTGTGCTGGTCTCTGGATTAACTTGATTCTTTGGATTTTATTACACATCTTTTTTTCAATGGATCATTGGATACTAGGGGTAGGTTGAGGGATCATCTGACTTCACTTTGGGTCTCTCGAAGGGTAGAGAAATCCTAGGATCACTCCTCTCTCTCTTCCATCAAGTGTGTTCCAAATGCCTGAAAAACCTGCAAATAATGTCCATAAGTGCATTTTACAAAAATATGCATATTGAGGGAAATAACTTGTAATCTAACAGGTGTACATGTGATTGAAATGTGAAATGACACAAGATGAAGCCCTAAAATAGGGTTGAATCAGGCATTGTTATGTTCTTTTTGGTTGTCAATACCTTATTTGGGTGTCATCTTTATACTTTTGGGTGTCAATTAACTGTCTTTGGGTGTCAATAGCCATTCATGGGTGCCCTTATGTTGTTTTTATTATGAATTACCTTAAGTGTTTGGTTGTCAATTACCTTAGATGTGATTCAACATGTACAACATTTACATGGACATCATTTTTATACATTGGGTGTCAATGAACCATTTCTAAGCATCAATGAACCATCTTTGGGTATCAATTAACCTATATATATCATTTTTGTATTTTTTCTCAAAATATGTCAACAATAGTCTTGTTAGATTATAGTTTTTGTAAAAAATCCAATGGTTTTTGTTGAATTAAAAAATTCATTACGGTTCAAAAGTTATAAGAAAAACGAATTTATTTGTCTATTGCATAAGTTGAAAAAAAACCACCCAATCGCCATCTGCCATGTGGAGGTGGTTTGGGAGCTGGTTTGGGAGCTGGTTTTGGGCGTGCGTCACTGCGCTTGAGAGCGTGTGAGCATGCCCAAAATTTATTCCTTTATAATAAGAATACTCGTTCGCTCTCATTCCCTCTCTATCATGTGAAGGCACATGTTGCATGTTGTGGACTCAGCTGAACACAAATTTGACTTTGTCACGTGACATGTCTCTGAACTTTGACAATCTCTAGGTGACTTCAGCACGACATCAAAGCCACCTCCAATGATACAAGGATGTATGCATGCTTGAATACTTAGTCAACTACAAGTGAGTTTTTAAAATTATTATGTTCTCCCATTCATTTTTCTTGAAAACATTTGAAGATTAATCCCTTATGAAGGAGTGGTTCTATTTAGATGAATCCCTTATTAAGGAGTGGTTCTATTTATCTTATTTTTAGTTTATTTCATAGCTTTCATATTTACTGCAAGATGCATGCGCTGATTTCGAGCTCATTCCCCCGTTTTCTCTTATCATCGAGCATTTCAGAATTTTCTTTTTATTTTTCATGCCCTTTTTATTAGAGGTACTATCATCATACAAGATTTTTAGTGGATCTATCTTCTGTCCCTTAGAAGCCATTGTTCCAAGAGTAGCATGGATCATGTGGTCAACAAGTATCATTGATACCCATGCTATCATTTTTGCTATTGATAGGTAATATTTCAAATATACTAAATCTTGCTTCCTTTTCCTTGATGTTTGCATTTACAAAACATTAAGAACTCTATTAGATTGGGGTTTTGATAGTTACAAGATTTCAAATATAGTAGGGTTTCTATTTGTAAGCTATATTAAAGGTAGGTAATTCATCTTGTTTTTATATTTATATCTCTTTGTTTTCTCTCATTTTTCTTGCTATGAATGAATCATTAAAGATACCTTTACTTTTTTTGTTATCATTGTAAAAATAGAAGTCAGTTGTTGGACATTGTGGGGGTGCAAGTCAAACATCAGAATCTGAATATGGTTTTGGAATTTATATAAAGCTTTGTAGTGTGTAATTTTTTTTCAACCACTCTAATGATTAGTCACTTCTTTCTACACTTTTCATCTCATTAAATTTCTATATTTATTTATTATGTTGGATATTATTGTTATTAACTTTTCTTTAATCCCTTTATATGCTTGTTAATATAAGAAAACAAATCTATTTTATTTTTATTTGCTTATATATACATATTAATTAGACCTCTTTAACCAAATAAAACCTAATTTTGATCTAATTATAACTGAGACAAATTTGAATTACCCAATTCAACCCTAATATTACCTTCCATTATATAATTTGGTCTTATATTAAAACTATATAGGTTTTCCCTATTTAGATGGATAACTTAACAGACATAATTTTGGTGTATATTGAAAATTGTTTCAGTAGTAGGGATTTCAATGTAGGATTTTCTACATTCATTCAATATAACCTCTTACATCAGAATTAGAGAACAATTAGTTGTTAAGTGTAATATTTGATACAAGAGATAATTAAATGATAAGGAAGAGGTGTATGAACATGTAATGAGTAAAGGCTTCATACCCAATTATCTCTTTTGGATTGAACATGAAGAAATCCCTAGATGTGAATGACAACCTCCATGTCCATCTATCCTTTTAGGATACAACATCAATGGGAAAACATTGGTGGTTGTTGCCCAATATATTTGATGTCTAAGTTCCTGATATAGTAATGCAAAAAGTTATAAAAGAGGAGCTAACAAATATGTATGCTGGAAGGTTTTATGAAATGCTAAAACAAGATGAAGAACCTATAAGTCATGGTTATAAGAACCATTTTAAATTTTCTTACCTGGTATAGATGTTGAATCGTAAGGTGAAGACTTCTTAGACTAATAAGTCATTTACATCCCTATTGAAGTTATTAAAAGATGGTTTCCATATAGAGCTGAGTCATCTCCTAAAAGTTTCCACTAAGTGAAGAGGTTGATAAAATATTTAGAAATTGATTATGTGAAGATTGATCGATACCCAAATTGTTGTATGATATATTAAAGGAATTTGCAACAATAAATTCATATCTTTGTTGTGGGAATTCTCTATACAAAAATAAAAAATGCACCATAAAATCTACCAAAATTCCCTTAAAGACATTCTTTCATTTTCTCATGATTCATAGGATACAGAGGCTTTTCATGTGCCTAATTGTGGTCGAGGATATGCAATGGAACCATAGCTTAAGGGTATAAGATGGTAAACCACGTACATCGGAAAACTTGCTTATCATAGAAAGAATTAGAAGCAATGTTTTAAGAGATTGATCATGAGCCAAAGAATATTCATTTAGGACTATAAAGTGATGGGTTCAATCCATTTGTCACCATAAATGTTTGTCATAGTACTTGGTATGTGTTGATGATATCTTATAACTTACCCACATGGTTATGCATGAAATATTTTTTTTAATAATATTCATGTTGATTCTTGGTCCAAAAGAATATGACAATGACATTGACATATATATAGGGAAATTAACTTAATGAGATACAAGAATTATGGGAAACTGGTATCAATACTTATGGTGCTTTTGCTAAGATTTTTTTATAGTGACATATGCTATAAATGACTTCCTACATAGGCCAACCTTTTGGTGCATAATATAAAGAGGAAGTTTTCTTGTCCTTGTTAAAATACCAATACTAGACGATGCAAACTTAAACATAGGAAAAACATTGATGTCTAGATTATAAACACTTCCTAGGTGATGGAGATCATTACCAACAATATAAAAAGAACTTTGAGGGAAAGACAGAGTACAAACAAGAACTAATATTTTGAAAAGTATTAATTCACTATATTGAATTTGTCTAGAGTGTCGCATGAGAACAACCCAATCATATTTTCTTCTATTCCTAACAATGCTTTTATATTAGGGACTCAATGGACACAAATTGGCATGTGGTTTTGAATATCACACTACATGATATGTTCAATAAGTCTGAGATAGAAATTTTTTTTGTTGAGTTATCATAATGGGAATCAAATCTTGAATATATGGACACCATTTATTGGATGAGGTAGGATATGGATGGTTCAACTATTGTCTATCACAATTCTTTCAAGCAAGATATAAAATATGATGAATGTATATTCATCTCATTTGGAATATTTATTTCATAGTCTTAAACATAGATTTTATTCTCTTTTTGATAATTTTCTAGAGATAATTACAAATAGTCACTGTTTGACCAATAATGCAAATTCTTATCTTTTTTTTATCTATATTTTGCAAATTTTCCCTTCAAAGCAGAATTCTAACCATGTCAATATGTGAGTCGACCGACTCATTCATTGTGGTTGTTTCATATATGAAGGATGTCATTTCTCAGAACCCAGCCGGTTGTTTTGGCCCTCAACTCCACCATTAGTATTTCTTATTCAGTAAGTCGAGACAAAAATTTTCAGCTTTCCAACCACTCGGTTTAATTCACCAACCGAACATCTCAATTACCTAAACAATCACCTCATCTTGCTTCACAACCAAGTTCCCCCAGTAGAATTCCAGCACCTCAAGTTAGGATTCTCTCTTGCCCATGTGTTCTTGATCATCAACCGAGCGATTCACTTCTTTAGATGGTTGGTTTGAGATTACTTCATGACAAAGACTTGGCCGAGCCAAGGCGCCACCACCCCATTTCCATTAGGGTTTGACCGTTTTCCTCGATCCAGGTACCAACAACCACGAACTAGGTGGTTCACTTGGTGAATCGATTGGTTCGCACCCGATAACCATCCATGCAGCTGTCGACCCTCCTTTCATTTCCACCCCTACTTCTCCTATAAAAGGAGGAGGGGACTCCAAAAAAAAAGAATACAACTTTTTTTATTCGTTAATTTACTTTGAGAACTTGTTATTTCATTGTTTCATTTTAACCTTTCTAGTTCTTCAATAAAGTAGCATTTGTTCGGAAGATTCCAATTCTCATTCTATTATTTTTGGTTTTCTTGTAGAGAGAAAGGAACTAAGAGGGAAAGCCATTTCATTGTCTCTAGCTAAGATCCTACTCAAATTCTTTCTCCTCTAGTCTATGGCATCCTTTGTTCCTTCCATTATTCTACCTTTGATTCCAATGGATTGTGAGTAGTTTTCATATCAGGGCCTGGTGAACAGCCCCATATCCATAGTGTAGACTAGATTAATTTTTATACATTATTATTGTTTAAATGTTATTTTGTTTGGATAATTTCCGATCTAAATGACTTGATCTCTCATTCTGTCGAACATTAGTCTTGAGGGATGTGGCTGCAAAACCAAAGGTTCAAAACAACCAAAGAAATGCATAAGGATTCAGATGATACCTCAGAAGGAGCTTTGTTAGGATGTTTGTGCTAGGATCTGTCAATGCCAAGACAAATGAGTCGACATGGAGTTTCACTTTTTTGATTGCATTTGCAAATAGTTTTGCATACCTTCTTCTAACTATTTTTATCGTATTGATTCCATCAATTTTATTTCACATTGGCTATGGTGATAAAAGCCATAACCTTGACATATTTTTCCATTAATTTAATCAACAAATGTTTATTAATCACTCTTTTCTTTTTTGCAATTTACTTCCCACTCTTAGATAATTCTTCTCTTATTGTTCTAACCACAAAATTTTCTTTTTTCCTTAGCATAATTATCCTTTACTTACTCTTAGCATAAATTTTATTTCATTGCAATTTTACTTCATTGTTCTAGTGTAACCAACCATCAAATCAATGGAATTTCTTTTTCTATTCAAATAAAAAAAAACCTTCAAAAAATATTGTTCAAATTTATTTGGGTTCACAAACCAATCATAAAAATGTAGTCCTGTGGGATCGACCCTTCTATACTAATAAACAACCTTAATTGGTAGCTTTTGTAAGAAAAGATTAAACCATAGGATAAAAATCCCTAGTGAGTTGGTATGGTAAACAATGCATATCAATTTTGGCATAGTTGTCGGGGACAATGAATTATCTTCTCAAACCCAAAAATTTTTGAATAAAACTTTTTTTCTTTTTTTGTCCTTCCAAGTACCATTCCGGAAGTGATACTCCTCTTTGTGCCGAGTTTCTATTCCAGAAATACATTTTTTCTGCAATCGATTAATTATATTTGTTCGATAATAACTATGCATGTGATGCGCACAACACAATAATTTTGCGCCACCAGTTTTGACCCAAAAACTGAAAGGACGTTCAAACGTTTAAATTGACAAAACCGCTTTAGGATGGACGAGGAAGAAGTAACCTATAGAATTGAGTAGGCACTTGTTTCTCAAAGGGAGGCCATGATGGTTGGGTGTGCGACTCAAGAAGTAGCTTTGTGTGCAACCTCTATAACCGAACAAGAATCCCTTGAAGCCTCTCTATGGAAAGCCAAAGACAAAAAACAATTGAAAGACTTCTCAGTCCCCAAAACTACTAATGCACAACACCCTATTGTGCCACTCAACATCACAACCATTCAATTCGAGATCCTAACCAATTGGATCACTATGCCTGAAACTAACCCTTTTTCTAGAAACAAAGGTGAAAGTTACCAAGACCATATTCAATGATCTCTGGTCTATGTTCCTTACATAACATTCCAGATGTTTCTAAGGACACCATTCAACTTAGATTGGTTAAAATTTCTCTTTCTGACCAAGCCAACAACTGGTATAATGATATGGAGGGTGGATAATGTGTCACAACCTGGGAGGCACTACAATCCAAATTTTTAGAAAAATATTACCCCCCTTCCCTCTCTTATGAAATCATTGGACAAGTTACACTTTTTTCTATGACTCCAGGTGAATCACTAGGAGAATCTTGGGAGACGTTTAAGGACCTTCTCAAACGTTGCCTCCACCATGATATTTCCCAAGATCAGTTCATCAAAATATTTTACTGTGGTGTTGACAATGACACCAAGGTCTTCCTTGATTTCCTCATCTAGAAGAAATTTCATGTTTCAAAGATTACATAGTGCTTGGGAGGTTGTTAAACGCACTTCTAAAACCCAAGAATGATGAGGAACCCATGGAGTCCTCAAGGTAGCTAAGGCAGAGGATAATTCTTACATCAAAAATATTATTGAAATCCTTAAGATTATTGCCTTGAAACAGGATCACCCATAGCCTTCTTTTAGTTCCTATAAGAGGAGAGAGAAACCTCAACAAGTAAAGGTTGTAGACTCTATTTGTGAAATTTTCTAAGAGTATGATTACTCCACCCTACTATGTTAATATCTCTATAATGTCCCCATGTAGCCATAAGTTGGACAATAAATCGAGAACCTCAACCCCATTCATAGCATTCCAGGTCAAGCCTATAGTATCCCAAACTAGACTAGAAACCACCTCGGATTCCAATATGGGAACCCTTCAGGTGCTGGAAATGCTACTCAACTTCCTCCCCAACAAAGACCCCCTCATCCTCAAGCCAACAATCGTCCACCACCAAGATTTCCCAACAAAAACAATCAGTGGAACTTTGGGAATAGAGGAATTCATTGGGGTAATTCCAAAACTATGGGCTCTACCAAGGGAAACAATATCAAAATTTGAACCAACCACCACTACAAATGCAACAACACACTCCCTCTCCTTTCGACAGTGAGACGATATCTACCTTGGAGAATATCGTCCTTTCACAATAGGCCCACTAAAAGGAAACTGATCCTCAACTCGCTCATCTTATTTCTCAACAAAAATCCCCAACTAGCACTTTCATTGGACAACCAGAAAACAATACCAAGCATATAAAACAACTAAAGGTTGTGACTACCTGATCCGACCTTACCACTATAGAAAGTCTAACCCCTCCCCACCAAAATTTTTACCAAGGAGAAGATGATGAAATGATTGTCCAACAAACACTTGCATCATTAACTGCATAAGAAGACATGCCCATATATAAGCTATGATTGCCTTTTCCTAGACGACTGTAGAATACCCAGTTTGAATCTAATTTCAACAAGTTCAAAGAAACAATGAGGATATTATGTGTCAATCTCCCACTTTTGTACGTTATGACTCAAATTATCGAGTGGAAAAAGTTTTGGAAGGCTCTACTGAACTGTAAATACATAACTAAAGAATCTAAAACTATAAAGCTAGCTAGAACCGCGCTAGACATTATTCAAAGTAAAATTCCATGTAAATGAAAATATTTGAGATCCTTTGCGATCACATGCACTCTTGGAGATTCTACCAGCCAATCAAGATTGGATGTTCTGGGAGATATCATCTCCATAATTCCCTTAAGCATGTGTAGGAGACTTGGTCTCAATAATGCATGACCCACTCATGTGAGTATTCAACTGGAAGACTCTTCAATTACCAGACCACTAGGCATTATTTGTGATGTGCATGTTAAATTCGGTAAATTTTACATCCCATGTGACTTTATGGTGCTAGATATTAAGGAGGACCGTCACTACCCACTTATTTTTGGCAATCCATTCCTTGCTACCATTAGAATGCTTATTGACATGGATGCAGGACTTCTCACCCTATGAATGGGAACTAAATTTATCAACTTCTAAGCCTCTAGAGGTAACATATAGTATACCAAGGAAGAAGAGGCATACTTCCTCGACTGCATTGTCCAGTTCAATCAGAAGCAACAATAGTTCCTTGATTCTGAGACCCCACTAGTAACCAAATCCTAGATCTCCCTGTAGGAAAATCACATTGCTAGACCAGTCACCTCCATGATGGAAGTTATTGAGGTTTCCTTATCTCCTATCCCTACTTTTGTAACACCCACCCAAAACCTACCCTATCCACAATATCATGTGGCTCCCATCTTCTTTCCCCCTCTTCCTTTGAAGTGCCCATCTATGATTTTAGCCAGTTCCCTCATGATTTGCCACTACCTATTAAAACTCAAGAAGCCCAACTGACAGTCAATGATCAAGTTCTCATTTATCATCCTTCCCTCATTAACACCAGTGCCCCTAATGGTGGGATGACTAGGCATCCACACCTCAATCATTACTTTTCTCCTTTCAGTAACAATCTTTATATAACTAAGATCCCTCTTAATTATTTCCTATCACATGAAAAATTCAGTTCCCACTCATAGGGTGATAAAAATATGGAGTTGGAAAGAGGGTGTTATATTGACTCCACTGATTTCCTTACAGCCAATCAAATCATCTTTGCTTGAGTTCTTTGGAACATGTCTTGTATGACTTGGCACATATGTGTATACCAAGCACAACAATTGGGGTCAAAATGGAAGGGTCCCATGACTTACAAGACTTTGGAGGCAGCACGAAGTATACCAAGGAAGAAAAGGCATACTTCCTCAACTAAATGAAGTAAACATAATGCAACCACAACTTACCCTTAGAGGATATCGACCCTTTGACAATAAACTGGGCACTTGCTAGGAGTAAACCCATCAATTTTCTTTCATCCATCTCAGATTTAGGATTTCAGTAATGATTTCGCTCCCCTATCTTCCCTTTTTCAGCATTATATTTTTGTCATTTCAATTGTTACATGTAGTTTGCTTTTCTGTTTGCTCTTTTTTTGAAAAAAATTGGCCTTTATCTGGTCTGCAGATATGAATAGATTTGCACCATTATACCCCTTTGAATTCAATAAATCTTCCTTGCAAATTTTTTATAAATCACCATGATTAGAAATCACCATGTCACTTAGGACCCCAAATTAGCATCACTCCTTGGAAATGTTGGAAAACTGTATGGAATCAATAAAAACAAAAATTGAATTTTCACTATTTTATACTATAGTTTAACTTGTCATAAATCTTGTATAATGTGTTGACAAAAAGAATCAATAAGATGAAGTGACACTCCTCAAATAAAAAAATGCAAGTTTATAAGAACATGAACAACCCTCCTCCTTCATCTCTCAATGAAAAACAAACAGAACCACCTTCTGACAAACTCCATGTCTGGGGTGGCATGCTCTGCATCTCAATTCTTCCATACCCCATGTATCTATTAGGGGTGTACCATTAAAAGATTCCAAAGAGCACACCAAAAAAATGTGATCAATTTAACTATAGTCCATGAATAAGTAAATCTTGAGTTGAATAGAGGAGGAGTCATCTTCTTCCGTACCTCCTTCATCTTGTTCCTATGCAGAAACTCATGCAAAGAAAAAAAAAATAAGAGTGTCAAAGCAGAAGTTAGATGAAGTATGTTCTCTACAAAGTCCTCATTTAGAAACAAGCTATAAAGTATGTTTTAATAGGGAATATAGATTTTTTTGTTATGTGGTTCTAGGAGGTTGGGTTTCTTGGGAAAACAAGGAGGTAAGGAATAAAGTGATGGCTATGAGGGTGAGGATAGACATGTTGCTAGTACAAATTTAAACTATTTGTGACTTTATTTGCTTGAGGATAAGCCAAGATTCAAGTTCGAGATATTTTGATGAATGTATATTCATCTCATTTTAAACATATATTTCATAGTCTTTTCCATATGATTTTATTCTCTTTTTGATCATTTTCTAGAACTAATTGCAAATAGTAACTTTTTGAACAAGAATGTAAATTCTTATCTTTTTCATCTATGTTTCACACATTTTTGCTTCAATGCTCAATTATGACCATCTTAATATGTGAGTTGACCAACTCATTCACTGAAACAGTCATTTCATATATGAAGGAGGTCCTTTATCAGAGCCCAGTCGATCGTTTTGATCCTTGGATCCAACATTAGTATTTTCTATTTAGAAAGTGGAGACGGACGTTCCTATCTTTCTAACCACTTGCTTCAGATCACCAATTGAGAATCTCAATTCCCTAAATGATTCCCTTAGCTCTCTTCACAACCAAGTTTCTTGCCGCCACAACTTAGGGTTTCTATCTCATCCTGCGTGTGCTTGAGGGTCAACTAGGCATTTCACTTCTTCAGATGGTTGGTTCAAGACTACTTCATGAAAAAGACTTGACTAAGCCAAGGCACCACCACCCTACTTTGATTAGGGTTTGACCGCTTTCCTCGATACATGCCCCGATAGTCATGAACTGGGTGGTTCACTTGTTGAACCAACTATGCCCAACAATAGTCAGATCTCCTTCCATTTCCACCCTCCTTCCCTTATAAAAGGAGATGTGACTCCATAAGAAAGGGATCTAACCTTTTGTACACACAAATTTACTTTGAGTACTTGTAATCTCATTCTTCCATTGTAATCTATGTATTTATTCAATAAAGTAGCATTCATTGTTCAACTTCCAATTCTCATTCTATTATTCTAGATTTTCTTGTTGAGAGCAAAAAACTAAGAGGGAAGGCCATTTCATTATCACTAGATAAGATCCTACTAAAATTCTTTGTCCTCAAGTTTATGGCCTCCTCTCTTCCTTCCATTGTTCTCCCTTTTATTCCCAAGGATCGTTAGTAGTTTTTCTTATCGGGGCATGGGGAATAGCCCCATAGCCATAGTGTAGACTAGCTAGATTGATTTCTATACATTGTTGTTATTTAGATTTTTTTGTATAGATAATTTCTGATTTAAATGACTTGATCTCTTGTTCTGTCTAACATTAGTATTGGGGGATGTAACCACATAACCCAAGGCCCAAAAAAACCAAACATAAGGATTCATATGACACCTCAAAAGGATCTTTGTGAGAATGTTTGAGTTAGGATCTGTGGGCGCCAGGACCAATGGGTCCATAGGGAGTTTGACTTTTGTGACTGTATTTGTGAATATTTTTGCATTCCTTCTTCTAACTAGTTTATCTTATTGATTCCATCAATTTACTTTCATGCTGGCTATGGTGGTAAAACCCATAACAATGCTATCTCTTTCCATTGACTCAGTCTTGTTTCCTCAACCACTTATTTTTCAATCACTCTTTTCTTACTTGCCATTTACTTCCTACTCTTAGATAATTTTTCTCTTATTTTTATAACCACAACTCTTTTTTTTTGTCCTTAGAATAAATTTTGTTTACTTTCTCTTCATATAATTTTTATTTCCTTACAATTTCACTTCATTGTTCTAGAATAATCAACCATCCAACCAATAAAATTTCCTTCCTTGCTCAAATAAACAAAAACCTTCCAAAAATATAGTTCAACTTTATTTGGGTTCACAAACCAATCTTAAAAATGTTTTCATGTGGGATCGACCCTTCTATACTAATAAACAACCTCAATTGGTAGTATTCTGTTAAAAAAAGGTCAGACTCTAGGATAATAATCCCAAGTGAATTGGCGTGCTAAACGACATGTATTACAAGATTATATCTATTTCTTGTGGTATTCTATATCTTATGGGATCTTTTTATTCTAAACATTTACTTAAATGTAGAGAAGGATATTTAATGTTTCTTGTCAACTTATCCTTAAAGGAAAAGTCATGGTTCTTATGTTAAACTAATGACAAGTGATTGAAGAGGACAACTAATTGTATCCCAAATTAATTGCAATTGGGATGTGATGGTCATAGACTTTGTTTCTTCTAATATGTAATTGTTATTCATATGTGAGATAGATTGTCTTTGTATGCATTTGTATTTCATAATTTTTCTTCCTTGAAGAGCATACATGGCTAGGAGTCAGCCATACTAGCATAGATAAGTGGAGTTCAAGATTCACCTCCACAAGAAGAATCACCTTCAAGTGTTACTTTCCTTGTTGAAACTAGGGTAAGTAGGGTTAGATTGGGATAGAGAATTAGAGTTACGGTTCCTACTGCTACTTCCACTCTAACTATAGTTATAGTTGAAAAGCAACTACAATTATAATTCTTACTCCTACTCCCTATTCTAAACCCACTTTGTTTAGTTAGTATATTGCATTTTCAAAAGCAACTCTATTCTCTCTCTAGAAAGCCTCTGTTCCATCTCTAAAATCACATGCTCTCTAGGCCAGACCCATAATGGGGGCTGACCAAGGTGGGGCGGGCTCCTCCATCCCGACCCCCACCTCCTCTGAGCGCAGGCCACCGGACTGGCATTACCCTAAGGCAGACGTCACAGTTGGGCGATCATGGGATGATACCATCTCGAAACCGATGACTGTCCATCACAATTTCAAGCCTTTGTTGATTCCAGGAGATAAGAAGGTGTTGGAGTTCAAAGAGGGAGATACATGACCTTGGATGACTTTCTTTGAACTGGTGGTGATGACAATGGACGAGTACCATAAATTCTCAATCATTATCCAAATCATGGGGAAGAAGGCCATTCGGGAGCAGATTCATGGTTGGATGTTGAAGAACTGGTGACCTAAGGGGGACCTCCAGCTCTCGTCTATGGCAGGGGGCTCTTCATTGCTTGCTTAGCATCAGAGAGTGATATGGTAGTGCCACTAGAACAAGGCCCCAGGTTCTTCAACAACCAGATGGTGCTTTAAAGATGATGGACCCCAGAAGTAGATCTAAGGTGTGATGCCCTGAATTCCACGCTAACGTGGGTCACTTTGCCGAAGGTTGGTCACCACTGGACCAAGAGGGCTATCTCTATAATAGATTGCGACATTGGGGAACCCAAAGTCATGGACTTCTGGACTAGAGGGGATATGGAAGGAGCCGCCCACATTTGCGTAGACCTCAGTGCAGAAAGGACTCCCCCACCTATAGTGATGGTTTCATTTCCTAATGGCAAGACACTGGAGGTGAAGGTGATGTATGATGCTCTGCCTGAGATACATGATTGATGCAGGGTGTTCAGACACCCAATTGGCCAATGTCTGGGTCTTTGTGAGGCTCACAAAGAACCTCCTTTGATTCAGGGCAGAGATCCAGTGAACAACCATCAAGTGAATAGAAGAAAGCCAAGGAGAGATGGCTTGAGCTGCATCAGACCTCCCCCACATGTCAGTTCGTCTTACAGTGGTAAAGCAAGAGAAGCAAGATAGAAAGAGAAGGAAACTAACAATACCCATGACACAAGGATAATGACTACAGAGGTCACTAGTACATAAGAAGACACAGTTATTGAAGAAGGGGAGGTGGTTGTGGTTATGCCTGACCCACCCAATACTGACAGAACTCGTCATAGAGAGGATGAAGTCATTGAAGACACCTACATTGATGGCAAACCTTTTGCAAAACTAGAGAATATGGACAACCAAGAGATTCCAACAACAAGTAACAAAAATAGGAGCCCAATGCAGACAAGGAGTACAACAATAAAAGGAAAGAAGAAGGGAACCCCTGACTCAGGTGGAGGAAGGGAGAAAAACAAGGAGATCATATGACTGTTCTCACATGGAATGTGTGAGGCACATCCCTTCCCAAGACACATGGTAAGTTGAAGAAGATCATCACTGGTATGGATGAAGAAATAATCTTCTATTTTGAAACTAAAATCAAGAGGAGAACGACAGATATAATTAACACTATTTTTCCAGATGGGTGGGGCTATTTATCTAACCTTACAGAGTGTGAAGGTGGTAGGATTGTGATGGGTTGGAACCCAAATTGTTGGCAGGTCAAGTTGATACAAATGACTGACCAGATCATGACAGTTAGCTCCTTCAATATGAATGGGTTCTCCTACATAATCTCCGTAGTGTATGGTGAAAATCTTGATAAAGATAGAGAAAGATTGTGGAGAACAATCAAAGAAACCACCCAAGAATACATTCCCTGGCTGGTGCTGGGGGATTTCAATAACACTAGAAATGCCAGAGAAAAACGTGGAGGCTTGAGAGTGCCAGACAGAATTCTGGAAAGCTTTAATAATGTCACCAAGGATGCAAATCTCCTTAAACTGAACATATATGATGGTATAGTTTCTTAGTCAAACAAACAAAATAAAAAAAGAAGAATAGCAAGCCTACTTGACAGGGGACTTGTTATTGAGTCCTGGTTGGATGCCTTTCCCTACACTGCTATTAACATGGATGCCCACTCATTCAGTGATCACACTTGGACGAGGGTGTTCCTCTCAAACACAAAACAACCTATTAGATCTTTTAGATTCCTTAACCTATGGTGGGAGTGGATAGGGTTCAAGGAAGAGAAGGAGAAAATCTAGAATAGTACTGTGTATGGGAACCCCATGTTCGTTGTTCTTAAAAAATTACAACTCACAAAAAGCAACCTAAAAGAGTGGGCTAAATAGAAGGTGAATATCCCGAACCTACTTAGGAAAGCTAAAGAAGATTACAGTGAGGCCACAACTTGGCTGAGGCTAAATCCTTTGTTACAGGAAGCTATGGACAGTGAGAGACAAAAGGAAAAAAGGCTGAATGACATGGAGAAAGCTCAGGAGTCTTTCCTCTAATAGAGAAGTAGAATTATATGGATATAAGATGGGAATAGAAACTCCCGAGCCTATCACATGGCCATTAAAAAGGTTGAAATGAGAGACACGATCTGGGAGCTCATTAACAAACAAGGTCAGAAAGCTAGAAGCAGAGATGAGATATCTAAATAGGCAATTGAATACTTCTAAAACCTATATAACGAAACTAGAACTGAAATCCAGACATGGTACATCAATACTCAGAGGAAAGTTACTAATCAAATGAATAACGACCTTGACAGAGAACTGACTAATAAAGAGATACATGAAGCCCTCATGACTATCAATCCTACGAAAGCACCCGGTCCAGATGGGTTTAACAGTAAGTTCTTCCAGCATATGTGGCCTCTCATTAATTAGGACATATGTGATGTTGTTTGATGGTTCTTGAATGGAGGTAATATGGTTAGAGTTGTTAACCATTGGTTTATAAAGCTAGTACCTAAGAAAAAGGAGGCCATGGAGATGGGTGATTATAGACTGATAGCTTGCTACTCTGTTCTCTATAAAATTATTTCCAAGCTACTGTCCATATGACTAAAAGCAATTCTAACACATATCATCTCTGAGGAACAAAATGCCTTTATACAGGGAAGGAAAATAGCGGATTCCTCCCTTTTGGTGATGAAATTATTTAATGACTTTAATATCAAAAGATCTAATGCTAAGGCCTGCATGAAGATAGACATAAGTAAAGCTTATGATCATGTCGTTGGGAGTATATGTGGGAGCTGATGGGTATGCTTGGTTTCTCTACTAAATGGCTGAACACAATGCGTCAATGTGTAGAAACGACATCCTTCTCCATTCTCATAAATGGTGCACCTACTGGTATGTTTAGAGTTTCAAATGGCCTACGCCAAGGTGACCCCTTATCCCCACTACTCTTCACCATCATCATGGAAAGGCTCACTACGCTCGTTAACGAAGCTGAAGATAAAGGACATAACAAAATGTTCAAAGTCAAGAGAACAATTGTTATGTCTCATCTTATTTTTGCTGATGATGTGCTACTCTTCTCTGCGGGTCATGCGAGCATATTGAGACAAATCTAAAAGGTCGTCATCCTGTTTGGAAAAAGCAGTGGGTTGTACATCAGTGCTATCAAATCCCGTGTGTTCTTCTCCAAATATTGTGACATAAGAAGAGGAAGACTTAAGAAAGTAGCTGGTATGAATAGAGGGAAGCTCCCTACCAGGTACCTGGGTATACCTATTGCGGGGGGAAGGGGTACTACAATAGATTTCATAATGTGAAAGGATGAGATAAGAGACAATATCGAAAAATGGAGTGATCTAAAGATCTCGATGGTGGGGAGACTTGTTCTGGTCAGAGCTATGCTCCAAAGCAAAGTCAGATTCTGGGCATATATGTGCCATATTCCCAAACCAATGCTTGACTCCATTAAATCTTTGTTTGCTCGTTTTGCATGGGGAGGTAAAGCTCATGGCATAGCCTGGGAGAAACTTTCTAAATCGTTCAAGGAGGGGGGTTACAACTCACTGAACCTGCTGATATCATGAGGATCAATACTATAAAGAGAATCGATAGGTTTCTTCTGATACCTAACAATGTCTGGGTTAAATGGACGATAACCATATATGGGAGGAATCTTCAGTTGAATGAACAAAGTAAACCCTCTCCTGTGTGGAGGAACATGTTCAAGATCTATTCCAAAATCCAACACAAGTACTCTATTGATGGCAATGGTGCTTGGGCTTGTGTCACCCATTCACCATGGATCAACAGTGGCTCTACCGTGGGTTTTGAATGGACAAACGTTGTTTGGGTTAAAAATTACTACCCCAAATGGAGTACGCTGATGTACAGAGTTGTAATGAATAGGCTACCCACTCTTGACAGAATAAGCAGATGGGGCCTTATGATGGATACATCTTGTCCACTGTGTCACAGTGATGAAGAGTCAATACAACACACCTTCTTGAGTTGTAGGTTTTCTACAAATGTCTGGTCTGTTGTCAGGCTTACGAATGGATAGGGTTTAGTCCTTGGTTGGAGCATGGGGAGCATCATCCAGCATCTGCTGACCAAAAGCTAGTACAACATATCTGATTTTGAATTCAACTGTCTATGTCTGGCGGCTACATGCTTCTTTTTGTGGTAGGAGAGAAACAATAGAGTCCATAGTAGGACTGAACACACTGCTACCATCCTGGTGGATGAAATAGCTAAACATATAAGGTGGAAGTGTAGGGCCAATAAAGATTGGCTTTGTAACCTAAATATACAAAGTAGAACCTACTGGGATCTTGGTATATAACCCAGTGGTGTGCTTTACTTATGTGGTTTGGTTCCAGATGCCATGTAGTGTTTTTTTGTATAGTATAGCGTAACTATACCTCCTTTTGGTAATACATATTTACCTATTTCCAAAAAAAAAAACCACTTTCTTTTCCATTCCAACTCCCACTTCTTAACCTCATGAAATCAATAAAGAAACACCTCCAGAAACACGAGGTAGAGGTCCCACCATTATAATAAAGTTGAAGCCTAAATTTGGAAAGTTGCATCATGTGGTATTTGATAAAAAAGGATTTCAAATTGAAGAAGTGGAAAAACAATTAAGATTAATGTGTGGGATATTATCCAGAAGGGAAAATTTGTTCCCCATGGACAATTATTGGCCACAAATGCCTCTATCTTGATTTAATATTACAAGGGGAATTTTATTAGTATTAATTTATTATGTTACATTAATACAATAATATGCATTGAAAAATTATTATATATATCAGATTAAGAAAGTAGATTTTTACATGAATGGACATCCCAAATCTTTAGATATGGTGTGGGCTCACATCAGGACTACTCTAACCAATTAGAGGGGATTAAATGAAACCAAAGTATAGGTCTAAATATTAAAAGGACATAGAAACATTGATGAACAAAATTTTAAGGATCTTCTCATTGATCATGAGAACACTATAAATGGCATACACTTAAAAATCTGATGTGAAAAGAAATACTTGGATAACTATTAAGTTATCAAAACCATAAATGACCACTTTGGTTTGAGATTTAGTATATTCAATAGATTATTCAAGCAGATAAACCATTTTATTGGAGCTAAAGGTTTTTCAAGCAAGCATCATCAACTGGTAAGAAACAAATATATATATTTGTATATGTATGTTTAAGTTCAAATATAAATTCTAATTTTAATATTCAAATGACTAAAATAATTTGGGGTTAAAAAGAGAACTTGGGCATGCTCCCAGTAAACTACATTTCTTGAAAGCTACATACATCATGACACAAATACAATGATGATAATGAATAATGTATATTACTTCCACCTATATATTTTGACAATATAATGATTATATATTTATTTAATATAATTATTCTATACTTCTTGTACCTAATTCATTAATATAGTGATTTTATATTGGTATTAAAACTATATTGGTATTAAAACTATATAGTGATTTTATATTGGTTATGAAGACTATATTTCTCAGGATATTGTTGATCTCTCTTGTAGTTTCCTTTCTTTTAATTTGTGTTTTATTAAACGACAAGGCAATAGAGTAGCTCATGCCTTGGCCATTGCTGCCTGTCATTTTGTTAATCCTCACATTGTTGGTGAGGATTTTGAGGATCGGATCCTTGTACTTGTTGCAAACGATTTGATTACTTAATAAAATGGTAGGCGCCCTTTCTCAAAAAAAAAAATATTGGTATTAAAAACATGGGGAACCATCTATATCAAGTTAGGCAACTCGATTATGAGGCCACAAGTGACATAATGGAAGAGCTCGATGATGAGTCTATAAATCATGCCACCAATCCTATAAAAACAAGCACACCAAATTGGTTGGATGTGGGCATGACAAGATGGTGCGTGATGCATCTCTTGAGATGCAACTAATGAAAATTTACACACTAAGAATAATACAGGTATACAGTGAATGATTTAGTGTTACAATATGTGATAGTCACCATTGTTTAGGGCTATCAATGGGGAGGGTAAGGCTCTACCCTTAACCTTACCCTATAGAGGGAAGTGGGTAAGGGTAAGGGTAATTATCCTTCTCTACCATCCCCGTACCCTTACCCTCTTCTCTATTGAGTAAATGGGGAGGGTAAAGGGTAAATGGGTAATTTTGATACAAAAATAATTTTATAAAAAGACTTAACGTATTTTAAGGTGGTTCTTAGGGTGCTAAAGATTGAGTCACACCTTTATTGACTTGCATTTTTACAAATTTGAATATAAGTAGGACAATGTTATACTTTCATAATATGTTTAGACACTAGTCCAAGAATAAAAAATAAGCATCTATTTCTAGTCAAGTCAATGTGGTTATATTTTATCATGTTGAGGAAGCTCTCTTATTGATTTCGCTCTTTGAATAGGGACAAGTAAAAAATTATGTGAAAGGGGTTCAACTATTCTTCCAGATTTGCTTCTGCAGGGAAGTTTCTCATCAATAATGGTCTTCATAGCAACAACCACTCAAACCTAATGGGTCAAAGATGGGTAATACAACCAAAAAAGGGATGCATAGGTGATTTCAAAACACAGATAAGGAAAAAGGAAAAATCCACATGATTAAGAAAGTAGAGCAGAGGCTAAGGGAGTGTGTGGTCATCATTTTCCCATTGTTCCACGTCCCTATCAACTAGTTCAACATTTAATAGTTATATATTACAAGTATTTTAGTGTGAGTGGGGGGTGAGAGGCATCCTGTAACTTGCAAGCTTTCTTGTTGAAAAAAGAGGGTGGAAATTTAACTATAATCATCAATATATTTATATATTTTGTTAAACAAATGGGGGTAAATGGGTATTGATAATGGCCAACCTTACCCTCCCCTTTTAATGTGGTGGCGATATGGGAAAAGTGTAAATGGGAAATTGGTAATAAAAACATTTTCCCTTACTCTTACAGTACAAGGTATGGATAAAGGGTTAATAGGTAATACCCTCCCCATTTTATACCCTACCATTCTTTGATAAATTTAGTTTTATGAACTATAGGATATTACTAAAAATTTATAGTTTGAGGTGGAAGAACAAAACAAATTGAAGAAGAAAATCATGAGGGAAATGTCAAGAAAATTAAATGCAATAATTGTTGGTATTTATGCCAAAAGAGCCAATAAAATGATGATTGTATTGGGGCATCATATACTTGATTTGATAATTATAATAGTAATTTTGTCTATTATGTTTATCTCAGTCATGAGATGATGAAACCGATAGAAAAGATGTCTAAATAATTATGTTACTATATGACATATGTCTTCAGCTTGAGACCTGAACAATGAGATCATATGTATGATAAGAGTACATACATTTTCTTATCTCCCAAGTAGGATATTACTGTGGAAGTATAATAGACAACAATAATATCTAAGACTAGAATGTGTGATGACTGATAACAAAATCTTATTAGTCATGGTATATGATAACAAACCAAACCCGTAGGTACTTGTTATAGAACAATGTACCAGACAAACCCACGTTGAGAGTGATATATGGAGACCATGGAATGGTAGTCAGAATTAACTTTGAGTTCTTAGACATGAAGTTACTAAACTCATCACATTTCGTTCGATGAAGTTTGACACCATTCAATGTGACCTTAAATAAGGGTTGTCATAAAGGTGGTGCGAGAGTACGTTGTGACGCATGGGGATTGACCGTGAGTGATGTAGAAGGGATTTGTCCCTCCTATCAGAGTTGATATCTTGGCCACTTGATAAGCGAGAATTAGAAACATATAGCCATACTCATGTGAATCAATATGTGATATATGAGCTCACATGCATCGCAGACAATCTTCTCTAGTTCACAGAACATGGATTGAATATTAAGAGGATGACAATTACATGCCTCAAGTTCAATCTGGATATCAAAGATAAGAGAGCTATATAATCACTATAACACTAATCATAGATTCTAGTTTGGAGTTGTTCTACAACATTCCAATCACTTGGGTAGAAATGATGTGTTTCTAGATACCCCTCATTGCTTGTGATGTCATAAATTAGCAATGGACATTCACTACCAATGTAAATTAGGACCTATAGGGTCACACATGTAGGATGCACCTAGAATAGGAGTTTACTCATGAACAAGGTTTTACTTGATTATGAAAGTGTTTAGGAATCAATAGCTAATTTATGACATCACAAGAAATGAGCAGAATCTAGCACCATATCAGGTAATTAGAAAGTTGGAGAACAAGTTCAACCTACAATCAATGATGAGTGTTATAGTGATCGTATATTTTCTTTCTCTCTGATACCCAAATTGAGCTTAGGGCATGGAATTGTCATCCTATTTATATTCAATCCATATTCTTTGAACTAGAGAAAATTATATGAGATGCATGTAAGATCACATATCACATTTTGAGTCATATAAGTATGGCCATACTTTTCTCACTCGTGCTTATCAAGTAGACATTTTATCGATCTCTCGTAGGAGGGACAAATCCCATCTACATCACTAACAATTAATTCCCATGTGTCACAACGTACCTGAGCATCACCTTTATGGAAAACCTTATTCAAGGTCACGTTGGATGATGTTAAGATATGTTGAACGACATGTAATGAGTGTAATGACGTCAGGTCTAAGAGATGCAATCACTGCTATCACTATGAGAGCTGATTCTGACTACCATTCCACGATCTCCATGTACCATTCTCAAGATGGGTCTATTCGATACAGTATTCTCTAACATTTACCCATGTGTTTGACATGATATCCCATATCATGACTAATGAGGCTCTATCATCCGTCAATACACACTCTATTCTTATGTATTACTATCATCTATTTTGTGTCAACAGTAATATCCGACTAAGGACATAACAAGAATGTATGCACTCTTATCGTACATATGATCTCATGGTTCATGTCCTAAACCTAAAAACATATTTTTTCGAGCAACATCATTCTTAATAGATCTGCCATGTTTATTTCATCACATCATGATCGAGAAAAATATAATAGATGAAATTACATTTGTTAATCAAATCAGGTATCTAATGACCCATAAAATTATTATATGATTGGATCTTTGGGCATACATACCAACAAACTTCCACTCGCACTTAGTGCAAATCACCCACGAATCTTATTCCAAGTGGTCTTATCATGTCCATCATGTTTATGATGCACAAGTGCATTTGTAATAGGTTAGCAACATTTGCTATCAGTTGCTACTTTGCAAGTCCTGACATCTCCTAACTGTATGACCTCTAGTATGAGATGGAATGTAGTAGTATGTTATTTGGGATTCCTAGCCTATATATTATCTCCATTTTTGTCACAATATTCCTACTAAGTCAATAATGGTTGGAACGTCACACAAGTTCATCCAAATGAGCTTCTTTATCCATACAATATCTTCTACTGAAACAACAAGGTACTTGGATTCTATTGAAGAATTAACAACAATGACTTTCTTAGAACTAGTCGAGGTTAAAGTTCCATTTTGAGGTCAAACACAAATTTAGATTGTGATCATCAATCGTCTTTGTCACTTTGTAAGCTCGCATCAGTGTAACGCTTTACACCCAACTCTTCCTTATTACTATAACTAAGGAACCAATATTTTTTGTTCTTCTCAAGTACTTAAGGATATCTATGTAGTAGTCCAGTGACCTTCACTAGGATCTAACATATATTTGCTCATCATGTCCAATACATATGAGATAACAGGTTCTATACATAACATTGCATACACGATAGATCCACTTGCAAAATGCATATGTCATCTCACTCATGTTTTACCATTCTCCACAAGCACTGTGCTCTAGGATCTTGAGATATTAATTCCATGGAATATGGACAAATTGTTTCTCATTGAGTCATGTATGTTGAACCCCTTCAGCATCTTGCTAATGTATGTCATCTTACTTAGGTTAAGAAGCTTTCTAGATCTATCTTTGTAGATCTTAATTTCTAAAATATAGGATGCATATAAAACCTTCATAGAGAAGGTATTTCTATCTTGGTTTTAACATCTGTATGATAAGGAAATCATTCACAATCATCATGTGGAATGTAAATAGGCTCCCATAAACTTCTTGTAATCACATATTTCATCTTCATTCTGAGTAAAGTTAAATTCTTTCATTGTTTTTTCAAATTGAAAATTTAAACTGTGAGATGCTTGCTTCAATCCATATGTTGAGCTTTGTAGCTTATAGACTTTATTTGCAATAATTGGATTTATAAAAGCTTCAGGTTGTGTCACATACACATCCTCTAAAATATTCCTATTAAGGAATTCAATTTTAACATGCATTTGACAAATGTCATAGTCATATTAAGTTGTGATAGAAGCATGATCCTGATGGAATTAATCATGGAAACTAGTGAAAAGCTTTTTGTCATGTTCAACACCTTAAATTTGTTTGAAACCCTTTACAACCAATCTGTCCTTATAGGTTTGTACATTACCATCCATGTTGGCCTTCTTCTTGAAGACCCAATTGCATCCTATGGGTTTTACCCCTTGAAGTGGATCCAACAAGGTCATACCTTGGTGCTGTACATGGAGTCCATATTGGATACAATGGCTTCAAGCCATTTCCCATGATCTGGTCTCTCAATAGATGCTACTATTGGGTCATTGTCTATGACCAAGTTACCACCTACTTGAGTCACAAGATAACCACATCTTTTAGGCTCAAGGTGTTCCCTACTATATCAACTAGATTCTTGTGTTACATCAGGAATTTGAGATTCCACAATAATTTGGGATTCTTGTTGTTCCTAATATACCTCTTTAGGTTGAATTTTTTATTGTTGGTTTCAAACTTTTGAGTTCTACTTATCTCCCACATATTCCTTTGGGATTATATTCCTCTTTTAAAATACAATCATCCTGTAAACAAACACTTTTGTTGTCGGATTGGAATACAAAAGTAGTATTCAACAAAATAACATTTATGTGATCTGTGGACAAAAAATTTCAATAAACAATTTTCTTATATAATATTTCATCCCTAACCCATATAAAAATATAACGGGACACTTCCCATGCCATATCCCATATAGTGTCTTTTGAACCAATTTAGACGGTACATTGTTTAGTGTAAAGCATGTGCCCCAAATGAAATTGGAAGATCATCTAAATTTATTGATGATTGCACAATGACTAATAGGGTGTGATTTCTTCTTTCTAATACATCATTATGTTTTTGGTGAAGTTCATTTTGATACATTATTACAGTATGCCAGAAGGTCCTCAAACCCTTGGTTCAAAATATTTTCTACATTGATTATATAGAAGTGTTTTAATACTTTTTATGAAAATGGTTATGTACTTCATTGATGATCTCCTTAAAGACTTCAAGAGATTTAGACTTGTATTTCATTAAATACAAATTACCATATCTACTGAGATCATCGGTAAATATAATGAGGTATTGGTAGCTACCTCTAGCATTTATTCTAAAAGGTCTATATACATCCTAATGTATGAGTCCTAATAGAATACTCACTCTCCTACTATTTCTAGTGAAATGAGATTTTGTCATATTGCCTAACAAATTAGACTTGCATGACTTTCTATTGGTTCAAAAACCAAAAGAGTCTAAACAATCATCTTTGTGGATTCTAGAAATGCATTTCTTATTTATGTGTTTTAGATTACAATGTTATATGTATTCACTGTTTGAGTCATCTACTCATTCAATATATGTGTTATACATATTTTCCTTTAGAACTATCAAATATAGACTATGAGATATAGGGCTTATTCTTTAAAATAAAACATCAAGTATTCATTATATTCTTGTCCATACAAGATACATAATGTTTTAATGATAGGTACATAATAGTAATTCACTAATTCTATTACATGCCCATTAGGCTTGAATGAATGACAAATTCCAACTGTATTTGCAAAAACTCTTTCTCCTCACCATTCTAGCTTAATTCTTTTCTGGTACTGAAATGAAGATCTCTCTTTCCTTCTTCTTCCTGAGTTCCTACAGATAAAGTGGGTAGTTCCTTTTCCATGTCCAAGTAGGTGAAAGTGGTGGTACTTCCCTTCCTTATTCACTTGTCCCTTTGCTTTAAGTTCAAAAGACTTTGGTTTCTGGCTAGCTTTATAACTCTCCTTAGCTTTTCCTTTTCCCTTAGACTTCCCTCTACTGATCATTATCAAAGACTTGGGTTTGTCCTTCTTCATCTACGCTTCAGCTGTCCTCAACATGTCAAATAATTATGACAACAAGTTGTCAAAATTGTCCAGGTTGTAGTTCATGACAAATAGGTGGTATGACTCCCACAATGACCACAAAATCACATTTGTGGTGAACTCCTGGCCCTAGGGAAATCTTAGTCTATCAAGGTTCTCCACACACCCAATCAACTTGAGTGTATGGGGACCTACTGGATCTCCTTCAACCATATTGAACTTGAACGATGCCTTTGAGACATCATATCTCTCTTGTCTTGCATGATCTTGGTACATGTTCTTAAGATGTGTTACCATCTCAATAACATCCATGTTCTCATACTGCCTTTGCAACTCATAGTTCATTAATCGTAAAATCAGGCATTTGACATCCATGACATCTTTACAATGCTTCTTGTAAGCATTCCTATCAGCCTCATGCACGGTGGGAGTGGGTTCATCAGGTTCTAGTGTGTCCAAGACATAGAGCTTGTGCTTGTGAGAGAGAACAATTCTCACATCCTGAACCAGTCATGGAAATCATTCCTATTTAGCTTTTCCTTCTCAAGGACCAATCACAATGAAAACATGTTTGTGTTTGCCATTAGATTCTACAAAAGAAATTTTGCAATTAATGTCAAACACTTATAGTTTTATTTGATAAGTCTAAATATATTAATAAGGCTTTAATAAATTAGCACTCCCACTATTTGTTCAAATTGGTAGCGCTCACTACCAATTTCGAAGATTGCAGTGAACAATCTCTAGTAAGCCTGGATCCAGAAGAATTATGTCCTTACCTAGCCAACTTTGGCACTCACAACCAGTTATTAAGGTAGAAAACATTTGCCAATTGCATGAAATTCTTGCATAGATGGAATGTAGAACTCCTTGTCATAACCCATCTCTATGCTTCGAGGTGCTCAATACCATTAAGAATACCTAGTTAAGCCTAACCCAAAAGCCAACAGGATAGAATATGCACCCTATGGAGGTAGACCCACATATATATTATCATACTTCCATGAGATAGATGGAGCACCATGCTATGGTGTGCCCCTTTTTAGTCGATCAAACTTTTCATGTGTATCACTTATAGAAAGCTTCTAAGAATTACAATTTAAATGAGGGATTTTTATTTATAAATACATATACATATCTAATTACCACATACTTATAATATGTATCATATACATCAAAACATACGAGAGATGGTTATTTCCATACTAATACAATTTTTTGGAGCCATAAGGAATTGCTACCACATAAGGTTCACATTATATGTACAAACCTTTTCTTGAAAATATGCTACTGGAATAGGTTGGTCGACTAACTGCACCCTCCAGTCAATTGATTGGACTTTGCCATCGGTAGATTGGCTTCAATTGGTCATTCGACTGGCTCTGGCTCATGCGGTTGATTGGAATCCTTCAATCGATCCGTTGGGCCTCCAGTCAGTTGATTGTATCCTCAATCCTCTGTTTGATTGACTAAACTTCCCAGTCAATCAACTTGCCTGGTGCAGAACGCCTTTTCTTTTCTAAAATAAAAAATTGAAACTATTCTATTTTTATTGAATATTACACTATAAATGTAAAGTCTCGAATTACATTTGAGGGAATTATAGGAAGGAGAGAATTAATTTATATTTGGAGAGAAAGAAAGAGGCTCGGTATGAAAACTGAATAAAAGGTAGGAATAAAACCAATCTACCATGCACACACATCCATAAGGGATTTTGGCCATAACCATACATACATCCACCATAGAATGATATTAGGGTGAAGAGTATTGATTGCATATCTATCATATTAGATACATACATAAATATATATATACATATGTCGACAAGGAGTGGCTCAAGCAGTCAAGCATGGTGTCCCCTAACAAAGGAACTCGAGTTCAAATCTCAATTTCTGCCTTGATTTATCATCGTCCCAGGCGTTCGGCCTCCGCCATGGGCGTGGGAGGGGGGAGAAATCTTTCTCTCTTAATCCCATATATATATATACATACGCTGATAAGGAGTGGATCAAGTGGTCAAGAATGGTGTCCCCTAACAAAGGGACCTAGGTTCGAATCCTAGTTGTTGCCTTGATATATATGTGTGTGTGTGTATATATATATGAGATTGTATGTGGTATTTAATCACATATGGTCACTAATCATTTTAATCGCATCATACACAATAAAATAAATCTGATCATATCAATTTAATTCCCAATACCCCATAAATCGATGTGGCTTTGATACCATTATAGGGATTTTAGGAAAGCAAATAATGTAGGACAAAAAAAATTCTACCTGTAGCCCAAATAAGAAGATCACGTAAACAACAATGTATTTAGGAAAGAAGGTTTTCAAGGTATATACCTGATCCTGGAGAAAGTCCAACGGCAATCCTTGCATCAATGTGTTTTCCTCAAGAAACAGTCAGACTATTATCGGTGGAGGCCTCCTGGTTTTGAACCATAGATATTGGTTGACGACATCCTTCTAGCATGGTAGAATGGCCTTCACGCCTCTATATAGTGCATGCGGACCATCTGGAACTCCACTTTGTACTACCAGAGACAATGAGATGGAGTTTCCGCTTTGATGTCAATGTGCTAGGACTGACTTATTCTTCCTAGCCGTCTCTTCCTTTTATGAGTAATTTTACTTACTTTGGGCTCTCATATTTCCACAACTGTGATAGGACACCATTTTCAGCATTAGTTCAGTCACCTTTAAGCCTTAAATACCCCCTTTTTATAGGAGGGCCCGGGCCAGAGTTTCCAAACAATTTGGGAGTCGAAGAGATAGATTTTCATAAATTTTCAGTGTTAGGAATCAAGAATCGGATGGTTCACTTTTAAAACGTTAGTTTGCAAGTGAATCAGACAGTAAAACACTTGAATTGGTCATTTCACTATATTTTCTATTCACAAACATATTGGCTTTCAATGTTAAAATTAATATACAACATGCCATCAAAATCAATCCTTGATCCAGTCTTACGAATCACTCAATTGGTCGATTCACATTCTAGACTGGTTGGTTGACATTCTTATTCATTCGATTCACATTCCAGTTCAGACAATGTACAACCAATTTTGTTTAAATTGACTTATCACTTGAGTCGGTCGACATAACACATGAATCGGTCGAATCAACATTTGAATCAGACGACTGATATCCCCCATCGGCCAATTTTCAACCAATGTTGTTTAAGTTGAATACCTAAACACTTTGTAATAATGTTAAACTTTATTCATGAGTAAAATCATGTTCTAGGTGCATCCTATGTGTGTGATCCTATAGGTCCTAAGTTACATTGGTAGTGATTGTCCATAACCAATTTATGACATCATAAGCAATGAGAGATATCTAGGAAAACATCATTGCTACCTAAGTATTTGTAAAGTGGGGGAACAACCTACATCCATGATGAGTGTTATAGTGATTGTATAGTTCCTTTCTCTTTGGTATCTAGATTGAACTTGAGGCATGGAATTGACATCCTCTCAATATTCAATCGATGTTCCTTGAACTAGAGCAAACTGTATGAGATGCATGTGAACTCACATATCACATATTGAGTCACACAAGTATGGTCATGCTTTTCTCGATCTTTCTTATCAAGTGTCTAGGATGAGCATCACCTTTACAAAACCCTTATTTAAGGTCACATTAGATGATGTCAAAATATGTCAAAGGATATGTGATGAGTGTAGTAACTTCAGGTCTAAAAACCACAATCACCACTATCACTATGAGAGTTGATTGTTACTACTATTCCATGGTCTCCATGTATCACTCTCAAGGTGGGTCTGTCCGATACACTATACTCTAACATATACCTATTTGTTTAACTTTATATCCCATATAATGACTAATGAGACTATGTCATCAGTCAACACACACTCTAGTCTTGTGTAAGACTGATGTCTATTTTGCTTCAACAAATATAATGGACTAGGGACATAACACGAATGTATGTACTCTTCTCATACATATGATCTCATTGTTTCGGTACTCAACCTGAAGACATATGTCATTAAACAATATCATTCTTGAGACATCTACCATTCTTGTATCATCATCTCATGATTGAGACAAACATAAAAGATGGAAATACCTTTATCATTATCAAAACAAGTATCTAATGCCCCATTACAATCATCATATGATTAGCTATCTGGGCATACATACCAATACAAGGACAAACCCAAATCTGTGATGATGATCAATAAATTCAAAGGGAACCCAAAGGTTAAAGGAAAATCTAAGAAGAGTTATAAAGCTAACCAAAAGACAAAATTTTCTCCACTAAAAGTTGAAGGAGTGAATAAGGTAGGGAAGTGCCACTACTATCACCATCATGAACACTGGAAAAGGAACTGCCCTCTTTATTTGGAGGAACTTAGGAAGAAGAAGAAGATAGATATCTCCACTTTAGGACCCATTATGAAGTAAGCTAGAATTATGGGGAGAAAGAGTTACTACCAATATAGTTGTAATCTATCATTCATCTAAAGGGCATGCAATAGAATTAGTGAATTTCTATTATGTAACTACCATTAATGAAAACATCATGTATATTGTATGGACAAGTGTATTATGAGTAATGCATGTTTTATTTTAAAATATAAGATCTTATATGACAGTGCCATATGTCTTATAATCTATACTCTATAGTTTCAAATAAAAATGTGTATAACATATATACTGAATGACTCGATGGCTCAAACAATGGGTACCTATAACATTGTCATCTAGAGCATATAAATGAGAAATGAATTTTTGCAATCCATAAAGATGGTCATCTAGACTCTTTTTGTTTTTGAACCTATAGAGACATGCGAGTCTTATTTGTTGGGAAATATGATTAAATCTCCTTTCACTAGAAATAGGGGGAGAACGAGTGTTCTATTAGGGATCATACATACTGATTGGCACCGACCTTTTAGAATAAATTCTATAAGTGGTTACAAGTACCTCATTATATTTACTAATGATCCTAGTAGATATGTTAATTTTTATTGAATGAAATACAAGTATGAATCTCTTGAATTGTTCAAGGAGATCATGAATGAAGACATAACCAACTTGGTTAAGGTATTAAAAGCACTTTGATATGATCGATGTGGAAAATATTTTGAACCGGGAGCTTGCGGACTTTCTGGAAGACCATGATAACATATCACAATGAAATCCACCTGAAACATAATGATGTATCAGAAAGAAGGAATCAAACCATGTTAGTCATGGTGCAATCATCAATAAATCTATTTGATCTTCCAATTTCCTTTCTAGGGTACATGCTTTACACTAAACAATGTACCATCTAAAATGGTTCAAAAGACACAATATGAGACATGGCATGGAAAGTGTCTTGATATGTTGTCTATAAAGATTATAAATGAAAGGTTATATAAGAAAATAGTTTCTTGAAAAGCTTCCACAAGTGTTATTTTGTTGAATACTACTTTTATATTCCAATCTAAAAACAAAATTGTTTGTTGCTAGGATGACTATATTCCTAAAGAGGAATTTAATTCCAAAGGAATATGTGGGATACAAGTACAACTCAAAAAGTTTGAAACCAACAAGAAAACATTGAACCAAAAGAGGTATGGTAGGAACAAGGAGAATCACAAATTGTTGTAGAATCTCAAGTTCCTTATTTAACACAAAACCTCCTAGATCTAGTAGGACATGCCTTGAGCTTAAAATATTAGGATATCTTACAGCTCAACAAGGAAGTAAGTTGGTCATAGAAAATGAGCCAAAAACATTCCTGGAAGTTTTTGAGGGACTGAAGTCTGAGAAATGGCTTAAGGACATTGGATCTAAAGATGGACTCCATGTACCCCAACAAGGTATGACCTTGGTGGATCTTCCTGAAGGGGTGAAACCCATAGGCGCAATCGGGTCTTCAAGAAGAAGACTGACAAGAATAGTAATGTACAAACCTATTAGGACACATTGGTTGCAAAGGGTTTCAAACAAGTTCATAGTGTTAAACATGATTGAAATCTTTTCACCAGTTGTCATGGTAAATCCATCAGGATCTTGCTTGCCATTGCATCATATTATGACTATGAGATTTGGTAAATAGATATTAAAACTAAATTCCTTAATGTAAATATTATAAAGGATGTATGAATGACACAACATGATGGTTTTATAAATCCATCTAATGGAAATAAAATCTGTAATCTTTAAATGACAATATGTGGATTGATGTAAGAATCTCAAAGTTGGAATCATTGATTTGACAAGACAATCAATGAGTTTGAATTAAGTCAAAAGAAGATGAAACTTGTGTTTACAAAAGGTTAGTGGGAGCATATCTGTATTCCACATATTGATGGGGAATGGCATCCTTATGGTGCAAATGTTAAAACCTGGCTGGGAAAGTACCTTCTTTGTGATGAATTTAGGTGAATCATCCTATATCTTAGGATTTAAGATATATATAGATAGATTTAGAAAGATTCCTAAGCTATGTAAGAGCACATATATTGGAAATATGCTGAAGGGGTCAACGAGAGAAACATTTTCCATGTTCGATGGAATTAGTCTCTCAAGAGCCTAATGTGACAATTCTTGTTAAGAATTGGAACACATGAGTAAGATTCATATGCATTCACAATTGGATCTATCATGTATACAATGTTACATATTGATCCCCTGGTCACACATGTATTGCACATGATGAGAGTGTATCAGTCACATTCCACTAAAGGTCACTGGACTGGCATAAAGAACATCCTTATGTACTTGAGAAGCACTATAGATCAGTTCCTTGATTATGGTCATGAGGAAGATTTGGGTGTAAAGGGATACACCAATTCAAGATTTCAACATGACAAAGAAGATTAACAATAACTATTCAAATTTGTGTTTGGCGATGAATAGAATTGTAAGCTAGAAAAGTGCCAAGAAAGAGACATTTTCTAAATTCTAAAATAGAAGTTGAGTACCTTGACGTTTTAAAAACATTAGAGGATATTTTATGGTTCAAGAAGTTCATTTAGATGAATTTGTGGGAGGTTCCAACAATTGATGACATACTAGAAATACTATGACAACAATAAATCTATTGGATAGGCTAGGAAACCCAGATAGCATAATATGGCAACTCATATATGAAAGATTGTACAACAAGGAGATGTGAAGACTTGAAAAGTGCAAACTAAAACAAATGTTTCTAATCTGATACAAGAGCACTTACACAGCCGAAACATGATGGACACATTAACATCATTTGGAATAAGATTTATAGGTGATTGGCTAAAAGTCCAAGTGAGATTTTGTTAATATTTATTCCCAGAGAGACAATCATACGATTATTGTAATGGGGGAATCATATAATTTATGTGATAATTATAAAGGTAATTCTATCTATTACGTTTCACTTAGTCCTGAGATGATGACATATACATTATAGATGTCAACAGAATTATGTTACTCAATGACATATCTCTTCAGGTTGAGGATCTGAACAATGAGATCATATGTATGATAGAGTACATACATTCTTGTTTTATCCCTAGTCAGATATTAGTGTGTAAGCATAATGGATGACAATACATAAGACTAGAATGTGCATCGACTGATGACATAGTCTCATTAGTCATGATATATGACATCAAGCCAAACACATAAGTACTTGTTATAGAATAGTGTACTAGGCAGACCCATCTTGAGAGTGATGCATGATGACCATTGAATGGTATTCAGAATCAACTCTCATAGTGATAGTGGTGACTGTGGTTCTTATACTGGAAGTCACTACATTCATCACATGTTCTTTCGATGAACTTTTACACCATCCAACTTGACCTTAAATAAGGGTTGCAATAAATGTGGTGCTCGGGTACATTGTGACTCATAGAGATTGACTGTGAGTGATGTAGAAGGTATTGTCCCTCCTCTCAGAGTTGATATCTTGGCTACTTGACAAGCGAACTGAAAAATATATGGTCATACTCATGTGAATGAATATGTGGTATGTGAGCTCACATGAACCTCAAATAGTCTGCTCTAGTTCAAGGAGGATGGATTTAATATTAAGACAATAATGATTCCCTACCTCAAGTTCAATCTGGATATCAAAGACAAAGGAACTATAAAATATATGTAGCATTGATCATTGGTTGTAGGTTGAGTTGTTCCCCAACTTTTCAGTTAGTTTGGTAGAAATGATGTGTTGCTAGATACCACTCATTTCTTGTGATGTTATAAACTAGTTATGGATGTTCACTACAAATGTAACTTAGGACCTATAGGGTCACCAACATAGGATGCACCTGGAATTAGGATTTTACCCATGAATAAGGTTTAACTTGACTATAAAAGTGTTTAGGTATTCAATGTAAACAACATTGGTTGTACATTGGCTGAAATGGAATGTGAATCGATAGGTTTTGAATGTGAAATGACCGATTTAGAATGTGAACCAATCGATTCGAAATATGAACCGACCGGTTCATAATATAAATTGACCATTTGTGCTATCAGTAAGACTGGATCAAGGATTGATATTGACTTCATGTTGTGAAATAATTTTCACATTTAAAGCTAATATATTTGCAAACATGAAATACGATGAATCGACGGATTCAAGTGTTGAACATATGGATTCACATGTGAGATGACCGGTTCAAATGTGAACTGGCCGATTTATGATTCACAACAGCAAAAAATTCATAAAAATATATCTCTTTGACTCCCAGTTGATCGAAAACCATGACCCTAGAACTCCTATATAAGGAAGGTATTCAAAACTCTTAGAAGGAACAACTAATGTGGGAAAAAATTGTCCTCTCATAGTTGTGGTAACATGAAATCCCAAAGAAAGTCTTACCTGTAAAAGGGAGAGACATCTTGGGAGAACAAGCCAGTGCTAGCATGTTGACAGTGAAGGACAAACTCCTTCATGTTGACTCTAGTAAAGTACAATGAGGATTTATCAATGGTTCATATGGACTACATACAGGCGTGGAGGATGTTTTCACCACTCTACGAGGACTTTGTAAACTTCCATTAATGATGTTGCACTAGGAGGCCATCGTTGACAACTGTCTGGGTGCAACTTGAAAATAAGCATGTTGTTGCAAGGATTGTCTCCAGACTTGCTCCAGGACCATGTATATATCTTGCAAACCCTCTTTCGTAAATACATCATTGTTGAGACATTCTACTTGTTTGGGATACATGCATAATTTGTTTGCTTCAGTTTCCTAATCTACTGATTGAAATCCCAACAATAACTCCCTTGCTCTCCCTAGTGTAGATTTGTATATTATATGTCTTAACTACTCTAAGATGAATATTTGGTTTGTAGTCGATATATAGACTGATGTATATCCAAACATGGACAAATTAATTCATGTGGTCACTCTTATAGTAAATTTTAGTTATACGGGCATTTTCCACCACATCTTCAAGTAAAAATATTGAAGATTATTCTTACATTCTTATGTATTGTTTGCTTTATGTACTGTGTACTTGTATAATGACATTGTTCTTTAGAATGGAAATAGTATGTCATATATATATATATATATATATATATATATATATATATATATATATATATATATATATATATATATATATATATACACTCATGATGTCCACACCAAAATTCAAGATATAGTCCAGTTGTGTATCATGTACACTAACCATTAGGAATGTGTATGTTTGAAGGTAATTAGATATGCTAACAATCAACAATTAGTTTTGAGGGGTTACTAAAACATAGGTCAATGGAAGAGGTATGGTATCTTATGCCTTGTGAGTAGGCAACAACCTAAATAATGCAACCATGGAAGCACACCAACATACTATTTATACCTTTCATAGATTTTTCTATTTTATTTGTTACCATTTATATCATAGTTGTTTCAGCATTTCTAAGTACATGAGTCCATTGTTTCTGTCACCAGTATATGAGACAACACATATACATAATATCAGAGGGGATGGAGCCTAGAACCAATGTAGGGCTTCCCCATATTAGTAGAAATATATGCAATGGGGTTGTGCTACTAGTTTGGAGGAGTGTACATTAGAACTATGTGGGGCTCTGGATTTGATGGTAAGAGTAGGGAAGGAGGTCTTGACACACCCTCAATCAATTGGGTTTCTCCAAACACTATTGTGCCCATAGAATCTTGTGTGCATTAGTGCGTTTCATCATTTGTAGGTCTTTTGTATTATGGTTCCATTTCTATCCTCTTCTTATTTGGTTGCTTCTGGTGCGTATTGTGCAACGACTTGCCTTTTCCACTTGTTCATTTCTTACCTCTAAAGAAAGGTATAATAGTTGTTCAATTCAGTCTTGAATCTCACACTTTAAGA
The DNA here is from genome assembly GCA_963693085.1 of Alisma plantago-aquatica. Lineage (NCBI taxonomy): Eukaryota > Viridiplantae > Streptophyta > Magnoliopsida > Alismatales > Alismataceae > Alisma > Alisma plantago-aquatica. Next base: position 683,280,840 of record OY856409.1, read on the forward strand.
GTGATTTTTTTTGCATCATACTATGTGCAATCAAACCAATCTTATGGAAAAAACACTTCACAGTATATATTTAATGATATTGAAGCTTCTCAGGTTCCCTTTTTGCTAGCTTCTATTGTTTCTTGATATAGGTGGTTACCAAAAGTGTTAGATAGATTTTCTTTCTATTTGGTGGCTCACCTATTTTATTTTTGGGTTGATAATGCTAGATTGATGACATCCTTTAGATCCATGTTCACGTTGCATTTATCAAGTGTGATTTTGTTTCTTTATTACCTCTACTTTTTTCCTTTTGGTATTATTTCTTCTTTTATTGAGTGTGATATTTATTCTTTATACATTCTTTAAACCAAGTTTATTAGTGTTAATACATTTCATGATCTAGGAAAATGGGGATACACCAAAAAGTAGGTAGCATGAAAATAACATTGGTCAGAGTCCTTAAGGTGAAAGTAATGAAAGCAATGTCAGAGAAAATTTGTGAACGTGGCATGATGTGACATTTTTGTTGCATTTTGAGACGGTGAAAGTTGTTTTTTTTGTTCCAAGAATTATAAAATATTGAATGATTATTATGAAGTGTGTATATAATTATTTGATTTTAGATGAAAAACACCTTCTTTTGATCAACATAATACAATTCAATTATGTATGTGACTAAGACAAATACTTGATGAATATTTCCACCTATTTGATAGTTCATAATTTATTTAATTTGATGAAAGACAAGCTATTAACTATTGGTGTGTATTTTGTTCTCTTAAACATTTCTCTCATGATCGTATGAATATTTCTTTTTCAAAACTTCTAGCATGTTACAAATTCTATAATTAAAATAGACATATCAAATGTTCTAACAGGGTTTCCTAAATACAATTGTATGTGCATCAATTAGGAATAGGCATTGGTGAACGTTAGGTATTGGGGAGTATTGGTTTGGGAGACAACTTGGTGATAATGAGTTGGTAGGGATCATAAAATTCTTTTTAATTCATATATTGATCATGAATAGTCAATGACTAACATGACATATTGGTTAGGGACAAGCCATGGTAAACATGAGTTGGTATGACTTTCAAATTTGTGCTTTGTCACCTAATTGGTAATTTTTTTTCACCTATGATTTGTGTCTCCAAAAATTAAGATTTGTTTTGTTTGGAAAATTTTGGTAAATATATTTCAAAACCCCAAAGGAGACAAAGTTACAAACCCCACCCAATTGTGTGATTGCATCACTCTAGGAAATTGGTTACAAGAGCTCCCAATTCCTAGCTATAAGAGGTGGTACATCAAGACTAGTATTGAAATTGAAATGGAGCATCCTAATCTCATGTGCAAGCTAATTAAAGACTTCAATGAAGTCCTAAGAGCCACAATTATGTAGTCTTTTATTGCGTTCAGTCCATATCAAATGAACGACACCAGTAATCGCCCACAACTCGATAGTTCCGATGTGCTTAGACCTTAGACCAAGGTCTGATAGGCAGGTGTGGAGAGAGTAAGAGGATCTAATATTTAGCTTTAACTCAGCTCGACCCCAAATATATCTCCAAAGTTTATAGCTATCAAATAGATGACTAACGGAATCTGTATCCAGCTGACATAGGAAACAAACTAGAACTGGAGAATCATTCCAAGAACTAATCCTTTCAAAAGTTGGAAGGACATTCTTGAGCACCTTGAATGTTGTAAGACTCCATCTAGGATAATATTTAGAGAGCCATAGATTCTCAAAAGCTTTGTCACAGGGAAGCTTCTGGCATACATTCTCCCATAAGATACTATCATCCACATTAGAGTAGGAAGGCCATAAGAGTGTCATTCGTCTGAGACCGATAGAAGCTGTCGTGGCTCGATTGGTTGATAGTTCCACACAATATCTTCTGGACATCCATGTGCTCTAGATACTTTGCGAGTGAAGAAGTTTCTTGATGTGGCGTAGGGTGTAGTAGTCGGCAAGCTCATCCACCCTCTTGAGTCTAATGCCACCTTCATTGGTAGGGAAGGCTAACCTTGACCAGCTGGTAGGATGCAAGGAGCTACCCCATAAGAAGTCAAACATAAAGATTTCGATATGTCTAAGAATAGAAAATGGAATTTCACCCATTCTCATCCAGTAACATTGCACAGTGTTTGATTAATATAAGACAACCAGCCATAGAAATTTTGGAGCCCGGCCATCTTTGAATCATATCTCTCATCTTATCCAAACATTCATGAAAGTGGCATCTTCTAAGGTTACCACCAGCCCTAGAAAACCCAAGATACGTGGATGGCCAGGTACCATTTTGAAGACCCATACAGTTAAGAAGAACATCTTTGTTACGACAATAAGAAGACAAGTAAAGGTGAGTTTTGTTTGGATTGCATTTCATACCAGAGACTACACCAAACTCATGTAGTAAGTGCTTCAGATTAATTAGGTTGTGAGAGCGACCTTCAATGAAAATGAGAACATCATCGGCAAATAGAAGATGATTGAGAGTTTTGGTCTTGTTGATAGGATATCTTATAATCAATCTTTTATTATGAGCTTCATCAATGCATCTACTAAGACCTTCCATAGCTAAGACGAAGAGTAAGGGAGATAGAGGATCGCCTTGACGAAGAGCATTGGACCTTTTAAAGAACCCAACAGAAGAGCCATTCTGAAGGAGTGAAAATGAAGGAGTTTCCACGCATTGTTTCAAGATAGATATAAGATTCTCACAGAACCCAAGACCAGTGAGACAATCTCAGATATATGACCATCAAACTGAATCAAAATCTTTGGTAACATCCAATTTGATATAAGAAGAAGGTGGACTAATCTTTCGATTGAATTTTAATATAAACTCAGTAGCTAGAAGAGAACAATCCTCAATGATCCTACCTTTAACAAAAGCAACCTAGTAAGGTGAAATGATAGAAGGTCAAATAAAGTCCAACCTTTGAGAAATGATCTTGGAGATGATTTTGTATAGCATTGAGCAACAAGATATCAACCTAACATCAGTAGGGGAAGAGACAATATCTTTCTAAGGAATGAGTGGTAGAAATACATGGTAACTTGCCTAACCATGTGCCCCCCTTCAAAAAACCAATGCACAACCTTCAATAGGTCATCACAAATGAGGTTCCAATTTTCTCTATTAAAGAAACCATTAAATCCATCAGGACCTGGACTCTTGTTAGGACCTATGCTCCAAATAGCATCCCACACCTCCTTAAGATCAGGAATTGAGCATAGCTTCTCATTGTCATCATTAGTAACAATCGGAACCCATTCAGGTATACAAGAGCCATATTATGATTGTGGCTGATTATACAGTTGTTCAAATAAATGGGTGGTGTCATTAGCAATAGAATCATCATCTTGTAGTAGATTACCTTGAGAATAAAATAGCTCAGTGATTGAGTTAATAACATCCCTGCGTTTGATAATGGTGTGGTACACCTTAGTATTCCTATCACCATTAGTAATCCACTCCATTCTTCTTCTTTGACAAAAATAAGATTCCTCATCTTTGAGAAGAACATCAAGTTTCTTAAGTGTTACTTTTTCCACATTAATTAGCTCATGATCCAATGGAATCCTTCGAACAACAATTGAGATATCACTAAGCTCAAACCTTTCATTTGAAATAAGGTTTTTCAGATTAACATATTTAATCGACCATGATTTCAGCTTCTCCTTGACGTGTTTGAGTTTTTGACTGAAATAGAATAGAGGGTTGCCTGTGACTTTGGTATCCCAAGCCTTATTTATGACTTCTCTACAACCTTCCCAATTCATCCATAAATTAAGAAACCTAAAGGGTTTCTTCTTGAATATAATATTCCTCATGTTGACATTAAGGGAACAATGATCAGAATAGGAACAAGTAACGAATTTAGTTTTGGATCCCAGGAACTTAGAAAGCCAAGCATCATTAACAAAAGCTCAGTAAAGCTTGCATGCAACTCTCTTAGAAAGTCCTTGTTTGTTAGGCCAGGTGTATATCTCTTTCCCAATAGTAGGTAGTTCTATGAGACTTGTATTATCTAGAGTAGGATTGAAAGAGCTAAGGATAGAAGAAGGAACTTCACGACCACCCATTTTCTCCTCCAACTTTCTAATGTTGTTAAAATCACCAATGGTAAGCCATGCATCATCCATAGAAGAAGCCAGTCTTTCCAACATGTTCCATAAGATAGAGAGTTCTGCAATTGAGTTCCTTACATATATAGCATTAAGATTAATAACTAGTTCACCTTTGTTAAGACATTTCATTGTAATTTCCTGGTCATCCATTTCACTAGTAAGAATATCCCAACATTTTGGATTCCAACCGATGTAGACACGACCATTAGGATCATGTAAGTGATTGAAGACCCAATTTCAACCACGAGGAAACATGCGGTTAGATGTGTGCAACATATGAGATTTGATTTTAAATTCAACCAATATCGCAATGGAAGCTTTGTTTTTTAGAATAGTTCTCCTGACCTCTCTCATTTTCCATGGCTTCCCAGAACCACAAACAATGGTCATAATGAAAGTCATTAATGACCTCTACTAGTTGATCGAGTCTTGCGAGACCTATCACCTTTAGATGACTTAGTAGTCCTTGAAGAAGCAACAAAAATAGTTAAAGTATGTTTTTCTTTGGTTGCGGACGGTTGAACAACTTTAGTAATCTCATTGACTGACTTAGAACCATCATCCCTGAAAATTATCATTGAATTATCAACCTCTTTATTAGAAGGACCAGTAGTGGAACTCGTGACTTTCCCATCAGTGATAACCACAGTAGTAGCCATTGAGGAACTCTGACCTCCTGTTTCACCTTGGTTAACATTTTCCTCCCGAGTCTTATGTTGGTTTTTAGTTGTGTTCTCTTCATTCTCATCAACACCTCCCATTTCTTTGGAAGGTTCTTCAGGTAGGTTTTCAAACCTATTGGTTACTGGGACTTCTTCACCTTTGTCAGAAGCTTGCTCTCCTATCTACGTGGGTTTCTTCTTCCTTGTTACCACTTTCCACACCTAATTGTTGTTTTGTTTTGTCTCCTTTTGGGTAGGTTCTTCTATCGGCTTTAACGAGCAATCACTTTCGTCATGTCTGAAAACCATACATTCTTTGCATCTTTTTGGAAGGTTCTCATAGTGAATTTCCACCCAAACTAGTCCTCTTCCGGGGAGGTTAACCTATATCTCCTCCGATAGTTCTTCTTCAGCATCAATCTCTACCAATGCCCTAGCTTCCCCTAGTGATTCCGCTCCTACAGAGTTATAAATTATCTTCAATAATATTCCCACTCCACTCTCCACAATACTGATGGCTCTCGGAGACCAGTTCCTGCCCATGCTTGGCATATTGATCCACACTGGTAAGGTTCTGAAAAAGTCCTTCTGTAGGTCATCACCTGTCTTGTAGTCTTTAACCACAACCAACCTGCTATCAAACCATCTCAGTCCCCCCTCTATGATGTTCTTCTTGTCTTCCTCCGAGTTGAATCTGAGGAGGAAGAACTCCAAAAATTTAAGATGGATCAAGAGGAATCATACTTTAAATTTATATCATAATACCTTAGACACCCACAACAATAATATAGGATCCTAAGTAGTCAGCGGGGTCAGACACGTGGACACAAGTGATGATCTATTTATGACTTAAGATATATCTTATCTAAGTCCAATTAAACAATGATTTTAGTGTTTAGGAAAAATAGAAAAATAAAGTAAATCTAAACTAATTTATTAAAACAAAATAATTTGTAGATCTTTTCATTTGATCTTGATGTGTTTGATAGAACTGTGACCGGGTTTCACCAACCACATATACTCAACAACATGCAAACATTCATACCCATTGTTGACTCTTATCTTAGTTTACTATAAAACATACTTAGTGTCTATTCCCTCTTATCATTAGATCGGTTTAGGTCTATACTAAAACCATCCCCTTTCTCTTAAGATGACAAACTAAAAATCAACAATACATACATATGGTCATTATCTCTAGTAATCCAACACTTTAATGCATTCACACCAACCCTTAACTCTAGATGTGATCTAATAATACTCATTCTAACCATTAGAAAACATACATCGCAAGAGTGGTATCTAATCATGCAAGCAATCATTCATGAACAAGAGAAAAGATTAAAAAATGGTAAGAATATATATATATATATGCAATATGATATTAATATTAACATGTTAGGAGATCCTTAGTGGATACTCCCAACTCAAGTTAATGAGTCCAAAACTCATATTCAAAAGTGAAAAAATTGACTAAAAAGATATGAAGACCATCTCCAAACAAGAATAAGGAATGGATAAGGACATAGTCAGGAAGGAAGAAGTAGCACACATAATGGTAGTTGTGGGGGTACTGAATTGTGATGAAGACCTCCTCTTTGGTTTTGATGGAAGAGACAATGGAATATAAGGCTTCTCAAATCTCCCTTCTCTCATAGAGAGAGTTTGGATGCCTCCAGGAAAGGTTGACTGATGAACTTCATCAACTGATGGAAAGGGGAGGTGAGAGAAGAGTTTAACAACACTTGTGGAGAAGAAGATGTGCCTCCTTTAGAAGGCTTAGGGTCCCCATGTATAGGGGTTAGTGCAGACTCGAGAAACATGAAGGGTGAGATCCTTACTTGCATCTCAAGTTCTAGAGCACGTACTTATAGGAGTTTTCTTAATTAAACCCATATCAAGGTTTTGCCACATATGGTCCATAGATAGATGAAAAGCCTTACAATGCCATCAACAAATGACAATAGAACCTTTGTCAATTAATGTCGTTATACTTTTATTAGTTTTCATGAGGAAAAACTCTCATCAATAGCTGGTGGCTGGAGTCCCATCGGTAAAGTGGGTCTACAATCCCATCAATAGATGACGATTGGAATCCCATTTGTAGATAGGGTATAGTGCTTCGTCACTAAATAGGGTTAGATGGGTCATTGATGGCACTTTCGATTAATCACCAGTAGATGGATACCAATACAGGAGCTAATGTCCAAGTGATATATTTTTTGGCCATCGATTGATATGATTTTGTTGGTTGATTAAAGTGCTCAACCAATAAAATGACTATTTTCTATAGAATTTGATATTTTCTTTTAAAAAGAAGCATGGTTATAATCATAAAGGGGAGACAATAATTGAAGCAAGTCAGTACAAGGTTCATCATGTCAAAGCTTAGAATAATAAAGGATATAGGAGAGTAAAATAGGAATATAACATCCACATAATTGGGTGTTATCTACTATCCAAACTTAGAGATTAGCTTGTCCTCAAGATAATAACTAGAGAAAGAGTATGAGTTAATGAATAAAGGATATTTTTATTAAGGTGAATTAAGGTAATTATAAAAATATCTTTATCTTATCTCTATACAAATAGTTTTTGTAGTTTTATTATTTATGTTATTCCCCTAGAATTTCCCTTGAAAAGTATGAGTTCTTTAATCTTTTTTCTATCAGTCATCCTATTCATAGTTGAGTTCTTCCTCTTTGATGTACACTTTGATTGTTCTTTCCTAGTTGTATAATGCACAAAACCCACCGTAGGTAGATTTCACTGTCAAATTTTACTTTTTTAGATGATAAAACAGAGTGTAGCATAGGCTAAGGCTGAATTGTAGCTTGTTCTTCTGTGGGTCACTCAATCAGAGGTCCAATTACGGTGCTAAAGTGGATCCTTTGATCAATATTGTAGAAGAAGGAGTTATTTTATTGATATTTAATTTCCGCTACCAGTTATGACATATCTATGTACATGAGCACAACTATACATTGGCAGGACAGTTCCCTTGGCTCATAATATGGCACAACTCTCATGTTTTTATTCTCACTGAGGCTTTTATTCTCTCTCTTTTTGGTCCTTAGGATGATGGTATTTTAGGATTTTCTTGGACTTACAATCCACTTTTTCGGCTTTTTAGTATTCAAAAACCTAGAAGGGGTATCTTTTCCTTGACACGAGAATTGTGTATTTCAAACATGTACTTGGGGTTTCAGATGATCATTCAAAAAAAAATTGGGATAAGAAACACCTTATTTTAGTGTGATTTCTCTGGGGTTCAAACATTTTATTCATAACCCACATCATCTTAATATAGAACTAATGTAGAAGCATGACCACTTAGAAAGTTATGTGGATTTATATACAAATTCGTTACTTAATACCATAAAATGCAAAAGTATATATTAGGAACATTTATACATGATTTAGGAGTGAAGATAGGAAAATTGGATCAAATGTTTCCTAATTTTAAAATTTCATTTCATTTTGTCAAGATTTTCATTAACTAATGGTCAACGCACTAACTGCCAACTATCATATGAAATATATGTAAGATTAAAAAAAAATATTCAAGATTTAGTAAGTGCAAATAGAGTATAAGTAAAGGCGATATTAAAGGGATGAGGAACGAGAATGTACCTATCTCGCTTGTTCACAATTCCAAAATTTATCCTTGTCTCTATCGTAATATTTTTAAGGGAATTTGTTAGATATAAACACGAGACTTTTAATTATGAATTTGTAGTCCCTTGTTTTAGTAGTGGGAACACAACAATTGGACACTATAAGCACCACATAGATGATGATAATAATCATTTTCGAATTCTTATACCCCTTTACATGGTAGACAACAACTACATATAGAACAACATGTACAGACCGCAATCATTAGATTATTGTATTTGTAATGGGCTCCTTTGACAAAGTCACTACTTTCAAATCTCGATGTTCTATTAAGTATGCCCTACCATATTTCTTTATCAGTTGAATTCTGCCTTTTATGCACTTCTTAACCTTTTCTTAGTTATGTTGATAGATTTTTTGGTGTTTTTTTGGGTTCTTCTCATGATGTAGAGAGCATTGGAGATGTTGTGCGTGATATATGTTATGGTCATTATATTGATGTATACAAACATCTAATGCATCTCATTAAGATTACGTCGGAAAATAAATCAAGGAATATGTATCTTGAGTTGCTTCATTAGCCATTCCTAGTATATAGATCCACTTATAAGAACCATGTTCCCGAGGAGTTTTCATCTAGTCATGTAAATGTTTTCCATCTCATCCCCTAATAGTACATGGGAAGTTGTCATTACATTTATGTCATGTATCCTTTGAGAGTAAGGATATCTCAAAGATCTAATATCAAGACATGTACATCACCATGTTGGAAGACGATTGTGAGATTGCCTTTCTCTAGTTTGAGATACTTCATGATGATATCCAAGTCTTCCTATGGAATCTTATAACATGCATCCCTATTGAAGTTATCAAAATGTTTCTATTATTGTCTCTGCATGTTGTAAATTGTATGTTGAAGTGTCACATTCAAGGGGGGTCTCTTGGCTTTTATTTACTATTAGTTCTTGTTTAGGTGCAACAATGGGTTGAGAGGTTGTTGCTGGTAATGGATTTGGCTGAGAAGGGGTGTGCTAATACTCAGATGGTGTTGTATCAAAAGGCCTTTCATTCTGCTATGCTTGTTGGGCAAGTTCCTCCTAGAGAGTTTGAGTTGTTTTCTCCATGTTGTCCTCTCTTTAAAAGGGATTAATGTGTACATATGTCTAGGAATAGACTCCATGTGTGGGTCATAAATATTCATCCATGATGGATGGTTTTGATGACATACTTCGCTCATATCGCATGAATGCTCTTATTTGTAACATATTCCATGGGGATCCTTTAATTAATTGCTGCCATAAATTTCAAGACATTGAATGCACTATCCATTGTATCAATAAGCTTTTGGGAGACAATCGAGTTCATTGAGAATTTCTTCCAGTTTGGACCATAACATCTATCATCTCCATTGATCAACTTTTCAAGTCTTATATGGATCTTTTATGTATATTGAACTTTGAGATCCTCAAAAATTAGTATGTTGTGTGGAAAATCTCTTATATTGTTGTTGTATATGACACCTTATTGTTCAACTAAGTCCACAACTGATAACATGTAGTGATCGTTGCACATGTAAGGTAGAGTGATGAGTTGTATGTTCATGGTGCTTCTCAATGAATATATGGGTTCATTGATCGAGGGTGAACTGAAGTTGCCTTCATAGAGTCTAGTATATAGCTCACTGCAACATTGAAGACCAAACCTTCTTTGTCTTTTTGCATGAATCCTTTGATAATGTCTACACGCAGTACTTTGAAAAAACCTTCTACTGATAGAGGACTTTGTCATTGATGTTGTTCTCAGATCGTGCCTAGTAAGGATGCCCCTTGATTTTGATATAGCATGTCACTCTTGGGCTTATCATCATCAAGAATATCATACAATACTTGGATGTCCCTCAGTGCCATCCCCACAATGGACATCATGTCCATGTCTTTCATTTTTCAAGGAAGTAGTGTAGGTGTTGCTTGACTGACATCATGAAAGGTATCTTCATTAGGGAAGACGTGCTTCTCTATTCTTACTGGAGTGTCCGTAAATAGACTTTTTACATTTCCCTCATCATCATTGTGATAACACGATATTTTGTGAGCCTTTTGCACATATTTTGTTTATATTATAACATCCTTTTTGTGATTTTCCAACTTCTTTAATGATCTTGAACAACATTTGGATTTGACTTTATGCCCTTACTTAATCCATGTAAATTCATCATAGTCTTTACCAATGCATCTTTGTTGCGGCCATAACAAATGCATGAAAAAAACTGTCCCAACAGCTACAGGTCCATGGGTGTACCGACCAGGACAGACTGATGTTTAGTGTTTGATTGTTGTAACCACATATGTGCATAGTGATCTAGCCCCTTATTTAGGTCTCGACTGCAACAACACTTCCAGGCTGCAACAACCATCAAGACCGCAATGACAGTCATGACCAAGAAGATCAAGAAGTTGTCATGACCGGAGTACCGTCGTGACCATAACTAGGTAGAGGCTGAAACAACATCTCGATTGAGACAAGGGTTCAGCGTGAAATGGACATTGTGACCAACGCTGGCCGTCACGCCCGCAACACAAGTAGCTACCACTGCACTAAAGTAAGTCAGTGGGCAACGCCTATAAATAGGACTCTAACTCCACATACAAAGGGGAATCAAGAGTGTCGAAGTGTTGTCCAACTCCAGAGCCATTCTCATTCATCTCCATTAATCTTCGATCTCCAAACCCAAAAGATAGAGGAGAAAGAATACCACCATCCTCTTCTTTAAGAGACAGAGTTTCCTTCTTCCACATCCACACCAGATCTAGATCTAAAGAAGTATTGTTGGTGTATCACCTCCTTCCTTCTTTAGATCTATCACCTTCCTCATGATGTACCTTCCCCCTCTTCGTTATTCTTTATCTATCTACACTTTTGTAACACTGTTATGCTTCCCATTAACATGTGTGGATAAACACTTTACTTTGATTGGGAGTAGCCACTAAGGCTCTCCCAACATTTGTGGCTACTCCCAACATGTATATACTTACATCCTATTGAATATATATACTTGTAGAAAAGATTATCTCCATATTCTTGTTCTTAATGCTTCACTTGCATGACTAGCTACCATCTTGTGTTGTATGATTGTTAATACCTCAAAAGAGTAGTGTTAATCTTATCTAAGTGTTATGGAGTTGCATGAAGGCATGAAAATGATGGAATGCTAAAGATAAATGGTGATATGGTTTGCTTTGTGACTATTTGTTTGCTATCTCGAGACAGAGACAACCTTATAATCTAGATCTATCCTAAGCTTGAGAGAGGAGGGAATATATATATAATATGATTGCTTGTAATCTTGCTAATGGTATATAAAAGGGTGTGAGTATTGCATGTTAGAGAGAGATCTTACTAGGTGAAACCCGATCCAAGTTCCCACCTCCCTTTTGGTTACATCTTTCTTGTTTGATCTTATTCTCTTGCTCTATTTTCTTACCTTTGCTTTTAATACTTTGTTTGGAGTAACATCATTCCTTAGGGATCACCATATTAATCTATCGTCTTTGTTTGGTGTATTTGAGTCTAAGGCTCTACGCTCCTAACACTTACCAACCTTGTGCATTTGTTTCGACCCAGATCTACTACATCAGACCCTGTATAATAGTTTTGGGGGCCTGAGTGTTGGGTTATAAATCTAAGAGTCTGACTAATATAGATCCATTCAATTTTAGACGTTTGATTTAGGCCGGTCACATAGGAAGTGACCTCTTTGTGGCATTGCCTGTGTTCATGACCTTGATATACCCCACCTTCTATTGGATGTACTTTGGGTGGTAGGATGTGAATTCTCTATAATCATATTTACACATGAAGGTTGGTAGAACTTTATAGATAAATAGATCATCAAACCATCCATCACATATTTATTCAATATGATTGATTCTCAAAATAGTTCATAAAAAAGAAAGATTTCCATCATTTACATAGAATGATGGAAAATTAAATGCTACCATCTTCAGATCGAGCCTCTCACTACATAAGTCTAAGCTTGATTGAGAATTATACCTCTAATAGTTGGGATCTTAATGTAGTTGACACCATATCAAGACTTTATGGGTCCTCATATTGAAGTGTATTATCTTTAAGTCTATTCCTACACCTTTCCTATGGAAATCTCATCCCCAATCTTATGATAAAAAAACAATCATTAGTTAGTAGCATGAGCATTCCATTGCATGCACATTACTTGATTTTTAAAAATATAGAAAATATTTTGAACAATTGATAATTTGAATTAACATTAATATATAAAGAAAAAAACTCCAAACAATGTACATGAATCTTTATAAGCAAGGATCTTTGTCCAAAAATGATTTGTGTCTTTCTACATCTCTTATTAAGGACTTGTACTCTGGTCCATGGGTTATTTTGTTTAGGTGAACTTGCACTCTGGTTTCTATGTTGTATATCTTGAGTAGACATGCACTCTTGTGCTTGGGTCTAACTCCATAAACAACATACATCTAATAATATTTTAATACAATATGATTTAAAATCTTAACATGTAACCTTAATATTCATCTAGAAAATATTATATTCACTACATTATATAACTTATGAAAACATTAAGAAACATATCACATAAATTTTAAGACTCTTATTTACAATTAGAACTCATATCAATACTACTAAATGCTCAAGGAATGCCTTTCTTAGCTTTCCGTGTATACACTAGTTCAAGCCCTAATTCATCTGAAAGTAATATTACTCATGCTAGTTTCTCAATTGAACAACATCCTAACCCTAACTTTGTGTGCTTAGAATATGAAGGGTTGATCTTGGTGAAAACATTGTATGAAAGTGATGTAGTTGTGTTCTTTATGAAACACCTTTCCAATACATATTTGTTGTGTATTTTATACTTGATAATTTTCTATGAATTTTAAAATATCTATTCAATCTGAAAATGAATCACAAGTCTTGTAAGACCATCCTCTTGTTGATGATGTAGACCAACCAAGAGTCGCTACTGGTTGTGGCCCACATCAAAGGATTGCATGGTTGATGCGGGAAACCATGATGAAAATATACATTTCCTCAAATTTATTACTTTGAGAAAACATGAACTCGTGGATAGGAAATGAAAATTCCCTAATTCATAATAAATGAAACTTTAGAGCTTTTTGTAGATCAAAATAGAGATCAAAAATCTCTCAAAGATCTCAAAATCCAAAAAGAAACCAATCACAAAGTCATTCAAATTGCTCTCTTCATAATTTCTAATCATAATGAGCCACTCTATGGGTCATGTTGTGGAAGGAGTGTCAAGAAGTTAATTTCACTATTATTGAAAGTAATATCCAAAATGAGAAATACAAATTTACATACACACACTAGAATTTGAGTGCTCAAATGGAATTGTAAAAAAAATGAAGATATCATGGAGGAAATAAAGAAAAAGGTGATGAGATTTCTTGGAATCACTCTAAATATTATGGCTTATGAAAATGGGGGAACATATATTACTGATTATAGAGTGGAATTGAAGGTGAGAAGAGCATCCATGGGTGTGATGGAGGCTATGAAAAGTATCTTTTTTATCATCATGCATCCACATCCTATATAAGCTATCAGAGGAGGTCCATGTAATGTGTATCTTGACGGCATATTCCAAAAAAAGGAGCTTGGGTTGTTGTTATGGGTTTCTTGGGTCTCTAATGGTTTTAAGAGAGTTTCTTATCTTGTTTGGGGGATGGGGGCTTCGTGGATACTCAATGGAGGATGTAGAAAGGTGCAATTTGGAGCCAATATTGGTTGAAACATTGGAACTAGAAAGATCTAGTCATATAAGATTGAGACTAGTTTGAAGGTTAAGTAGAAGATAAAAGCTATGGAATACATAAAATGATTTATTATTGAGATGGATATGTTGGTGAGAGAACTTTGTTACTTCTGGAACTCACCAATTATTCTAGTTGGGTGAGGAATATGGCTTTAGGGTCCATTGTTGACTTTGAATCTAGTTAATTACCCATCCGGAACCTAAAAGATGGTATGAAATTAAGAAGATCAATTATTTCACACTGAGTCCTAAGTCTATTCGGGTGATCATATGTGTATTCAACATATTTGATTAAAACATGATTGATAATTGGGAATAATTTTCTTTATCAAAATTTTGTTATAATTTTATGTGGGAATATAAGATTATCTAGAAGTTACCGAACATGGTAGATAATGTAAATAGGGGGGCGAGGAATATGATTATAGAACTGTATTATGATTTGATTAATTTCATATATTCAACAAAAATATTTAGGGGATCTTAGTTTTACAATTATTAGAACTTATTTAAAATGTATTACATCACGAAATTTTGAGGTAAACACCCATATCATTAGAATATACTCATGCAAAAATATTGGGATCAGAGATATAGCCAAGAAAGAAGTAGTATTTTTCACTACATAGACATCAAGATCAAAGCAATGTTGATTTACCTCCTATTTATTTCTATTTTTAACCCTGATTGGTCACTTGTAAAATATATAGGACTATATCTTGGGAAATAACTCAAAACAAGTTAACCTATATTGAAACATTATTTAATTGAGATAAAATGGGTTTATTCATGTGTATAGGGAATAATCAGATGTCTAATCCTAATTATACCAACAAAGTCATATTCTTGCATGTCTAGGATTAATTTTAGTTAAATTAGGATGTACTATGCATATCTTGGTAAATATTGTAAATTCAAGATATTGAATCATAAATTAAAAAATCAGAATTCCTCACTCTAGGTTTTAGGTTTCAATTTGAGTGTATTTACACATATCATTTCTAAGAAGGAGCAAAATTCTTACACCTTCCCCTATCAAACGGATGATCGAGGTCCAATACTACCCATTTGTACTATCCTATAGAAAATTATATCATCTTCCCTCAATGCAAACTTCTATGAACAAATATATAATTGTTAAGAAAAACATTTGCATCATATTAATAAGGAACATAATATTTTGTAAATAGTTCGTTTAGACCACCGCTACAAAATTACTACAATACATATCTAGTGTATGCAAAATATTAAATAATATATAAATTTATTATATCACATATATAATTTGATTGTACTAATGAATTACCTTGTATGTATATATTGTCTAAAAAAGTCTCGCCCCCGCGCCTAGGGTTCTGTCTCACCGGAACGCCAACTGTTCAAGTGGTTGTCTTCCTCCTCTCTTAGTTTAGGGTTTTCTCTTGTAGGTCCAAGACGTAGTGTGGGTGTTAGATCCCACCCGGGGGCCAGTATCGGATCTGATGGCGGATGACCTAGAAGATCAGTGTGAGAGACTGTGGATTACAGAGGCAGAAGAGGTGGTTGCGGAGGTAAAGGTGGACGACGACCAGACTCTGTCAAAACATATGGAACTGGCGTTGGTCGCCAGATTATGGACGGAGAGATCCTTCAATTTTGCGGCGATGAAGAAGACCTTGGCGCAGGTGTGGGGACTACTGGATGCAGTTCTCTTCAAATCTGTGGATCCAACAACGTTCGTGATCCAATTCACGAACTGGAAGGACAAACAGAGGGTCTTGGACGAGGGCCCGTGGAATGTTGACAATAAGATGCTCCTGCGAAAGGAGGTGGATGTGGGTGAGCAACCAAGGCAGATTGAGTTCCGAGATTGCAACATATGGGTCCGACTGTATAATCTACCGTTGGGCATGAGATCGCCGACGGTGATCAGGTGCATTGCGGAGAAGGTTGGGTCGGTGGTGAAGATGGACTGTGATGGATTGGGATGGGAGACCTATACGAGGGTGAGGGTTACGATTTATGTATCAAAACCTTTGAAGAGGATCCAGAAGGTGCGCTGCAATGATGGTAGTGTGGCGGTCGTCGACCTGAAGTACGAAAGGCTACCTGTGTTCTGCTTCCAATGCAGGTTGCTAGGACACGCGGATAGGGACTGCCCGAGCTTGGAGGAAGACGATGACAACAGAAGATTCTGGGGAAACTGGTTGTGGGCGTCTCCTCGCAAGCCTAGAGTTCCGCTTGAAGACGAGCTCCTTGGGGGGCGGTGCGCGAGGGCAAAGGGACACTTTCAGTTCCAGACGAGAAGAAAATCAACCTTGAGCCAATCGTAGGGGTCGGAGGGATGGTCCCATGCTAAGAACGAGCGGTTAGCTGCAAGTGCACACGGCATGAAGAAAACGATGGAGGGACAGAGCAAGAGAAGAGAGGTAAACGATGAGCAGGCAAGGATAGGAATCAGTGGGGAAAATTTGCCCTCACAAGCCGCTGCAAGACGGAACCAATACACAATGGAGGACCTTCTAGCGGTGTTCAAAACCTCAGCAATGCCGCCGTGTGGAGAACAGTATGCTGATAAAGATGGGGAGGGAAATGTTGACGTGGGTGCAAAGCAGTTGGAGGGAAGGAAGGGATGGCAGTAATGGGGGTTGAGCCTCGGGAGGAGGCAGAGTGCACAGGGGAGTGGGCGAAGAGAGGGAGAAACCAATGGCGAGCGGTGCTGGTGGAGGGATGGAACAAGCAGGGGGGAGGATGGGGAAAAAAAGAAAGCATTGCACATAAGAAAGGTGTTGCTGCCACAAGACCTAGCCCGTTTCCCTGGGATGGAGGCGGAGGAAATGGAGAATGAAAGAGGACGTGTGCTAGCTGAATGTAGACAGAAGATGAAGCTGAGGAAGGAGAGGATACCAAAGGATACTAATATTGAGGGGCAGGGAGAGTAACGGAGCAGAATGCAAGTCACCAGACAAAACAAATACAAGAGGAACAGAATGAATGTCGATGAGCAGGGCAACGAAGCTATGGATATGGGTACAGGAACAACAGGGGTAGCAATTGATGAAGGTTTCAAGCGACAGAAGACAGTGTACAGTGTAGGTCCGGGAGTTGATAACAAAGGTGAAACTCACCAAGTAGCGGGTGTTGGGGGAGCCCAACCCCGTGAACAACCATGAAAACTCTAAGTTGGAACTGTAAGGGGTTGGGTCGCCCCAAGATAGTGGATACTCTTTGGGCATTATTTTTGGAGCGAGAGACCCAATATAGTTTTTGTTATGGAAACTATGATGGAGGCCAGGTTACTTGAAAATGTGAAACGAAAGTGCGACTTTGTTGAGGGAATTTGCATCTTGTGTTCTGGTAGAGTTGGGGGCATTGGCTTATGGTGGAAGGATGTGCAGATGGATATTATTAGCGATTCTGACAAGCATATTCAATATAAAGTAGAGGACGGGAGATCTGATTTTAGCTGGGTAGCTTGTGGTATTTATGGATGGGCGGCACTAGATCAAAAATATAAAACCTGGGAGTTGATGAGACAATTGTTTGGGAGTACAAATGGCCCTATTGTGTTCTATGGTGACCTCAATGAAATTACACAAAATTCAGAAAAGCGAGGAAGACTGACGAAACCAGAAAGAGTTATGAGGCCGTTCCGAGAGGTTATTGATGACTGTGCACTACTAGACATTGGTTTTGATGGTAATATTTTCACGTGGCGCAGGGGGAGGATGAAAGAGACTCTGGTGGAGGAGAGACTTGATAGATTCTTGGTGAGTGATGAGTGGCACAATAAATACACGGGTTGCTCTGTAAAACACCTCCCTTTCTATATGTCAGATCATGCACCTATTATTCTGCCAGCAGTGGTAGGTGATCCGGTGAGAAGGAAACGGCATGCTATATTTTTCTTTGAGCCTACGTGGCTATCTGAGGAAAGTTGTGGCACGACGGTGCAGGAGGCATGGAGGGAAGGGGATGGGCTGGAGCTGAAAAATAAGATTGAGAAGGTGGGTGGGAGTCTAGATAGATGGGCAACTACAAAGTTTGGTGGGATAAAAAAAAGAATCAAGGAGACAAAAAAATGTTTAGGGGAGGAACAAAAGAAATGGCCAGATGGGGAGGTTGCTGAAAAGATGTGAAGAACTTGCAAATGAACTGCAAAAACTTCAAAGAGAAGATGAAATGTTTTGGTGTGCGAGGGCAAGAATAAAAGAGCTAAAAGAAGGGGATAGAAACACAACGTACTTCCACCATAAAACATCCCAACACCAAAAGAAGAACACTATTACTTGTCTTAAAGATGAAGATGGGATTTGGAGGACAGCAAATGAGGAGATTCTGAAAATTATTGAAAATTTTTATAGGGAACTTTTCCAGTCTAGGGGCTCAATTGACAGTGAAGGGGATGTGGCTGGTATCCAGAGGAGTGTGGATGGTAGGACGACAGTGATGCTAGAACATGAGCTATCAAATGAATAAATTAAAAGAGTTGTCTTCCAAATGTCACCAAATAAAGCACCGGGTTCTGATGGTATGAAGCCTGTTTTTTACCAAAAATTCTGGCACATAGTTGGGGAGGACATTGCAAATCATATTAAAGGCTGGTGGAAAGGGGAGTGCTCAATAAAGGATTTTAATGATACTCTGGTTGTTCTTATCCCTAAGGTGAAAAGTCCAAGAGTGGTGGGAGAGTTCCGTCCTATTAGCTTATGTAATGTTATCTACAAAATTGCGACTAAAGTTCTTACAAATAGGCTGAAACTTCTCATGGATAGTATTATTTCAGAAAATCAGAGTGCGTTTATACAGGTCCGAATGATCACGGATAATGCTTTGATTGCATATGAATGTTTTCATGCTATGAAAGGAGGGAAGCCTGGCAAACAAGGGCAGATTGCTTTGAAACTTGATATGATGAAAGCTTATGACAAGATTGAATGAGATTTCTTGAAGAAGGTCATGGAAAGGTTTGGGTTTGGCTGCAGGTGGATTGACAGAGTTATGGACTGTGTTTCCTCAGTCTCTCACACTTTTACAACCAATGGGGAAAGATCTAACACCTTTCAGCCGTCTCGTGGACTTTGACAAGGTGTCCCTATCTCTCCTTATTTGTTTATTCTATGTGCTGATGCGTTCTCTACCTTACTTAATCTTGCAGTTAGTGCAAATGCCATCCATGGTATGCACATTAGCCGGGGGCCCCCTCGGATCTCACATCTCTTCTTTGCAGATGATAGTATTCTTTTTGCTAGAGGGACTAGGAATGAATGCTTGAGAATAGCTGAAATTATCATCCAGTATGAGCAAGCATCGGGTCAAAAGGTCAATCTATCCAAGTATGAAATTGTCTTTAGCAAAAAGGTGATGCAAAGTAAGAGGGATGAGATCAAGGGTCTTCTGGGAGTTAGGTAGGTGGACAGATAGGCAGCCTACCTGGGCCTACCTACAACCATTGGGAGATCAAAGAAGACTGTATTTAATTACATCAGACAGAGGGTGAGAAACAAACTGTTAGGATGGAAGGAAAAGCTACTTTCTAAACCAGGGAAGGAAGTTCTGATAAAGGTGGTTGTAAAGGCTATACCAACCTATGTCATGAGTATCTTGCAACTTCAGACAGGTTTGATTGAGGACCTTAACTCCATGGTGTCAAGGTTCTGGTGGGGGGTGAAGGTGGGAGAGAGGAAGATTTCATGGATGAGCTGGGAAAACTTGTGCAAATCAAAGAAGGAGGGTGGCATGGGTTTCCGTGATCTATCTACGTTCAACCAGGCTCTATTGGTAAGGCAGCTATGGAGGATTATCACAAAGCCGGAAGCGTTTGTCTCAAAGGTCTTAAAAGCTAAATATTTCCTGAATCATAGCTTGTTTGATGCACGTCTTGGTCTTACACCCAGCTACACATGGAGTAGTCTTTGGGAGGAAAAATCCCTCTTTGTGCAGGGCCTTAGTTGGAGGGTTGGAGATGGCAGAAACATCAATATCTGGGAGGACAAGTGGATCCTAGGTAAGGAGGAAATTCTTTCTAGCTCGGGAGACGTGACAGCTGGTTGGCCCACAAAAGTTCATGAGTTGATGTGGATGTCTGGAAAGGAGTGGGATGTGGGAAAACTCCTTGACTTGTTTTCTAGGGAGACGACAGTTGTGGTGAAATCAATTCCTCTATCTACACAGGACACGACAGACACGGTATATTGGTGGTTGCAACATGATGCCATCTTCTCGGTCCGCTCGGAATATTGGTTGGGGAGGCTGGGGAGTGATGGATTTAGAGAAAGACAGATGCGAGTACCGCATGCCCTATGGCACTTTATATGGGGGAAACACTGGCCTCCAAAGCTAGCTCATTTTCTTTGGCATATTGCTATGGGTAGCCTGGTACTAGAGGACATCTACATGATAGACATGCTACGGATGATGGTGTCTGTCCCATTTGTGCAACACAAGTGGAATCCATTCAACATATGCTTTGTAAATGTTTTGGGGTAGATATAGTTAGGCGGGAAAGTTGGCTGGCAAATGCTAAATGGCTTGGGGAATCTGGGAATTTGCGAGATGATATGGTCGAGCTGTTCGAGTCTTGCATGGAGGCAGAGATGGATGAGGTTGTTGTTGTGTGGTAGACAGCGTGGACATGTAAGAACAATTAATTTTTTAAAGATGAGCCCCCTACCCCATGGCCAATCTTACAGATGTATAGGGCACTGATAGCTGACTATAGGAGGATGGCGGCGTGTGAGGGGGACATGGTTTGGGAAGGGGGCTGGACAGAGGGAGGGATGACGATGGTTGGGGGTGGGGGCGACAAGGTGTAGACCGGTCATGGGTGTTTATACACTCAGACACAGATGTGTTGGAGGGAGAGAAGAGGGGGCTCTGGCTGTCCTTCGGGATGCGGAGGGAAACTTTGTGGGAGCTATTCAGCAGCACATAACACCCTATTGAGATTCGTCAGTAGCATAAGTCGTAGCATCCATGTTGAGACTTACGCTGGCCAAGGAAAACTTTCATCCGAACACGAAGTTAGTACTATGTTCAAACTCACTCTCTCTGGTGAAGCACTACTATAGAACATGTATTTGGCGTCAGTTGTTTAACCCCTTTTAGCGACGGTACTCAAGCGACGCCTATGTGGGCGCCGCTAAAGGTCGAACTCTTCGACGTCGGTTTTATAACCAACGCCAAAAGGGTTCGCGCCACAAAAAGGGCGCCATCTAGGACACTTTATGCATCGGTTTGCAACTAAATAACCGACTCCATAGTTCCAGACGCCACGGCCGTGCTTCCCTGCACGGCCGTGTTTAGTACTATAGGTGTCAGTTTTATACTAATCACCGATGCTTTTTCCGCCACGACCGTTCTTTCCTGCACGGTCGGGTTGTTTGTCATATTAGGTTACGGTTTTTATCCACTAATTGATGATGTAAGCCTTTGATGACGGTGTTATATAAATAACTGACGCCTATGTTTTAATTTTTTTTTCTAATCAGTTTGCAGGCCTGCTGTGGCTGGTCAGCAGGATGAGAACCTGCAGTTCAGTTTTCTAAACTGTAGGTTTACGACATCCATTGATATCAGCCTACAAACAGGCCACAAACCTGCAAAATCAACATATATACTTTTCACACAAGTAGATACATTCAGACATCAATTCAATTCTCACATTCATACATGTAGAAATATTCAAATACATGTAGAAACATTCAGACATGTATAAACATTCAGAAATATTCATTTACAAAATATCATTCAACATCTCTATCAGCATCCCAATTATATTTTACAATCGCCACTATTTGTATGGATCTTGCCCATTCTTCTCTTACTTCATTTAATGCTTCCATCGTATATGGAGCATGTACATCTTTTAAGTGTTTACCTATAATGTGGTTAGTTTTAAAAACCTGCAAAGAGAATTATGTATATATATAAGTTATAATATAAAAATAAGATTGATATATTTCATACTAACTAATGAGACTATATCTAATTCCTCATGTATGGTATTGATGTCCAATGCGGCATATCGGATAATCATCTGCATAAATCGCATCACATAGTATGCGCATGCCTAGCCGTTGTCTTGTGTAGTGCACTATAAATTGAAACATACAAAATATTAAAAAATACAACTAAGCACAGTTCACATAAATAATATATACATTGGAGTCGGGAACTTACTTTTACGTTCTCCCAAATTATTGGCTGGTTCTTTTTCCTTGGGACCTTTCCTCCAGCCTTTTTGAATGCATCTAAAGCCCTACATGTTAATGTAACACAGTAAATTGCATAATTAAATAGTAATGTAATAATAGATGTTAACGGATATAAAAATGAAATATTTCTCACCAGAATAATGGCATTCTCATTACGTGTCCAATTTTAGTATTCAATGTACTCCCTGCAGGATCTAGATAATAAACAGTGAACGTCCCGGGGAGAATAACTAGTAACTCCCAATGCCTACCTCTAGAGGTAAAAAAGTTAAAAATTAATAACTCAAAATCCACAATAAAAATGTAATTTTCTTAAGTCCAAATTATAAATAAAGTAAACTTACTTGACATTGAATGGATCTATTATTATCATCTTCTTTTGCTGACCGAAAATTGTAAAAGCATCTATACAGTATTGTTGAACACTATCAGGGTCTTTAGCTATCATACTAATCAATGATGGAATCAAAAATCCCACATGATCAGATGCAAATTGTTTGCATTGATCTTCGACTAAGTAGCTGCAAAACATGTATTACGTATGCATTAATATATAAGAAACTAGATCACCAGATCTTACACAAGGTATATGGATGTATAAACAAGATCTCACCTTATCCATGTCTCTATCATTGATGTATTCAGCCAATCATACATAAACAACTCAATAATATCTTGTATAAATACAGAGCTTTCGTATGATTGACCTGCATAATTTGCTTCTAAAGAAACAATTATAGGGCAATGTATATTATGTACCCGTAGCCAACATGGCATTCCCCTACAAGCAGGACCTACCGGGTATTTTAGGTCAGTTGGAACCCAACTTGGTAATGCAGGAAGTGGAGGTGGAGGCCTAGGTGCTCCGGGTGTCTTTTTTTTAACCTGTATATATAATTTCAGATCAGTTGACCTCATATATACACATTAACAATCTAAAGTAATGTAAATTTATCTTAAAATTTCAATAGTGTAGACGACATCTGCTTTGGGCCACAATATCACCCCGCCTTCTGCCTCAGCAAGTGTATCAATATTCAGGTGGGGATATGGCAATGTAGCTTCCCTCCAATCAGGTAATACACGTATCGAGCTCACACGAATGTAGCCCTGTGGCATTGGAGTCCCGTGAAACATTGCCCCAGGAAGGGACATGTAAGCCTGCGCCTATGTAACAACATAGTCTTGTATTTTTATGCGGCATGGCTTCAATGCCTACAAATTTACGTAAAGAATATTATACATATATACATATCATCTTGAAAACATATCATCTTGAAAACATATCATCTTGAAAAGACTAGCTACAATGTCATAAACAATACTTACAGTGGACATGTTAGGCGGTGGGTCTACAGGATTACTCTCAGTCTGTGCATCAGGAGAAGAGTGGGTCGCCATAGGCTGATTGGAAGCCTGAGATGCCTGCCACCACACTATTTCTTCCTTGACCTTCTCAAGAACTATATCATTGACCTTCTTAGAAACTATATCCTCGACTCTCTTATTCTCCTATACATGGATAAAAGAAACATTAGCTTCTTATTATTGAATTTCCTTTTGTTGTAACATTCTAAAAAAAAAAAGGTTACCTCTTCTTGTGAAAGTCCCGCTCTAGGTTTGTGTTGGGATGGCCCAAAGAATGCTTTGATGCCCACACCAGCGCCTGTACCCCTAACACATCCAGGATGCTCTGGGTTACCCAGAGCAACTATCAATTCATCCCTTGTGCCCTGAGGGATGAACGTGCCTTGTTTCCTCTTCTCGTGCAGCTCCCGCTAATCACCATCAACAGAAATTAGTAAGTTAACACCACAAATAATCAATATTCAAATGATTGCTCTAAGAGTTTTATTTTACCATTT
Source organism: Alisma plantago-aquatica (assembly GCA_963693085.1). Lineage (NCBI taxonomy): Eukaryota > Viridiplantae > Streptophyta > Magnoliopsida > Alismatales > Alismataceae > Alisma > Alisma plantago-aquatica. Next base: position 683,305,130 of record OY856409.1, read on the forward strand.
TTGCAGCCGCCTCAGCAGTTGCGGGCTTCCTTATTTCTCCCTTCTTATTTTGCCTCCCAGCTATCCAAACATCATGGTGAGGTAGAGGTGTGCTACCTATAGTAGAGGACTCCTGAGTAGCAACAGACTCTGCCTATAGTCTCTGGCAAACACTTCCATAGCCCTTTGGACCCATAGTGTGGTCATGCACATTCACTGCACGCCTTGCTTTTTGCGCCTCACAGAAGGCCTAGTTAGTATGCACATTAATGATTTGGTTAGTATCACTAAATGTTAATCTTGAATAGGTGAATACAACGTATACTAATTAAATTGGGAGTGACGCCTAATACCTTGAATTCTTCAGATTTTCTTGAAGCAACAAACGTGTCCCAATCTTATTTGTCCAAAAAGTTCCACTATTCAAGGGTTGACTTCTTCTTCTTATCACCATCTTTTATGTATTCTCTGTTGAGATTTGTCCTATAGTTCCTTAGCATATTTCCAGCGCGTTGCATCACGCTTTTACGATGTAGCTTCTCATCCAATGCAAACAGATTTTGTAAAATAGAATTCTTATTAACTAGTATCCAAAAATAGAATTGCAAATAATAGAATTTGTAATCTACAAAATAGAATTTCAAATAATAATAACTCATGATAAATCCTTCCATATCAAGTCTTTCTTCGCCTGAGGAACTTTATGTCAATTATCATACTTAACACCACAATGGCTTCGAGTGACAACCCCGAGATAGTTTACAAAATTATTGCGGTTCACTCCAATTGCATTTCCTCCATTATCAAACTCCACAACCAATCTAGATCCACTACCACTTAGCGCTATTAACTTCTTCAATAGAGTGATGCCCCTTTTCTTCTTAAGTGTTTGGTGTTGTGCATCAAGTTCCTCCAGTGCTTCAGTGGGTACATGTGCATCGTCAACCTAAAATTTGACAAAAATAAACACACTGAATTAGCGCAATATAGAAATATGGGATATATGACATAGCTAGAAGATAATGAATTTTATAGAAATACATGATATGTTTTTAGAACTTTCATTGCTATCCTCGCCATGCTCATCATGGACAACATACTCATCATGGACTTCATGCTCATCATGGACATCATGGCCATCATGGTCAGCCATCTGAAAATGTCATTAAAAAGGCAAACATTTAGCATCTGAAGATAATGAAACATCAAATCTGAAAATGATATTGATATTAAAAAATCAAACATTTAGCTTCAATAAAAAATATAAACATGCATGTCTCTAAAATTGTGATCTTTTATCCATTAACAATCCTTCATTGTGATCTCCGCGCACATATAAGTCATCATTAGCTTCAATATTTTGTGGAGTTGGAAACAACAAAAGGGCATACACAACCGACGCCAAAGACATGTTCTGTAGTAGTGAAATTCAGGGCATAAACACATGTGATGTCATTCTGATATATAATAAATGTGTACCACCTATCCCATCCTTGAACACCTAATCTCACTAGTAAGTGTAAAATATGTATTGGGTTTTCAAGAAAATTTTGGCAGCATTTCCCCACTGTTCTCTAAGTACATATGTATTTAGAGAATAAACGGGGAAATACTACCGAAATTTTCTCGAAAACCCAATACACATTATACACTTACATCCAAAGTGAGATTAGGTGTTCAAGAATAGTCCCAAACTGGGGACTATCCAAGATTTACTCCTGATGAGTAAATCTTGGACGGGTTTCTAGGCCAACAAACACAATAATAAATAGGTATATGTTAGGGTTTCATCACAATTAATGTTAGGGTTTCATCACAATTGATGTTAGGGTTTCATCAATGTTAGGGTTTAATCAAATCAAATTAGGATGCTAGAATGGACAAGTTTAAATCTTATTTCAACATGCATCAAAATTTACTGAATTAGGTCAAACACTAGGATTAGAAACACAAATATATGCAAGCAAAAGATTTGTTCGTATCCTAGGATTAACATAAAGATTTGTTCATATCCTTACCAACAGCAAGCACGGCTGTGGCGGTGTTGGCCTACCACGGCCATGCTGGACAGCACGGCCGTGGTAGGCCAACACAGCCATGGTCATGCTTGCTGTTGGTAAGGAGCTACATAGAAGGAAAGCTACAGAGAAGGAAGCAAAGAGGCTAGGGCTACCTAGAGCTAGCGTGGAGAAGAGCGGCGGCGAGCAGGCGAGCAGCAGGGCAGGCGAGCAGCAACAGACTGGCGGCGGCAACAGAGCAGACTGGCGGCGGCGGTAGCAGAGCAGACCGGCGGCGGCGGTAGCAGAGCAGACCGGCGGCGGCAAGCAGCAGTAGACCGGCGGCGGCAGCAGAGCAGAGCAATCCGGCAGCGACAGCAATCGTCGGGTGATTTTAGGCGAGCGGCGATCATAGCAAACTATCGCAATGAAATAGGAAGAAAGTGGAAGAGATGGGTGATATGGGTCTATTAAGTTTGTCAACAGCGTCAGTTATCTGTAACACTGACACCGTTTGCCTTTAAGCATCAGTTGATATTAAAAGACCGACGTCCAATTAGATAATCTTTGCCCTAAATTATTTGGTGGGCACAATTACCAGCGTCGATTTTCAAAAGGATAACTGACGCCTATATTGGAACTTTTCACACAAATTTCCATCTTATATCGGCGTCGGTTATTAGTTAAAACACCGACGTTGTATGTTCTACTTTGGGGTAAAAAAAAATTTCGCTCGAAAATTGGATTCGCGGGCGATTTTAGGCATCACTTTGTGTTACCCATCTGACGCTGAATACAAAGCGGTACCCATGTCTGGCTGTTCTTCGAATATAGACGTCGGGGTTCCTAAATATCCAATGTTGAATATTATAGGTGTCCGGTTTGGTAAAGAACCGACGCCCAGAAAAGCGACACTGAATGTTGTTTCTGTATTAGTGAAGGCACTGAAGGACCCAGATGGAAGAAGGGACTACTTGGGTCTCCTTGCTGAAGACATACGCAGCGTGGATCCCTTTTTTAGTCATTTCCATTTTTTCATGTAAGAAGAGCCCAGAATGCTCTGGCTCATTTTATCTGTCATGATGCTATTGACTCGGGAGGCCACACTTTTAGACATGGTACTATGTCGAGTCGTTGGTGTGACGTCGTCGAGAGTGACTGTTTCTTTGTACCTTGATTTCCTTTTATAAATGATGATGGGGTTTTCAAAAAAAATATTGTCTAAAAAAATATTATCATTAGCGATTACAATATTATTTTGTTTTTCATTCGGCAATCTTGTAAGCATTTAGGCAAACACTCTTGTGCATCATCATATACCAATTTTTCAATGTTTTTTCTTTCCACTCCGATGGACCTACTAAATATTTTCTATGAAAGGAGAAAGAAGATAGACAACTTAAATGATTTCAAATGAAAGAAAAAAGTCATGCCACCTACTCTTTATCAAGAGAACCACATCCTAGACCTAAGAAAGTGATGGATATAGGAATTGTGTCATGGGGAAAACCGTTTCACTTTATAAGTCATTTTTTAGATGAAGTCAATAACAAAGGGTATCAAATAAAATATACTCTTAACAAATTGAATCAGTCCAATGCGTATTATTGTATAGTTTTGAAACTTATGTGGGAAATAGCCCCCAACAACCTATATGTGGTCAAACAACTAAATCAAGATTTGACATTGACTCTTGGGGATATGCACAACATGCAAAGTGTTTCCATTATTCTATTATATCACAGGTCAAACCCACATACAGTTTATCCATTAAGAAAACAATGGTTTCAAACTTCTTCCTCATGTGAGCTAGTGATCTGATGCCAATATTTTCGTATGACCATACAAAGGAGTGTGCATGAGGCATCACCTACCATTAAGACCTAAGAGATCCCAATAGTAGTAATATTACCCCATATATAAATATGGTCCTTTATCCTCACGCATTAAGAGTTTGAGTAAAAGGATCACATGTGCTCCAATAGACATGAGTAAATGTGGGATTCTAGTGACACCAAAGAGAGGACATTTGTGATAACCTAGTTTTCCCTCACTCCTCTTTTGTACTCTTTCTCTCTCTTTTTGTGTCACATCTCACCCAATTTGTTTTCAATTACATAGTCCAGTGATTTGATGCTTGATTGTACACATTTCATTAAGATTCCAAAATTGGACCAAGTTCTAAGTTGTGCATATATCATGATCTTACAATTGAATTGACAACCACCACTATGTTCATTTGGAACATCAATGCATTTCACTTTGTAGAGGATCCAATTATGAAACTATGGACACAAAAATTGCGTCAATCAACTCTATAGAACTCCGGTTTGGGCGTTACGAAATTTTACATGTTTTATTCAGCCTTTTTTCCCGTTTCCTCTTCCTTGAGCCGGCCTTCATGAGCGCAATGTCTTCAAAATGTGGCCCATATTCTAGTTCCCTCTTCCCCTTCTTTTTAAGAAATAATCTTGGGGCTAGGGGGGGAGTATTCAACATACAACCAAATTTGGCAATGAGGGAAGCAACACTATAGTTGGAATCAAAACCCTAGTCTTCATGCTTCTTTATAGATCTGCCTTTTCTGAGCCCTCATTCTACTTTTTGTTCTTATTCTTTTCCCTAGTCCCCCCTCTCATTTTTGGTTTCCAACTTCCCAGGTCCTTCCTCATTCTGTATCTAGGCAGAGCCGCCAACTTGGGTTCCTGCAAGCGCAGGCCACCCCACCTCCCTCATTGCCCTCTAACGGTCAACACAACAATGAGGACCTGGATTTCTTCAGGGCTCGTCCTCATCTGTTGGTGTTGGGGTTCCTATTAAAGGAGCAGGATGGTGGTCTTGGTAGTGTTGGGCCACATGCTCACCCAGCCAACTTCAGACTTGCTCATATAAAGATAACGGCCAGAGACCCAGTGCCAAGTATGAGCCCCTTCCACTTCACCCTACCCCATCCAATGTTGTTGCTAAGGGGAGCGCCAAAAGGCTGGTGATGGACTCCCATATATCTCCCCTTCTCTAAATGGAGTTTACAGAGCCTTGGCAAGTGCAAGAACACCAGATGACTGGTGACACTTGGGTGTGGCTGAGAGAGGGGTGCAAAAATGACATGAGACTTAGGATTACTGGTGGCATGTGGGTCAGTGTTTGTGGGTGCATGTGCTAAGGGCGAACCATTTGATCTCAGAAGAAGGTCTAAGATCATCCAACAAATGATGAGTAAGGCTCCCCTCTAGATTCCATATAGTTTCTGATGTAATCCTTTTAAAATTCATATTTCACTCATTCATTAGGAAATAGCTAATAACATCTAATTTTATACACTTTAAGCACATATTTTATATCTCTCCAAACATATCTTTTATAGATATTTCCACTTATTTTAGCACTTTTAGGTCAAGAATCTTAATTGCACACTTTTTCCATCCTTGTAGAGTCACATCCAAACACAACCATGGTCTACACCTAGACCATGGCTCATCAACCATCAAGGAGCCTCCCACCATGGCAGATGCCTCTAATCACACCAATGCTTCACAACTATGATGCTGCACACCCTCTTGGTTAAGGCCTACAAACCACACATCTCAGCCTTGACAGAGGAGGCCGCGACTCAAGAGATAACATATCTCGATCGAGGAGGCCGCGACCAAGGTGGGACCTTGACCGACCACTGTGGTGGCCTCGACTGAGGATAGGCCTCGATCGACCGTGATTGAGCCCCGACTGATGCCTTGCCTCGAATGAGGTGGGACCACGACCAACCATTGTGGTGACCTCAATAGAGAACAAGCCTGGACCGATACCAAGCCTCAACCATGGTGTGAATGGTTAAGTTAGTGGGAAACACCTATAAATAGGCCACCACCTTGACTTGTCACATCATCAGATCATCAAGAACCATGAAGTCCTGCCAAATTCCATACCCACTCTCATCCATCTGATCAGTCTTGGATCCCCAAAGGTGGAAGTTGAGGAGAGAGAAGATTGAAGGACCCTCTCCATCAAAATAAGGAGATCTTCCGCACCATCCATTCTAGATCTTGATTTGAAGGAGTAATTTGGTGTATCGCCATATTCTGTCTCTTCTAGATCTGTCATCTCCGTTATGTTATACCCCCTCCCACTTCGTGGTTATGATGTATATATCATTCTGTAACGTCGTTATACTGTCCGTTAACATGTGTGGCTAAACACTTAACTCAAGTTGGGAGTAGCCACTAAGTCTCTCCCAACATGTATATTCTTTCTTCCCTTTGAATATATATATATATATATATATATATATATATATATATATATATATATATATATATATATATATGTGTGTGTGTGTGTGTGTGTGTGTGTGCGTGTGTGTGTGTGTGTGTGTATGCTCATATCTAGGTTATCTCCATATGCTTGTTATTAATGCTTCACTTTTATGCTTAGCTACCATCTTGTGATGTTTGATCGTTGGTACCTCAAAAGAGTAGTATCTTGTTTATCTGGTGTTATGGAGTAGTATGAATGCATGAGAATGTTGGATTGCTAAGGCTTATGGTCATATGATTTGCTTTATGGTTGTAAGGTTGTTATCTCGAGAGGGAGGCCACCTTAGATCCTAGATCTATCCTTATCTTGAGAGAGGAGGGTATAAACATTTCTATGACTGCTTGTTATCTTGATAGGAGTATACAAAGTGGAGTGATTTTTGCATGTTGGTGAGAGACCTTAGTAGGTGAAACTCGATCTGAGTTCCCTTCCATATCTTTGTTTCTTACTATTCATTCTTGTTTGCTCTTATAGTTATTTTCTTTCTTTATTTTTCTTCATTTTAACTTGAGCACCATCATTCCTTAGGGAACAACTTTTTTAACCATCTATTTATCTGGAGTATATGAGTGTGAGACCCTACGTACTTAACACCTGCTAACCTTGTCCCTGTGGTTTGACCCTGATTACTACGTCAAACTATGTATAATAGTTGCGGGAGATTGAGTGTCGGGTTACTATCTTAAGAGTCTGACTACTTTGGATCTGCTCCATTTTGGACGTGTGATTTAGGCCAGTCAACTTTTTTACGTCGTTGTCGGGGACAAGGCAAAATGACACAGTTGAGAACTTGACTCCACTCACTATACTCCCGTGCTTCAAGTTTAGTTATAAGTTTGACTGAATAGAAACCTTAAATCTACTACCTTGTGATTACGTAGAATAGTTTGTTTAAACACGTCCAATTTTCTAAGTCGGCTGTGTGGTCTATTCAAGGAACCCGGAGGGAAGCGAGTCCATTCAATTTTGCACCTTAACCTCGAGTTACCATGTTGCCTTATGTGGATGGTACTCTGGTTGGGGGTGAATGGAATGCAAGAGTTCAACATGACTCCCACCACCTGGGATGGATGAAGATAAAGATGGTCATCACTCGGACGGTCATCAAAGTGAAGAAGAATGTCGGGAGGAAGATCATCGTGAAGAAGATTTACACGATGAAGAACAACACTACCGTCTCCATAGAAGGCACCATCACAATCACCATGAAAATGAACGTGAGCGGGATGACCGGGAAGTGAAAGCGAAGATGATGAAGAAGGAAAGACTCTTAGAGAGTTGGCAGCAACTAGGATCAATGAATCTCGATGCCCAATCGTCATCCCACACTTCAATGTAGCAAACTTTGAGTTGAAACCATCTATAATCTGGATGATCCAGAACAAACCATTCTGTGGAAATTCGAGAAGTGAAAATCCATACCATCACCTCGATGCCTTTAAAAATATATGTGATAGCTTGAAGATGAGGGGAGTTCCTCAAGAAGTGATATATTGTAAGGGGTTCAACTTCTCTCTTGAAGATAAGGCTCTATCATGATACCTCAACCTCCCCCACCAGTCCATAGATGGGTGGAGACCCCTTGTAGATGCCTTCCTACTAAATTTTATGCTACTGAGAGAAGTATCTGGAACATGCATAAGATCACTTCTTTTGCATAAAAGTCAGGAGAAAACCTTCATGAGGCATGGGAACGCTTTCAAGAGTATCAGAGGGATTGTATAAACCATAACTAACGTAAGGGATTCTTGGTGACCACATTCTACAATGGGCTGACTCCTACTTAGAGTACTTTGGTGAACGCAACTGTTGGCAGTGAATTTCTTGGAAAGAAGCTGAGAAGAACTATGAAGATAATATACAACATGGCTACACTACAAGCAGGCATGGATCATAATAGAAATGATAGAGGATCGAAAAAGAAAGTAGGGTCTGAAGGACCATCTGTTGAAGCCAAAGCCTTAGAAACTATTACATTCCAAATTTAGAAAATTTCCACCGATGTCAAACAGCTGAAAGATACTAGAGCCAAAGGCAAGAAGCATACTAAGAGAGCCATGAAGTGTGTTACATGTGAAGAGGGAGGAAATGGAATCAACAAATGTATCTATACCCGGCCAGAGGAGAGCGATGAAAGTGAGAGTGAAGAAGAAATTGTTAATGTCTTTTATGTTAACTTCAAGCGACAAGACCATCCTGGGTTTAATTATGGCAACAAAGAAGCTACAGAGAATGTGCATCAACTGGGTAGTTTATCTAAACCTCCCCTAGCATTTGAGAAGAAAGGAGTTCCAACCCAATACACTAAGACTACAAGCTACCATACGAACAAGAACAACTATCAAGGTCAGAACAAAAATGTGAGCCGACAAGGGAAAAGATAAGGCCCAGGGCCGAGCCAAGACAAGGACAACAACCAAGCTGATATGATTGATCAACTATTCGACTTTGCAAAAAGCAAAGATTCGATGAACGATCAACTCACTCAAAGTGCTCTCACAAATTCAGGAGTGCGAACTACCATGCAAACTTAAATGGTGGACATGCAAACTCAATAGAGGCAGATTGATCAGCAGCTTGCACATCTAGCTGAATTTATGAAAAATCCTTCAGGGAAAATCCCATCAAATATTGAGACTGCTAGAATGGCTACTCTCTGATCTAGGAGAATGTTGCAAAATGCTAATACTGACAACACCGAAGATGGAGGAAGTTGTGCTAATCAGTAGTCTGAGAATGAGAAGGCAATAGAAGAATCAAAAGGGAAAGGACAAGTTGTAAGTGGAAAAGAAGTAGGGCCACATGAAAAGAATAAGGAAGGAGAAGAAAACAACTCAGATCCTCTAGAGATGTCCTTTCAAAGAAAAATCCCTACACCCCAAGAGTTCCTTTCCCCTACAAATTGATAAAAGCACATTTGAAGAAGAGATATGAAAAGTTCATGGAGGCCGTAAAGAAGCTACATTTAGATGTGCCCTTTCTTGATGAAATTGAAGAAATGCCAACCTACACAAAGTTCTTTAAAGACCTGATCACAAAAATAAGAATAGGTGAACACATCGAAACTGTCCAGCTAGCGAAAATGTCAAGTGCTTTTGTTCAAGCTGAGTTACCTACCAAGAAGAAGCACCCCGAAACATTCAACATACTTTTCTACGTCGTAGATAATGTCGAGAGAAAAGGGCTAGCCGACTTGGAAGCAAGCATCAGTCTAATGCCCTTGACTCTAGCACAAAGGCTTGGGTTGATAGACATGGTAAAGATGGGGATGAGGATCGAGTTAGCTGATCATACATTCACAAGGCCAATAGGAATAGTCGAAGATGTTTCGATATGGGTTGAACAATTTTTCATACCATGTGATATACTGGTAAGATAGGGTTGAGGATTCTAAATACCCAATGATATTTGGGAGTCCTTTCCTTGCAACGGGGAGAGCCTTAATAGATGTTGCTGAAGGAATCATCACACTACAAGTAGGGAATGATCACTTGGATTTTTGGGTACAAGATGCCATGAGGGGATCGTCTCTATCGGAGTCAATCTACTTCATGGACAACTATAATCAATATTGTGAAGAGGTACAAGAAGATAAGGCAATTGTTGATCCCCTAATGCAAGCCTTAAATAGACAAGATCCTACTATGGAGGGCTAAGAGATCCTAGAAATCTTAGATTACCTGAACCAACCCAAAGAGGATTTCAACGACGATGAAGAGATAATCGAGACAGTGAAGTACGCCTCGTTAGATAAAACAACTGAGGAAAAGGAAGCACTGAAACCCAATCTAGAATTGAAACCTCTTCCAAAGGGGTTGAAATATGAATTCATTGACAAAGAAGAGAGGAATCTGGTGATCGTTAATGCCAATCTAACAGACGACCAGATGGAGAAGTTGTTAGATGAGATGAGGCTGTATAGAAAAGACATAGGGTATTATGTGGAGGACATAAGAGGTCTAACCCAGATTTATGCATGCACAAAATTCACCTTGAAGAGATGGTCAAGCCCCTAGCTCAACCAAAAAGGAAGCTAAACACAAATGCTAAAAGTGGTTGTGAAGAAAGAAGTTATAAAGCTAGGAGATGCTGGGATCATCTACCTGATAAGAGACATCAATTGGGTTAGTCCTATCCATGTGGTACCCAAGAAGGGTAGAATGACAATCATACGAGGGGAATATGGAGATGAAGTAGCAACGAGGATAGTGACAGGTTGACACATGTGCATTGACTATCACAAGCTAAATACAACCACCAAGAAGGATCACTTCCCTTTGCCATTTATCAACCAGGTCCTAGAGCGGCTAGCTCACCATGACTACTTTTATTTTCTAGATGGATATTTGGGATTTTACCAAGTACCTATTCACCCTGAAAATCAAGAAAAAACAAATTTTACCTACATTTATGGCACTTATGCCTTCCTAAGAATGTCGTTCGGGTTATGTAATGCCCCAGTGAGTTTTCAGCGTTGTATGATATCCATGTTTTTAGATTTTCTGGAAGACATTGTAGAAGTCTTCATGGATGACTTTTCTATATACGGGATGGATTTTGAATCCTACTTGAGAAATCTATCTTTGGTGTTGAAGTGTTGTGAAGAGAAACATCTTGTCCTAAATTGGGAAAAATGCCACTTCATGGTTCAGGAAGGTATCATGCTTGGACATAAGGTCTCAAAGAAAGGAATTGAAGTGGATTTAAGAAAAATTGAAGCCATATCAAAACTCCCACCACCAAAGTCGGTCACTAAATTGTGAAACTTCTTAGGACACGTAGGATACTATCGAATATTCATAAAAGACTACTCAAAAATCGCCAAGCCATTATCAAATTTGTTGATAAAGGATGTTGAGTTTGAGTTTACCACTGAATATCTAGATGCCTTTAATATCCTCAAAAAAGCATTAACGACAGTGCCTATCCAACAAGCACCTGACTTGGAGTTGCATTTTGAGATCATGTGTGATGCCAGCAATTATGCCATTGAGGTAGTCCTCAGGCAGAAGAAAGAGAAGAAATATCATGTGATTTGTTATGCGAGTAGAACCCTAGACAAAGCCCAAGTGAACTACACTACCATCAAGAAAGAAATGTTGGATATCATATTTTCTTTTGACAAGTTTAGATCATACTTAGTAGGATCAAAGGTAAGAGTGTACACCGATCATGGGGCAATAAAGTACCTAATGTAGAAAAGGACACCAAGACAAGGCTTTTGAGATGGGAATTGTTATTGCTAGAGTTTGACCACAAAATCATCAATAAGAAGGGGAAAGAAAATGTGGTCACAGACCACGTGTGACAAATAATTTTTGATGAATAAAACCAACTGCCTGTGAATGACAACTATGCCAACGAAGCTCGTCTAATGGCTTAATCAGAAGAGCAGGGCTTACGATATCTATAATTATTTAGCATGTGGGAAAATTCCACTTGGGATAACATATAATCAGAAGAAGAAGTTATTCTCTGAGTTGAATAATTACTATTGGGATGACCCACTACTATTTAATAGGTGCTCTAAAAACCTATATCGTCGATGCATACCTGAAGAGGAGGTGTCTCTAATCCTCAAAGAGTGTCACGCCTCACCCTATGGAGGACTCCATGCAGGGGAGAGGATGGATACAAAGGTTCTACAATCAATATTTTACTGGCCCATGCTTTTCAAGGATGTTGCATCATTTGTCAAAACATGCAAAGAATGCCAACTCATGGGGAACATAAGCTGAAGAAATGAAATGCCAATGTCAAACTAGGTGGAAGTGGAAATCTTCGATGCATGGGGAGTCAACTACATGGGGCTTTGTTCGTCATTGAATGGAAATAAATACATTCACATTGTTGTTGATTACATTTCCAAATGGTTTGAGGCAGTTGCTACACAAACAAGCGACTCCAAAGCAGTCATTAAGCTTTTTGAGAAAACTATCTTCCCACGCGTCAGAGTGCCACACACTGTCATAAGCAACAGAGGGTCACATTTTGGTGAGAAACAATTTTAAGCTTAGCTAAGGAAGTATGGAGTGAAGCATAAGGTCCCAACGCCATATCACCCCAGATGTCAGGGCAAGTTGAGGTATCGAACAGGTAGATCAAACAAATTTTAGAAAAGACTGTCAGCCGTACAAGACAGGACTGGTCAATGAAATTGGACAATGCGCTCTAGGCATACCACACAATATACAAGACACCAATAGTTATGACACCCTACAGGTTGATCTATGGAAAGTCTTGTCATCTATCGGTCAACTCAAACACAAAGCCCTATCAGCTATAATTTTTTTGAATATGGACCTCGACAAAGCTGGTCAGAAAAGATTCCTTCAACTCCAAGATCTTGAAGAGCAGAGGCTGCATGCCTATGAAAATGCAAAATTTTGTAAACAACAAACAAAGGTCTGGCATGATGCCCACCTGAAGAACAAAGATGTGCATTAAGGAGACAAGGTCCTTTTGTTCAACTCCAATATTAGGTTATTTTTGGGGAAGTTGAGAACAAGGTGGTCAGGCCCCTTTTCTGTAGTAAAAAAATACCCATTAGGGGTAATGGAGATAGTAGGAGAAAAGACGGGAACCTTCAAAGTAAATGGACAAAGTGTAAAAAGATACTATGAAGAACAAGACTTTATAAGGAGAGTAGAACTCAGTTTGGGGGAAGCCAACTCATCAACAAATGGAATGAATGAGGAAACAACTGCACCTATGAAAGGATATTGAAGACAAGATGAGAGAAAGTCAAGCTAAAGACTTTAAACACATGCTTCTTGGGAGGCAACCCAAGTTTTTACTGTTTCCTTTATTTCATGTTTTTCTCTATCTCGCATTTTAGTATTATGAGCTATGTACCTCTCATTTTCCTATATTTTAGTCTCCTTTTTCTAGTAAGAGTGTATATATTTCTTAGATTTTAATCTTTCTCTACCTAAGAGAGTTTGTTTGGAAGAACAAGTTTTGCCTTAATTGGTTTGATGTTATTTTGGTTTGGAAGGACCGTGGTTGTGGCCTGAGCATCGATCGAGGAGGGGTACACCGCGGTCATGGTACCCGCTCCTTACAGTAATACACCATGGTCATGGCATATGTAAAGAAGGAATCTGGCAGCAGTCGCATCAATCGTTATATTGTGGTCGCGGCCCCCTAGGGTATGTATATACTTAAATCCTTCGAAATAAGGTTTTTCTTTCGCTCAGTCTCTAAAAATTCTCAAACTATTGGATGAAGATCCTCGAAACGGGTGTGCGAGATGACCAAGAACTTGATTCTGACCTCTGCCAATGAAGCCACGCCTCTACCAATGCAAGCCCCTCCTACCACCGCTATTGATGCCTTTTCGTGTGTTTAACCTAAACTGAGGTATCAATCAGGTGCTTTCTCGACTACCATTGATTATTAACCACTGACTTTCATATGGTTAGCCATCTTATCGTTCATTTGCTGGCCAATCGGCCCAAGAACGCCACGACAACCACCATGGTTCCGCCACATTTAGTTCAGCGATTCTTGTCGGCATCTTTCCCTTCCTCGCGATTCTTGTGACACCGTTTGACTTAGGTCAGGGTTTTGGGGAACAACGCGATTGCAAAAACCTACCACCTTGGCCTTGGATGATGGCTTCCCGAACTAGATTTTGGACCCATCATCTTTTTGAATTGAACAGTTGCTCCAGTTTCGTGATTGCGACACCCTATCCTTGGATGCGGTCATGGAATTCCTTAAGCATAAAATTGGTCGAGTGACTACCGTGGTCGCGGTCTTTCTTGACCACGGTTGAGGTACCCCTTTTTGCTGCATGGCCACGGTCGTGACATCTCTCATTTTAGTGTAATCCACTATGGTCGCGGCACCTATCACGGACGTGGCTCACCTCTTGGTTATGGCCATAGTCGCGATCCTATGAAAAAAAATTGAACTAGAAATATATAAGCACATATACATATACATGATAATAAAATAAAATTGATGATGATTAATTAAAAGTTAATTCAATTCCACTAACAACTAAATTCATGTAAAACTTTCATAATGTCTACCTCAACTGAAGATACATTGACAAACAAAGTGACTTCACTGAAGGGGGTAGAGGAAATCCTCGAGAAGATCACAAATGCACTAAAAGACTATCTAGACCTCTCCTCGATGAAGAGACTCTAGTTAAAACTGCTGAAAAAGAAGTACGAATACATCCTAGCCCACAAGATGTTGAAAAATAAGTACGAATACATCCTAGCCCACAAAATACCAGCCTTCAGAAATTGAGTTGAGGAAATTGGAGAAGAGGAAGGTTGAACCCAAGGAAGCAAAGGGAAGCAAAAAGATGAAGGTTAAAACTACAGAGAAGATGAAGGGGTAGGAGAAAAAACAACCCATGAGGAGGTGGAAGGGAACAAAGAGGTGACCCTCCACCAGAAAAGACCAGCTTTTGTGCCAAAAGACTCTACACACCAGTCAAAATTCGACTGGCTACTGCAGGCCAAGGGGTTCAGGCCTACCACATATCTAGACGTCGAAGAATTCAAGAAGATGGGAGTCTATGACATGGTAGTCAACTTCCTGGAGGGTGCGAATCTACGTACCCTATGCACCTTTGAAGCCCCTCACTAAACAACTTACGACAGAGTTCCTGTTGTCCTTACAGAAGTTCCCAGTCAGTGATGGGGAATGCAAGAAGGGTGGAAATGACTTTAAGTTGGAAGTGAGAGTTCGAGGGAAGTCTCACACAATAACAGAGGACATGCTGAACACTATATTCACAAGAATGACTGAGGAAGCACAGGCCTGCTCTGCCGCGCACGGAGAGAATGACACAATCGGATATAGCATCCACAGAATGTGAGAAAATTTGACAGGGGAGAAAGAACACAACTCCAAGAACTCCAAAGAAACCCTCATCATATCATGCTTCATCTGAATGATGCAAAAGATAACTACCAACACAATATTCAAAAGGTCAGAGACATGGGGTGTGACAAAAGGAGACCTCTTTGTTATTTGGTCCATGCTAAATAAAACACCAGTGAATTTAGGCAAAATTCTCATTGAATGACTATCTGTAGTAGTGGGAGGGGAAGCAAAACAAACTAAGGAGTTCTACAAGGGAGGCCAAATCACAAAGATCGCATATCATTTCATGGATGCAGAACTGTTGATGAGGTACAAAAAGACAAAGCGGCACACGAAGATAGGCATAAAGTCCCTCATCAACACGGAGATCTTTGTGCAGAAGGGAAACAAGCTCTTCTACAAGAAAAGCTATTCTGATATGCTCCCCCCAAAAAAAAAAAATAACGTACTATGACGTCCACAAGCTACTGTCCCCTCAAGAAGATGTTGATAAAATGTACTCAGGGGCCATCCGCACTACAGTGGACACATCATCTTCTACTAACAAGAAGGGTGTAAAAGCTAAATTTCTAGAGATAGAGATAAAGAATCTAGAGGAAAGAAAGAAGCTAACAATAAGAAAAAAGAAAAAGAAGATAACTAAAAAGACTGTCGCCCCGAGCCCACCCTTGTCGTGCTTCACAGCCGAGATGGCAATGAGTGAGGGACGTCAACCTAAAGCCACAGTCATAGAAGAGGTTGAACATGCACTTCTTGAAGCTACAACAACATAACAAAATGTTGAGGTCGAATAAAAAACCCACCAAGACACGAGGACGCCAAGGCTATACTGGATCTCGTGATCTCAGAAGAAATCCTATAGATGTCAGGTCAGCTAGAGAAGAGTGCCCCCTACCCAACCATATAAAATCTACAACCGAAGGAGCTAAGAGCATCTACAATACCTGTGGAGTAGCAAAAAAACTACCCGTACACCTCCAGTGATGTATTGGGTAACAAGTTTGTTGTCATGTGGCAACACATGCATCAAACTTCTAAATTAAATGAAAATATTACCTCTACCATGTGTATACTAACTATGTAGGTACAAATGTTGAATGAGAGGACTGAAGTGCTTCCCCAGTTCATGCAAGGGGTGATGAGCACCCAGAACATGCTAATGGGGGTGTTAAAGACTATCACTAAGGAGATGGCAGACCTTAGGAAGGAGAAGGATGCCATGCGGACAGATAAGGAGCTGATGAGAAAAGGGAACGAGGAAGTGTTGGACGACCTCAAGAAGGAGTATCAACACATATACAAAGAACACCGTCAGCTAGAAGTTGAACGCCAAGAAATTGACAGATGGCAGCAGAGAAAGAAGAACAAGTGTCTGACAAGCCCTTCAACATCGCATGCTTCCTCAAACCCCGACAAAGATGATGACGACGTGGGGGGAACCGATGCAGGAGTAGTATCAAAGGAAGAAAGAGCCAACGTGAAAGTTTCTCTGATGCCTGAACCACAGGCGATAGAAGCACTACCACAGTCGGACACTAATCAAGACAACGAGACAGAAAAGACTAACACATTGTCAAGGGGTTTTCATCTGAACAACAGCCCAGATGAAGACAAGGCTGCACCAGAAGATCCCACATAGGTTGTCATCGCCAGAGAAGAGAGAATAGCAACAGAAGATCTCATGTCATGAGAAATCAGAGATCCAAACAAGTTTTTGGACAACCTGACATTCAGGATGGACATATGTACCAACTTCTTGAAAGATCTGAACCATTATGATCAAGAGTACTCCTTCTACGACGGAAAAATGGCTGCAATGTTAGTTGCACTACATGCTATAGAGTTGGAGCATCCATCAGAAGTGAGTCATCTAGCAAAAGACGTAGATGCAGAGATGTCCCCAAAATGTGAAGGCAAGGTGATAACCCAGGCACTGACTAAAACAAGGGTTCAGCCTCCTACAGAGGAAGCACCACCCGCAGAAGCACATGCAGCCAAAGAAAGCACCTCAGAAGATGGGGAAAGGGGGCTTGCTTCTTTCTTTGTGAACGAGCCGGTCAAGAAGCAGAGAACTACAGTCAACGAAGTAGAATTAGGTGTGACTTCTCCTTTACCCTACAAGATGGAGGGTATGGACATGACTACACTATCAAGTATAACATGTAGAGATGTCCATATCCTTGCCGATATATTTGATGACAACCTGCTCGGGGCTGACGTTATCTATCACAACAAGGGCATGTCACTCAATAGAGATCACTGCAGAGGGATTTTCCAGACAAGAGAATGAGTACACAAGTAGTTGTTTAAAATATTGTGTGCCACCCTCCTTGAAAAATTCTTGCATCCAAATAAAGTAGAACCAGTTTTCAACATCACCATACATCTAGCAAGACTTCTATATGAAGACAACTACAAAGTTGATGATGTGATAGAGCTACAATGCACAGTAAGCAGGGAAGAAACCAGATTTATAGTCCTACCCATAAGGACAATAAAACATTGGGCTTTAATTGTCGTCAACCTACATGAAAGACGAACAATGATGTTCAACTGCTGTGTGGTATAACTGGACATCACATCCTTGATCTACAAGAGCAAGGAAGTGAGAGATATCCTAAAGGTGCCTCTACGTCTGTAGAGAGTTATACAATCAGCAGATAACAGACACAAGGGGATGTGGAAGCAGTTCTCAATCTGGAAGAACGTTCTCCATGAAAAGGCTGGAATAGGGGATTGTGCCTTCATCGTACTAAGAATGATGGAAGCCATCAATAAAGGTGTATCGCTGGAAGATATCTATATATAAGATCTACATGGACTACGTGGTATGTATGCAATGGAGGTCAGCTATGACTTCCGCTTCTTCAACAACCTGGTGATGCCTTCAGAAGCAGTATCGCAGAGGTTTCACCAAGAAATCCCCCTCCCAGAAAAGAAGACATGGAGGGAGGAATTCAAAACATTATGGATTGACCCTATAGAGAATCCAGAGTAGTAAATTGGAAGGAAGGTTGGACATCTGACACTGGTGTGACTGCAATAAGAATACAAGAAACTGAGCCGGAGCAGCCTCTAGTGGTAAAAGACAAAAAAAAGCCTTTATTGGGCTAGCCAGAAGAAGGTGAGATAGAAGAAGAAGATCTGCCCGAGGATAAACCAGATGGACCAGCTGGGAAAATAGTACCAACCTTCAAGGATTTCAATAGACGAAGCTACATGAGTCTATATTTAGAAGTCCTCAATGCAATAATGAAATCCTTGAAGAAAGATAATACACTGACAGAGGTAGTTTTTGAAAGGGATGACATCTGTGTGATGGAGGATGACCTTGGAGATATATTGAAAATAGGAGGGTACCTCTCAGTCATCACCATGTCTACTTAACAAGCTCTACTAAATGACAACATGCCAAATGTGCAGTTGGCATATTTTCTTTTGGTGGATGACATCCTATGAGATAAGAGTTCAGGTGAAAAGGAACGCCTGCAACAATGTCTGGCGACGTTTCTCCCACACTACATATTCATTCTGATACTTTATGATAGTCATTGGACTTTTTTGGTAGTCAATATAATATAAAGTACTGCAGTCTTCACACTGAAGAAGAAAACAAATATGACTACTGCAAAGACACCTATAGAAGAGATGGCAGTCACATATAATGAGGTGATTGTTGAGATGATGAAGAGTCACAGAAATGGGTACAAACATAAAGAAGGAAAAGACTTCATGAATATGCAGATCTGCTACAAGATCCTTCAATAGGTGCCTCTATCAAACGAATGTGGCTTCTACTGTTTAGCCTGGATGATGACCCTAGCCACTTTGAATATGAAGGTCGAAGGAATGCAGTATGAGCAATACTACCCATTATGCGGAGTGTACACTAGCATGCTCCTCGAGTCAAAGTGGGCCACCAAGACCAGCTGGTAGATATAAAGCAAGCTCATTTATACACCTAACTCTAATTTTGACACCCTGAGTCAGGGTGAATGATAAGTTTGGGGGAGGAGTTATAAACGGGTGTGAGAGGTACAATTACATCCCAAAATTTGCAAAAATTTGAAAAAAAATTACTTGCACATATCTTAGCGCACTTGTACATATTTAAGCTTCCACCAAACTGATTTTTTGAAAAGTTTATGCTTTAAGGAATTTTGTTATAAGTCACAATTTTGCATAGTTACCTTTGAGTTCGTCTGCTCCCTTGCTAAAGGTTATAGTGCTATCATTTCTAGGGAGGAATATACGAGCAACTAATGTATATAAAAGTAAAACAAGAAGCATAATAATATAGTTTGATCTCATTCTTACAATAATATGTTGTGTGTGTAACAATCATAAACTTACAAAACTCTTGGAAACTGGAGAACTTCACTGAGCCATACTCCTAACAATTCCAACCTAAAAATCCTCACCTTCCTCGAGAAGGAAACAACCACCCCTTTCAATTTAAGTATCCCCGCTTTGGGATGAAAAGAGGCTTGGCCACCAAGAAGACCACATAAAAACCCACTCACCCAAACCAGAGAGGAGGTATGAAAAGCCAAAAAGGAAAACAAATATATGAATAATGAGAGTTGTGCCCAAAAGATGCCAAGAGGTTCCACACTGTGAGTGTATTGCTACACTCATAAATGCAGATATATCGTGCCCATAAGTGGAACCTTGAAGCCAAATTTACCCACCTACAATCCTGAATGAACCTCACACAACCACCTGACATAACATCAAAAGCCCCTAAGGGCAACACTATCCTTACGATAGTTGTAGGTGAGGGAAGTTCAAGAGAAAAGGAAACCACTTTAAGCCTAAAGCCTACCCAAACACATCAGCATAGGGCAAACTGAAAATACAGGAAGAGTGTGAAAGCTACCTCTCAAGAAGATGTTGCACTAGTATGGCTAGTAACCTAACGTAGGAATGGGTGATACGTTGAGACAGAGAGACCTTTTGCTACCAAAGGCTATGGAATGAACTCGAAGTTGTGCAACTCTAGATGTGAAGGGGGAGGAATGAGATTTTAGAATTGAGAAAACATACCACAATTGTTTTGGTATAAGAATGAAATAACTCGATAATGTTAAGTTTCACAAAATTTTGTCACAAAATTGCTCTTCTCTCTACAATTTCAAACCTACCCTTAGCCTGAGGATAGGTGTGATTCTATGTTTGGGGGAGTAGATAACATCTAATTTTATACACTTTTTGCACATATTTTATACCTCTCCAAACATATATTTTATAGACTTTTGGACTTATTTTAGCACTTTTATGTCGAGAATCTTAATTGCACACTTTTTCCATCCTTGCAGGGTCATATCAAGCCACGATTGCATTCTACACCTCGATCGCTACTCATCAACAATCAAGGACCCTCCCACCACAGTCGATGCCTCTAATCACACCAATGCTTTGCGATCATGATGTTGCATGCCCTCTTGGTCGCGGCCTATAAACCGCACATCTCAACCTTGACCGAGGAGGTCGTACTGAGGAGATAGCATATATCCACTGAGGAGGCCGCAACTGAGGTGAGACCTCGATCGACCACTGTGGTAGCCTCGATCGAGGAGAGGCCTCGATCGACCAAGATCGAGCCCTGACTGATGTCTTGCCCCGACCGAAGTGGGACCACGACCAACTACTGTGGTGACCTAGACTAAGGACAATCCTTGACCGATACCAATCCTCGACCACGATGTGAATGGTTAAGTTGGTGGGAAACACCTATAAATAGGCCACCCACCTCAACTTGTCACATCATCAGATCATCAAAGACCACGAAGTGTTGCCAAATTCCATACCCACTCTCATCCATCTGAATAATCATGGATCTCGAAAGGCAAAAGCTGAGGAGAGAGAAGATTGAAGACCCCTCTCCCTTGAAAGAAGGAGAGCTTCCACACCATCCATTCCAGATCTAGATTCAAAGGTGTACTTCGGTGTATTTCCATCTTCTATCTCTCTTCTAGATCTATCATCTCCATTACGTTGTACCCCCTCCCTCTTCGTAGTTATGATGTATCTATCATTTTGTAACGTCGTTATGTTGTCCTTAACATGTGTGGCTAAATACTTAACTCAGGTTAAGATTAGCCACTAAGGCACTCCTAACATGTATATTCTTGATTCCCTTTGAATATATATATATATATATATATATATATATATATATATATATATATATATATTGATGACCGAGAGAACCCACCTCTGGCAAAGCCGACATGGTAAACTCTCGAGGCATGAGAGGGTGTGGTTCGGTCACCCCCTCCCGCGCCTAATCAGTGTGGATTGCCATTCACAAAGGGCCTTCGGTGAGGTTCGAACCCGGGTCCTTCATTGGGACTTACTGAGCTCTTACCACCCGGGCTACTATGGCCGGACTATATATATATATATATATATATATATATATATATATATATATGCTCATATCAAGGTTATCTCCATTCGCTTGTTATTAATGCGTTACTTGTATGCTTAGCTACCAACTTGTGATGTCTGATTGTTGGTACCTTGAAAGAGTATTATTTTCTTTATCTGGTGTTATGGAGTAGTATGAATGTATGAGAATGTTAGATTACTAATGATTATGGTCATATATTTTGCTTTGTTGTTGTAAGGTTGTTATCTCGAGAGGGAGGCCACCTTAGATCCTAGATCTATCCTTATCTTGAGAGAGGAGGGTATAGACATTTCTTTGACTGCTTATAATCTTTATAGGAGTATACAAAGGGGAGTGAGTTTTTCATGTTGGTGCGAGACCTTAGTAGGTGAAACCCGATCTGAGTTCCCTTCCATATCTTTGTTTCTTACCGTTCGTTCTTCATTTCTCTTGTTGTTATTTTCTTCTTTATTTTTCTTTGTTTTGTCTTGAGCACCATCGTTCCTTAGGGAACAAACTTTTTAACCATTTGTTTATTTGGAGTATATGAGTGTGAGACCATGTGTACTTAACACCTGCTAACCTTGTCCCTATAAATCGACCCCAATTACTACGCCAGACCCCATATAATAGTTATGGGGGTTTGAGTGTCAGGTTATTATCTTAAGAGTCTGACTACTCTAGATCTGCTCCATTTTGGACGTGTGATTTAGACCGGTAAGTAGGCTAAAAGTGAATCTTGTTAAGGTTAATGATGAGAATCTAATGCATATATGAAATCTTGTGCTTAATCAGGTGTTTCTTATGTGTAGATGGAAAATGATAAGTTATGTTAAGAATATTTAAATCACGTACGGGCTTTAAATAATTATATGACTATCGATTTCTTTTGTGAAATGGGATACATATGTATGCTTCTTTACTTACTCAAATATTGCCATGTAGCATTCTACTCGAATTTATCTCATTGTCGTTATTTTATAACTTGCACACATAATATAGAAACCCCAATATACAGACCCCGTGCACCAGTGTTAAGTTTTAGGGTAAGGACAAAAGGTTAGACGTCCTACTTGAGATGTCAAGGTAGGACAGAACGTTGATAAAAGGGTTAGATCTCAGCGATGACCTTGAAGTCCCTTAAGAATAGGGTTATCTAATCTTTATAACCCTCATAGACTGTTCCAATGGGAATTAGTCAATAAAAGGCCTTATGATTTCATTATATCTATCAATACATGATATGATTGTATAATTGGAGTAAATTATGTAAAACATGGGCTCTCTCTTAGATAATTACTTAACTTGTTTATTCTTGTTTGTCTACTTCTTCAACTCTTCTTAAATTATGAAAATATTATATATATGTATCTTTTTACCTTGTACCCAACACCATGTGTGTTGACCCGCAATATTTCACATATTTTATATGTTCAAGGATAACTAGGAGTTGATGGGCTTGATGATCTATGACATGTGTACTTGTTGTAGGATACCTAGTGTACATGAGCTAACTTATACAATTTTACTCTTGAATATGAAAATCAAATATTGTAATATAATAATTTTGTTTAATAATACTTGTTGAATGTTGAGGTTATGATTGGTGCTTTATCTTGTTATTTGTTCATGTATTCCAAGTCTTTACGCTTCCGCATTCACAATTTGATAATACCATGTTAAGGATGTATGCCTATATCATATGGTCATTGAATTTGTAGTCATCTGGAGTTAGGATTTGGGTAATTAACAGTTCAGTGACAGATGGTTTGAGAGCATGAACAATAACTACACCAAACATTACTCACATGAAACTCAATCTAAACAAAACCTTACATCTCAACTATAGAAACTTAATAAGTTGTCCTTTATGGACTAAGTTGACATAGTTGCTAGGTAAGCACCTAGATGTTGTAGAACTAGGTGTAGACTTGTGTAATCTCTATATCCTTTACATTCTCCTCCTTTTGTCCTATAGTATGGGTTGTAGGTTCAGGAGGACGAGAAAAGGGAGATCTTTCTACAACCCTAGACATATTATCACGACATGTGCTTAGGGTATCTACACAAGTGTACACCATGTTGTTGCTAGTTCTCTAGGTGTCATGGTATGTGACTACCTAATGGGTGTGGTAACTCATTTTGGTTTTGGTTTTTGTTCTAATGTAGTATGATGGTTTCCATCACTCGTTTCAACATTGGAGAAAACTTATTTCAAGTATAAGTATATGTACATATGAAAATTGTTACCACACTCAGAAAGGCAGTGAGTGCCCATGTAACCTAAGAGAAAGACATGTGCATCAAGTCTAGATGAGAGATTTCTAATGATAGATGTAGTCTCTAGAGTTGTCTGGAGCCATGATAAAGGTTAGTCTAGTAAGTAGCATAGATTACCTATATGATGATGACAATGATGATGATGACAACGATGATTTTGATAATGATGTTAATGTAGATGATATTATTTTGATTAGATATGACCCATGTTTGTTTTTGGAAGGGTCAAGTATTCTCTGATGACATGAGATGAGCTTTGACCATGCATCCCTAGCAAAGCCAAGAACCTTGTATGATATATATGATTCATTTGGTGTGCTAAATGTAGCTCGTGAGTTGGCATACTTTCTTATAGCTAGTCTTGTACATGTTGAGATATGACATGTGAGATATGGTTCAGAACCAACATAGTCCTCAATCTTTTTACAAAGGAGGACCTCAAACATGGGATATAAGAAAAGGGTAAACTATTGATATGGGTCAACCCGACAAGGGAGAAGGTTAAAGTACCTAACCTACAACATATATGAAATGTTGAAAATTATGAATGATGAAATGCATGTTGATAAGTACCTAGATAGAGTACTTCTAAGTATATGAGTTGAGTCACCTAGTGTGTGGTTCCCTTGGAAATGTTGAACCCTAAATTTCATATAGAAAGACCTAACCCTAGAGAAAGAGGTAATTGAATATATGATGCTTTCTATAGATGTCCTAAGACCCAAAGATGATGTACATGAAGTGTGATCTCTATGATGAGCCTCATACCCAGGTTAGTGGTTGTATATAAAGGAATCTAGTGGTTTCCATTATTTCTTGAAAGTTGTGTAGAAATTTTTCTATGGGTAAATGGTTGTGGTTAACATGTCTTGTTGGATATATATATAGGTCTTATTTTGCATGGCTTGAGTTTGTCGAGCTTATTTGAGATACAAGTGACATTATTACGAAACGTCAATATTAATGATGATGTTGTTCCTAGAACGAAGCTCAATACATGAAATATCACACTTAAGTTAAAACTTGATGTATATACGAGTCACTCTCATAACCTAGACCTTATATAAAACCATGCCTTTTACACAAAAATGTAGATTTGAAATCATGAACTTGATAAGATGATGTGTTGTGATCATAGCTTGAATAATAATAGATGTAATGCTGAATTTCAGACCCGAAACAAAATATAATGAACTTAATTATAATATGGATAGAACCTTGAGGGTAGTCTAAACTATACATACAGTTCCAACCTCAGGTAGAATATATGAGTAATGTTAACCTTAAGTGAAATGCATAATAATGAACATGCTCATTGAAAATTAATAACATATACTTTTAGTAACACATATTGAACTCTTGTGAAGATATGAACATACCCTAATATAGGAAAAATATAGATGATGCCATAATATGTTGGAAAACCAAGTGATACATGCAAATGCAGATGTGTACACCCTTTATGATGACAACTTGAGACTTCCCCCTCCAAGTGATGGATGCCTTGACAACTAGGTTTGTTTGGGTAAACATGATGAATATGACCTTTGACTCTTGTTTGTGATCTTTAATGAATTTCGAAGATTAAACCCCCTTTTAAGGAGGGAAGGATGTGATAACCTAGTTTTTCCCTCTCTTCTCTTCTGTACTCTTTCTCTCTATTTGTGATGGATTGGTTTTTCTTGGCCTAATTTCGAGGAAGAAATTTCTTTTAAGGTGTGTAGGATGTGATGGAGTGGACTTTTTCGAACCTATAAATGTCCAATAACATAAGTGAATTTAGGCATGTTGAATTATTTTGAAGGGTCCAAGTGCTTTGATAAATATGGATGTCAATTGGTGTTGGTATCATGACTATGATTCATAATTTCATACTCTTTTGAAGTATTTAATTGAATGATCAAATAAGTCAGTCTTGGTACTAAAGTTGGGTGAGATGTAGCTTGGATGATGCTAAAGCTATGGTCAAAGATTCATGATATTTAGATATTCTTGGGAAGAGATATCATGATTTGAAATTGGTGAAATAATGCATGTGTTGGTGACTTTAGAACTATGCCTATTAATGATTTTAGACAAGCTTTTGTTTTGGAGATGTCACGCTACCCTTGACAATTAGGTAAAAGGATAAGCATCCTTTCCGATGCCACAGATCTTCCTCGCAGCCCATGGATTGGTGATCCGACGACCAAAAGTTGTCTCCAAGTTACGATTAGGCCTGACGTCGTGGGTGTACCGTGATGCCCAGTTTTGACCAAGGCCACGTCGTGGTCGTGGATAGATGGAAGAAACCAAAACCGCAGTTGATCTCGCAACACCTATACAGAGTGATGACCGCTCATAGTGTGGGTTTGGGTAGAGAGTAGAGAAGAACCATCGACTGTGTTTACACAGACGCAAGTGCTAAAAGTAGCCAGAGGAGGAGGCACGCACGATGGCTTTTCCGTTCTATGGACGGGATCGCGAGAGAAGGAGCCACCTGCAACGATCCTGGTGGAGAGGATACCTGATCATCAATCTCATCTGCGGCGGCGGCTTCATGGAGGAAGAACCTCACGGCGGCGGATGATGATGGCCCGGCGGCAGGAATCGTGCACGCCGTGAAGAACAGGGTCATACGCAGCTCCCAGGCGGTGCACGATTTCCATGCCCGGAGGAGAGCAAACCCTTCTACTCATTGGAGGAAATCATGGCTGATCTCTCGCCGGAGACCAGCCAGTGGAGGCACAGATGTAGGCCGACGATACAGATTTATCTTGAAGTGTTTGACGGCCCTGGTAGACGAGGAGGGGGAGACGACGCTTGATGCACCCTCACCGGAGGAGAACCTGACGGAGGCGCACTGCTGCTGTGAAGCCGGAGGAGACACCTGCAGTGCCGACTGGAGAACAGACGGGTGCGGCGCAGTGCTGTGATCGCGTCTAACGCACTGAACGGGAGAGGAAGAAAGGGAGCCCTCGGTTCAGGTGCAAGTCAATTTCATGTGAACCAGAAAAGAGAGGAGGTAGACCCAGTTCAAACCAACCCTGAACCCGTCAGACCCCAGCAGGCGAAGCACAGGAGCTGGAGGCCGCACCCTTGCTGTCCATGTGGCAATGACCTATTGGTCGATAAAGGTAAAATCTTCATAAATATGCAGATCTTTGATAATTCATAGAGATTAGCTCGAGCATCAAAAAAATAAGTATAATATACTAAAATTCTCAGAAACATGCGTAGAATATAGTAGAATGATAATATCAGGCTTTTGATGCTTAAAACACTATGCTATCATGTAAGATGTAGAATGCTTAGTCCATGAGTAATAAATATCAATTGATGATATAAAATTATAGAAAAATGCCAGTAAGTCCATAACCATGTCTTTAATCCATCTGATGTCAGATATGGTCATGTTAATGTATGAAAATATGTAATTTGATTAATATGGCTAATTAGGGCTAATAACCCTAAATAAAATGCAATAAATACATGCATGCTCAATAAATCATGATAATTACAGAATACCTTCATATCAGTAATGTGAGGCTAATATGTAACTCAGATATCAGTTAGATGCATGGGATTCATGTTATATGAAGATGACCTTTAGTATATGAGATGAAATCCTAAATTGTACAATACATGTAACCTAGGTTTAATATGTATAAAGAATGATACAGAACATGATATTCAGATTATGTATCCTAATCTGGAATATAATATTAGTAACATAATTACAAGAAGATAAGATAAGTAATGATGCACATATCTTAATGAGTAAGCAAACCCTAATATGAACACGATTAGGGTTAAGATGAGATATAATAAGATGAGAACTTGATGATAATATATGGTCTTGTCTTAATCAGGTTTATCAAAGATACAGATGGCATGGATATATGTGATGATTAGGTTTCTCTTGGTTAAGGTACGCCATTACCTCTTACTTGGCTTATTATATGATATGCTTATGTTATATGCATAGTAAAATATTTGGCATATGATATTGGATGAAATGATTGTTCTTGTATGATATGTTGCATTATTTTCCATACTTATTGCTATGAACACATGAAACATAAGATATTTGGTCCATTATATGATAGCACTAAATCCCTTTGGTAGAATAGTGCATTGATGAAAGTACTAAATCTCTTTGGCAGAATAGTACACGTGAGCACAAAATCTCTTTGGCAGAATAGTGCATTTATGAAGTACAAAATCTCTTTGGCAGAATAGTACATGTGAGCACTAAATCTCTTTGGTAGAATAGTGCATGTGGTTGATCAAGTTTACATATAATGGAAATGTGCCTAAAATATGTGTTCTCTTCTGGTAACAAATATCTTTGTGCAACTATATGCCTTTTCTTATATTTTGATTAATGCTGCCAAGTATTAGTTTTATCTTATTGCCAAGATATGATGAGAGGTATATAAAAAGACACGTAGGCGTACTCAGTACAATATTCTTGAAATATTGTGCTGACGTGTACCGCATGTAATCTTTTGTTTAGGTTGTGGTCTTGTGCTCTTGAAGATCCAGGATAGTTGAGAGTTGTATGACGAGCTGATGTACAGGTGGACCTGCTGTCTTAAGATCCTGTAGTTTAGTGGTAGTACATGTATATGTATAAGTTTGATGTTCAATGTGTAATATCAAATGTTGTAACAATTCATGTTGTAATTATATGTTGAATGGTGAACATGTGTGTATGGTTTTATTATTGTTCATGTACATGTGCTACTGATTGTTTCCTTCTGACTTCCTCTGATTCTTATATTCTTCTGTTACTGCCAAGTATATGCGTATGAGCCTGTGACGTCCCCCGGATTTTCTAAAACTTAATCTTTTGTGTGACGTCCAAATTGAAACCCTAACCTCAGCGAGAATCCCAATTTAAACATCCCACACTAGGCTAAGAAGAAGAAAATCATAGGAAGTCAGAAGGAAACAATCAGTAGCACATGTACATGAACAATAATAAAACCATACACACATGTTCACCATTCAACATATAATTACAACATGAATTGTTACAACATTTGATATTACACATTGAACAACAAACTTATACATATACATGTACTACCACTAAACTACAGGATCTTAAGACAACAGGTCCACCTGTACATCAGCTCGTCATACAACTCTCAACTATCCTGGATCTTCAAGAGCACAAGACCACAACCTAAACAAAAGATTACATGCGGTACATGTCAGCACAATATTTCAAGAATATTGTACAGAGTACGGCTACGTGTCTTTTTATATACCTCTCATCATATCTTGGCAATAAGATAAAACTAATACTTGGCAGCATTAATCAAAATATAAGAAAAGGCATATAGTTGCACAAAGATATTTGTTACCAGAAGAGAACACATATTTTAGGCACATTTCCATTATATGTAAACTTGATTAACCACATGCACTATTCTACCAAAGAGATTTAGTGCTCACATGTACTATTCTACCAAAGAGATTTAGTACTTCATAAATGCACTATTCTGCCAAAGAGATTTTGTGCTCACGTGTAATGTTCTGATAAAGAGATTTAGTACTTTCATCAATGCACTATTCTACCAAAGAGATTTAGTGCTATCATATAATGGACCAAATATCCTATGTTTCATGTGTTCATAGCAATAAGTATGGAAAATCATGCAACATATCATACAAGAACAATCATTTCATCCAATATCATATGCCAAGTATTTTACTATGCATATAACACAAGCATATCGTATAATAAGACAAGTAAGAGGTAAAGGCGTACCTTAACCAAGAGAAACCTAATCATCACATATATCCATGCCATCTATATTTTTGATAAACCTGATTAAGACAAGACCATATATTATCATCAAGTTCTCATCTTGTTATATCTCATCTTAACCCTAATCGTGTTCATA
Source organism: Alisma plantago-aquatica (assembly GCA_963693085.1). Taxonomy (NCBI): domain Eukaryota; kingdom Viridiplantae; phylum Streptophyta; class Magnoliopsida; order Alismatales; family Alismataceae; genus Alisma; species Alisma plantago-aquatica. Next base: position 683,334,838 of record OY856409.1, read on the forward strand.
TTAGGGTTTGCTTACTCATTAAGATATGTGCATCATTACTTATCTTATCTTCTTGTAATTATGTTACTAATATTATATTCCAGATTAGGATACATAATCTGAATATCATGTTCTGTATCATTCTTTATACATATTAAACCTAGGTTACATGTATTGTACAATTTAGGATTTCATCTCATATATTAAAGGTCATCTTCATATAACATGAATTCCATGCACCTAACTGATATCTGAGTTACATATTAGCCTCACATTACTGATATGAAGGTATTCTGTAATTATCATGATTTATTGAGCATGCATGTATTTATTGCATTTTATTTAGGGTTATTAGCCCTAATTAGCCATATTAATCAAATTACATATTTTCATACATTAACATGACCATATCTAACATCAGATGGATTAAAGACATGGTTATGGACTTACTGGCATTTTTCTATAATTTTATATCATCAATTGATATTTATTACTCATGGACTAAGCATTCTACATATTACGTGATATCATAGTGTTTTAAGCATCAAAAGCCTGATATTATCATTCTACTATATTCTACGCATGTTTTTGAGAATTTTGGTATATTATACTTATTTTTCTGATGCTCAAGCTAATCTCTATGAATTATCAAAGATCTGCATATTTATGAAGATTTTACCTTTATCGACCAATAGGTCGGTACCACGTGGATAGCAAGGGTGCAGCCTCCAGCTCCTGTGCTTGGCCTGCTGGGGTCCGACGGGTTCAGGGTTGGTTTGAATCGGGTCTACCTCCTCTCTTTTCTGGTTCACATGAAATTGACTTGCACCTGAACCGAGCGCTCCCTTTCTTCCTCTCCCGTTCAGCGCGTTAGACGTGATCACAACACTGCGCCGCGCCCGTATGTTCTCCAGTCGGCGCTGGAGGTATCTCCTCCGGCTTCACAGCAGCAGCGCGCCTCCGTCAGGTTCTCCTCCGGTGATGGTGCAGCAAGCGTCGTCTCCTCCTCCTTGTCTACCAGGGCCGTCAAACACTTCAAGATATATCTGTATCGTCAGCCTACATCTGTGCCTCCACTAGCTGGTCTCCGGCGACAGATCAGCCATGATTTCCTCCAATGAGCAGAAGGGTTTGCTCTCCTCCGGGCATGGAAATCGTACACCGCCTGGGAGCTGCGTGCGACCCTATTCTTCACGGCGTGCACGATTCCTGTCGCCTGGGCATCATCATCCTCCTCCGTGAGGTTCTTCCTCCATGAAGCCGCCGCCGCAGATGAGATTGATGATCAGGTATCCTCTCCTCCAGGCTCGCTGCAGGTGGCTCCTTCTCTCGCGATCCCGTCCATAGAATGACAACGCCGTCGTGCATGCCTCCTCCTCTGGCTGCTTTTAGCACTTGCGTCTGTGCAAACACAGTCGATGGTTCTTCTCTACTCTCTACCCAAACCCACACTATGAGTGGTCACCACTCTGTATAGGTGTTGCGAGATCAATTGCGGTTTTGGTTTCTTCCATCTATCCATGACCACGACGTGGCCTTGGTCAAAACTGGGCATCGCGGTACACCCACGACGTCGGGCCTAACCGTAACTTGGAGACAACTTTTGGTCGTCGGATCACCAATCCATGGGCTGCGAGGAAGATCTGTGGCATCGGAAAGGATGCTTATCCTTTTACCTAATTGTCAAGGGTAGCGTGACATCTCCAAAACAAAAGCTTGTCTAAAATCATTAATAGGCATAGTTCTAAAGTCACCAACACATGCATTATTTCACAAATTTCAAATCATGATATCTCTTCCCAAGAATATCTAAATATCATGAATCTTTGACCATAGCTTTAGCATCATCCAAGCTACATCTCACCCAACTTTAGTACCAAGACTGACTTATTTGATCATTCAATTAAATACTTCAAAAGAGTATGAAATTATGAATCATAGTCATGATACCAACACCTATTGACATCCATATTTATCAAAGCACTTGGACCCTTCAAAATAATTCAACATGCCTAAATTCACTTATGTTATTGGACATTTATAGGTTCGAAATTGTCCACTCCATCACATCCTACACACCTTAAAAGAAATTTCATCCTTGAAATTAGGCCAAGAAAAACCAATCCATCACAGCATATACATCATAAAAGAACTTTCGTCCTCGAAAGTCAACCATCCTCTTACTCCAAGGAAAAACTAAGGATCTTATTCCGCATATATAGTATTATTCTAGGTGTAACATATCCACAAAGGTTACCTAGAACCATGTATCGAAAGCACAATTAGGGGGTTTTGCAACCATCTTGGTGCACAAACACTCCATTCAAGGTTAAACTTAGGGTTTAGAAACTTAGGTTATGCCATGACATATCTCATATGTTAAAGTCACTTCTTTATCTTTAGCCATGCATTAGGGTTCCCACACCATATTACCATGTTCTAAAGGAGTTAACTGAGATTAACTCATTATCAAGGTGTCAACAACATTTTATTGAGATAGTTCTTAGAACATGCTCAACATTAACATATGCCTTTTAGGATAAAGTTAACTAAAGTTAACCCACTTTATTCATCTAGAGCATATCAAGGTGTTATAATCATTATGATGTGCCAACTGTCAAACTATATTTTTCATCATTATTAAGCTTTGAGATTAACACCTCGTATAACATGTTTCATTCATATGATCTTATTTCATTTTTCATACTAAATTGCATCATTTACTAGTGAATTCATCACAAGATTAATTAACAATTTCACATTATCATCATTATTCATGTAGATGGTTAACCATTTATGCATTGCTATATATTAAACCATCTCTAGATTTTCACCATATCATGACCACTATCATATCTCGAGATTAGATCACATCCGTACATGTATTATATTGCGGTTGTGCTAAAAAAACTACACAAGTGGCTAGTCAAACATATATCAAAACTTCATCTAGTCCAATTGAGGTTCTCCTTACCCATATCATGAGGGTAGTAACATGCTTAGTCTCTCTGAGCCAGCTCAACTCTATGAGTATCTCATAGACAAAAACTTATCTTTCCTCTCTTAGTATAGGGTTCACAGGTATACCTCATTGGCACTAGTGATCAACTTCACAAGCTTTAGCCACATAAGCACAAACCAAAACATGCTACAATATACTCTTCATAGGTCTCTAATCATGAAACATCTTACCCAAAACTCTCTTATATACACCACTAGATTCCTATGTGGGAAACCACCAACCCGAGCATGAGGCTTCATAGAAACTAACATAGCTACCTCCTCCAGGGTCTTGGGCTCTCTCCCTCACCCAGATGGAAGGCACTCATATTCCCTTATTCACATATGTATATATAACCAGCCTCTCTCTGACTCTAGGGTTTGGTCTTCCCAAGGGCATCTAGGGTTCAAAAGGACTATAGGATTCATACATAAAGCAACTCAACTCAATCACTCAGGAGTAGTCTAGTTTAGGACATATCATATCACATATCTCATAATTCTCATATCTTTAAGTTTAGGTTCTCTGACCTTCTCCCAATGGGTCTCACTCTCTCTGGAGTTAACCCTATAACTGGTCCTAACACTAGAGGTCCTCCTTCGTAAAAGAGCTTGAGTCTCATGTTGACTCACAACCTTATCTTAACTTATCATATCTTATCTCATAAAAGCCTATTTACTTGCATCATCAAAACTTATCTCAAAACCTCAAAACTAAACTTAAGTCCTCAAAGACAAACATAGATCATCATAAACCATCTTATATCATATATATAATACTTACATCATACCATCAACACTTATATCATCTATTCCATCTATCATATATACCAAACAAGGCTCTAGACATCTAATCTAGAACTATCTCTCTTCTAGACTGATGTCATTCACTTTCACTTAGGTTGCATGATCACCTCCTACTCGTACATGTGTGGGGACACATTTTTGTAATACATATACATAATAAAATATTATATAGTTTTTCTCCGATAAAACAAGCGTCAGAGAAAACTATCGAGGTTCGATCCGTTTGGACTCCAAAACCAAATCCAGAAAATGAGTGTCCCACACATAGTAGAGAGTCCAGTGTCATGAAAACTAGTGAAAAGGGTGAGAACAAGGGGTAGACTAGTGTAGCTACTCTAGACAACGTGCGCAATATGTCTAGGGTTTCTCTTCCCTTGATGCACGTCATTTCCAAATAGTACAACGTCCCATACCGTTGTACTATAAGGAAAGAACGGCATCTAAGGACTTGCTACTCAACAAGCACCAGTCTAGACCTAGTTCTCGGACATCTAGGTGATAACCTAGAGGCTAGGTCAGATCTAGTCTCTAAAAGATGACTAATCCAACCCTAAAAGATATTATTAAGTTCAAGGTTATTTAGTTTTTGAGTTGCATAATGAGAAAATGTCAGGCTTTGCTATTGTTCATGCTATGATACCACCTGTGACGTCCCCCGGATTTTCTAAAACTTAATCTTTTGTGTGACATCCAAATTGAAACCCTCACCTCAGCGAGAATCCCAATTTAAACATCCCACACTAGGCTAAGAAGAAGAAAATCAAAGGAAGTCAGAAGGAAACAATCAATAGCACATGTACATGAACAATAATAAAACCATACACACATGTTCACCATTCAACATATAATTACAACATGAATTGTTACAACATTTGATATTACACATTGAACAGCAAACTTATACATATACATGTACTACCACTAAACTACATGATCTTAAGACAACAGGTCCACCTGTACATCAGCTCGTCATACAACTCTCAACTATCCTGGATCTTCAAGAGCACAAGACCACAACCTAAACAAAAGATTACATGCGGTACACGTCAGCACAATATTTCAAGAATATTGTACTGAATATGCCTACGTGTCTTTTTATATACCTCTCATCATATCTTGGCAATAAGATAAAACTAATACTTGGCAGCATTAATCAAAATATAAGAAAAGGCATATAGTTGCACAAAGATATTTGTTACCAGAAGAGAACACATATTTTAGGCACATTTCCATTATATGTAAACTTGATCAACCACATGCACTATTCTACCAAAGAGATTTAGTGCTCACATGTACTATTCTGCCAAACAGATTTAGTACTTCATAAATGCACTATTCTGCCAAAGAGATTTTGTGCTCACGTGTACTATTCTGCCAAAGAGATTTAGTACTTTCATCAATGCACTATTCTACCAAAGAGATTTAGTGCTATCATATAATGGACCAAATATCTTATGTTTCATGTGTTCATAGCAATAAGTATGGAAAATCATGCAACATATCATACAAGAACAATCATTTCATCCAATATCATATGCCAAGTATTTTACTATGCATATAACATAAGCATATCGTATAATAAGCCAAGTAAGAGGTAATGGCGTACCTTAACCAAGAGAAACCTAATCATCACATATATCCATGCCATCTATATCTTTGAAAAACCTGATTAAGACAAGACCATATATTATCATCAAGTTCTCATCTTGTTATATCTCATCTTAACCCTAATCGTGTTCATATTAGGGTTTGCTTACTCATTAAGATATGTGCATCATTACTTATCTTATCTTCTTGTAATTATGTTACTAATATTATATTCCAGATTAGGATACATAATCTGAATATCATGTTCTGTATCATTCTTTATACATATTAAACCTAGGTTACATGTATTGTACAATTTAGGATTTCATCTCATATATTAAAGGTCATCTTCATATAACATGAATTCCATGCATCTAACTGATATCTGAGTTACATATTAGCCTCACATTACTGATATGAAGGTATTCTGTAATTATCATGATTTATTGAGCATGCATGTATTTATTGCATTTTATTTAGGGTTATTAGCCCTAATTAGCCATATTAATCAAATTACATATTTTCATACATTAACATGACCATATCTGACATCAGATGGATTAAAGACATGGTTATGGACTTACTGGCATTTTTCCATAATTTTATATCATCAATTGATATTTATTACTCATGGACTAAGCATTCTACATCTTACATGATATCATAGTGTTTTAAGCATCAAAAGCCTGATATTATCATTCTACTATATTCTACGCATGTTTCTGAGAATTTCAGTATATTATACTTATTTTTCTGATGCTCGAGCTAATCTCTATGAATTATCAAAGATCTGCATATTTATGAAGATTTTACCTGTATCGACCAATAGGTCGTTGCCACGTGGACAACAAGGGTGCAGCCTCCAGCTCCTGTGCTTCGCCTGCTGGGGTCCGACGGGTTCAGGGTTGGTTTGAACTGGGTCTACCTCCTCTCTTTTCTGGTTCACATGAAATTGACTTGCACCTGAACCGAGGGCTCCCTTTCTTCCTCTCCCGTTCAGCGCGTTAGACGTGATCACAGCACTGCGCCGCGCCCGTCTGTTCTCCAGTCGGCACTGCAGGTGTCTCCTCCGGCTTCACAGCAGCAGCGCGCCTCCGTCAGGTTCTCCTCCGGTGAGGGTGCAGCAAGCGTCGTCTCCTCCTCCTCTTCTACCAGGTCCGTCAAACACTTCAAGATAAATCCGTATCGTCGGCCTACATCTGTGCCTCCACTGGCTGGTCTCCGGCGAGAGATCAGCCATGATTTCCTCCAATGAGCAGAAGGGTTTGCTCTCCTCCGGGCATGGAAATCGTGCACCGCCTGGGAGCTGCGTGCGACCCTATTCTTCACGGCGTGCATGATTCCTGCCGCCTGGCCATCATCATCCGCCGCCGTGAGGTTCTTCCTCCATGAAGCCGCCGCCGCAGATGAGATTGATGATCAGGTATCCTCTCCTCCAGGCTCTCTGCAGGTGGCTCCTTCTCTCGCGATCCCGTCCATAGAACGGAAATGTCGTCGTGCGTGCCTCCTCCTCTGGCTGCTTTTAGCACTTGCGTCTGTGCAAACACAGTCGATGGTTCTTCTCTACTCTCTACCCAAACCCACACTATGAGCGGTCACCACTATGTATAGGTGTTGCGAGATCAACTGTGGTTTTGGTTTCTTCCATCTATCCACGACCACGACGTGGCCTTGGTCAAAACTGGGCATCGCGGTACACCCACGACGTCGGGCCTAACCGTAACTTGGAGACAACTTTTGGTCGTCGGATCACCAATCCATGGGCTGCGAGGAAGATATGTGGCATCGGAAAGGATGCTTATCCTTTTACCTAATTGTCAAGGGTAGCATGACATCTCCAAAACAAAAGCTTGTCTAAAATCATTAATAGGCATAGTTCTAAAGTCACCAACAGATGCATTATTTCACCAATTTCAAATCCTGATATCTCTTCCCAAGAATATCTAAATATCATGAATCTTTGACCATAGCTTTAGCATCATCCAAGCTACATCTCACCCAACTTTAGTGCCAAGACTGACTTATTTGATCATTCAATTAAATACTTCAAAAGAGTATGAAATTATGAATCATAGTCATGATACCAACACCAATTGACATCGATATTTATCAAAGCACTTGGACCCTTCAAAATAATTCAACATGCCTAAATTCACTTATGTTATTGGACATTTATAGGTTCGAAAAAGTCCACTCCATCACACTATTTTTGTATCTCATCTCACCCAATTTGTTTTCGATAACATAGTTGAGTGATTTGATGCTTGATTGTATCACATTTCATTTAGATTCTAGAATGGGACCAAGTTTAAGGTGTGAATATATCATGCTCTTAGAATCAAATTGATCATCACCACTATGTTCATTTAGAACTTTAATGCTTGTCAAGTTGAATAGTATTCAATTCTAAATCTGATGATGTAAAAGTCACATCAATCAACCCTATAGAACTCCAATTTGGGCATTATGAAATTTTAAATGTTTTATTCAGTCTTTTGCCCTTTTCCTCTGCCTTGGACTGGACGTCAAGGGCCCAAAGTTGTAAAATCATGGCCCATCCTCTAGTTCCCTCATCCCATTCCTCTTTGGGAAATAATCTTCAGGATATGGAGGTCATCTTTGAACTCCAACCAAATTAGGAAATGAAGGGATGTAACACAATAGTTGGGATCTAAAGACTAGCCTTCATGCTTCTTTATAAAACCCCCTTTTTGATCCCTCTTTCCTCTTTCTTTTTCTTATTCTTTTCACTAGTCCCCCCTCTCGTTCCCAATTGCCAACTTCTAGATCCTTCCTCGTTCTATAATTGGGAGGAGCCACCAAACTTGGGTGGCCCCAAGCACAAACCGACCCTCCTCCCTCATCACCTTCCAATGGTCGGTGCAACTAAAAAGACCTAAATTTCTTCAGGGCTTGTCATTGTCTGTTGGAGCCGTAGTTCCTGATGAAGGATTAGGATGGTTGTCTTGGTAGCACTTGGGCATAGGCTCACCCAACCAGCCTCAAGCCTTCTCACAGTAAGATAATGACTAGAGAGCCACCTCCAGGTTTGACCCCCTCCATCTTCACCCTTCCCAGTACAGTGTTGTGTTGTTAATCTTGAATTAAGTCGTTTAATGCAACAATGACAAGTGCAATTAAGTTAATAGTTCAGGCTAATCCTGATAAGAAAATAGAGAATAAACCAATGCAGGAGAACAAAGTAAATAAAGTTAGGATCAAACCAGGTCATTCGTTGAGAAACAAGCGTGATATAAATCAGCGCCTTGCAACCCTTCTGGATAGGCTTCGTTCTCCCAATTGACCTGATATGAACCTAGAGAAGAATGTCACATTCGTGTTGATGATGAGAATTGCAGATGAAGTAGCGCACCACCAGTGCAACTCAGCATACACAGGAACCACTTCCTGAGAGGTTGCACCTTGGAAGGAAAGGAGACGAACTTGCTATGTCCAAGAGAGGATCTCCACGTAGCACCACGGAGGCAATGGAAACAGGGAAAGACTCTGGCTTTAGGGTTTGCAAACATGCTCGAACAGCTGATGGCTGTGTGTTCGAAAGATATGTTTAACCCTAATGACCGAAACCCTATTTATAGCCTTACACACCCCAGTAATCCTATTCTTATTAAGATGTGACCACTCGGGTGTTCTTGTATAGATTGCAGAAAATTCCACAAAAGAGACACTTTTTAGTTAGGATTAATAAATCTAAATAGGAAAGAAACAATTAACTAAATGAATAATTGATTATGTAGTTTTATCCTAGTACAAAAAGAAGATAGAACATAGAAGACATTCTACACAATCCACAATCCTCAAGCCATAAGCCACAAGCCCGAGCCTGTGCCCGGCCAGTCCAGGCCAGGCGTGGCGTGATGCACGTGTGTGCATGCATGTATGTTATGGTCACCACTCCCACCAAGGAGGTGAGCATACCTTCCTACTAGGACCCGTTGGACACTAGTGTCCCATATGATCCTACATATAAGGACCACACAAGCTTTAGGAGTGTGCAATATGGGATAAAACTTCTTTGTCATTTGCACTAGAGACAAAACTACTTTTCTCACATATACTAGCTACACTACATTGGGCTTAACCCATGCTATATACATGGCTTCTACTGCCATATATCTTAAAATCCCCCACAAAGTCCAATGTGTAGTGTACTCTACTATTCAATCCTCAATAATGTGCTTTCAGTGGATACCTTTCGGTTTGAATTTACCTGATTTATCCAACTGTGACCCCTGTAGGAACTAGGTGAACAAAAGTCTTGAACTTGAACCTTGGGTACAAGAGTATAGGTTGGTAACAACACAATAAAGACATGGTAGGAAAGAAAACAATACATTAAGGCCTTGCATACACAATTTTATATCATGATTGATAACAGAGAACAATCCAATTCTCCTGTTGCGGCCTACACAACATCAATCATTTAGTTGGAGTCTCCAAGGATGTACTGCTAACATCCTGTCCTAATACTTGACACCATTCAGAGACTAATCTTTTACTAACTTACAGTCATGACACTAACATGTTTCCCAGGGGATAGACACATAGATGCATGAAGCATAAAAGTAAATACATAGTGTCATCCAATTCACCCAACAACTTGTTATTACCAAATTAAACCCAATTTGTGGGATCTCCACTCTATTGGGTTGGGTTTCTACTGCCTACAAATAATGTGGGGTTTCAGTCCCATCCCCAACCTGTATTTTTCCACTAAAGCTAAGGTAAGACCTTTAGTGAAAGGATCAGTTGTATTCTCTTTGGTATCGACGTAGTCCATAGCCACGACCCCATTAGACACTAACTCTCTTATAGACTTGAGTATGACTTGGATGTGTGTACACTATTTTTTATTGTACTTGTGACTCTTTATTTTGGCAATAGTTGTAGTGCTATCATAGTAAACTAAAACTGAAGGAAGCAGCTTCTTTACAATAGGTAAACTGGACATAAGTCCATGTAGCCATTCAGCTTCTAATCCAGTTTCATCTAAAGCACACAATGCCTCCAAGGTAGATGGAGACAATATGGTATGTTTCTTAGACCTCCAAGAAATGGATCCTCCTCCCAACATGAATATATATCCTAAGACACCATCACTCCCAGAATTGACGACAATCCAGCTTGCATCAATATATCCTTAGACTACAGAAGGATATTTTCCATAACGCAGCCCAAGAGAACAAATTCCCTTGATATACCTCAAAACTCAGTCAAGAGCTTCCCAATGGGTCTTTTCGGGACAACTAGTGTATCTACTTAACTTACACATGGCAAATGTGATGTCTCAACATGTGCAGTTCATAAGATACAACAAACTTTTGTTAATCTGAGAGTATCATAATTGAGACACTGGAACCCCCAATCTCATTCTTGAACAAGGCTATAGATGAATCCTATGGAGTCTTAACAGGTTTATGTGATGTGTACTCAAACCTCTCCAGTATCTTCTCAACATAGTGAGATTGTGAGAGAGTTATACCATCAGTAGACCGTATGATTGTAAGCCCTAAACTCACATCAGTGACACCCATATCTTTCATCCCAAACTTGCTATACAAGAATGTCTTTGTCTCATTTACTACTTTTATATCAGAACCAAAAAGCAGGATATCATCGACATATAAGAAAAATAAAATGAATCCATCATTGACGATTTTATAGCGGAGACACTTATCAAATTCATTAGAAACAAATCCAAATGATGATATCACAAAATTAAAGTTCTCATGCCATTTCTTAGGGGCTTGTTTCAAGACATATAACAACTTAACAAGTTTACACACTTTGGACTCATTCCCACAACCCACAAATCCCTCAGGTTGTTTCATATATATCTCTTCCTGAAGATCATCGTGTAAGAATACAGTATTCACATCCATCTGATGGATACAAAGATTATAAATGGAAGCCAATGTTATAAGCACTCAGATTGTGGTCATACAGGAAATAAGAGAATATGTATCAAAATAATCTATTTCTTCCCTCTGTGTGTAACCCTTAGCAACTAACCTAGCCTTATACATATTGATTGTCCCATCTGCATTAAGTTCATTCTTAAAGATTCATTTGCAACCAACGGCAGAACAACCAGGAGGCAAATCCACCAATTCCCAAGTTCCATTCGAGCGAATTGACTGAATTTCATCATTAATGACTTCTTTCTAAAACTTAGCTTCTGGAGATTCCATAACTTATTTTAAAGTTACAAGATCATCCTCAACATTGTACGTGAGAAACTCACTTCCAAATTCCTTGGATGTCCTAGACCGTTTACTTCTCCTTAGTTAAACTATTTATTCAGAATCATCAGATTCAAAAATAGCTTATTCTGAGTCGCCCCCCACATTTGTCATCTTTTCCACGTGATTGGGAATGGAACCTATGGTGAATGAATCCTCTTGAGATACTTCATTGTGCACACCAAATTTCATGGAAAACACATCCTCAAAGAATGTAGCATCACATAATTCCACAATTGTATTGACCTCAATGCCTGAGATATCAGATTTTACAATCAATAATCTATAGGCATAACTTGTCTCTACATACCCTAAGAATATGGCATTAATCGTTTTCGATCCCAATTTCTTTCTTTTGTGTTCAAGGACAAGTACCTTAGTAAGGCACCCCCACACTCGAAGGTATTTGAGACTCAATTTTCTTCCTCACCATAACTCAAACGGACTACTCTCTACATGTTTTTGGGGAACTCTATTCAGAATATGTCAAGCTGTATTCAAAGCTTCCCCCCACATGAAGTTGGGAAGACCTGAGGTTTGGAGTAAAGAATTTACCATATCTATAAGGGTTTAGTTTTTATGTTCAGCTATCCTATTAGATTGTGGTGAATACAAAGCAGTAACCTAATAAACTATACCATTTAATTGGTAAAATTCCAAAAACAATTTTGAAGTATACTCTCCTCCCCTATCAGACCATAATTATTTAAGTACTTTGCCGGTTTGAGTTTCATCTTCTTTCTTATAAATTTTAAATTTATCCAATGCATCATCTTTACTTCTAAGAAAAAAGACATAACAATATCTACTAGCATCGTCAATAAAACTTATAAAATAACATTTTTGATCCCTTGTAGCAATATCATTAAATTCATAGATATGTGTATGCACTAAATCAAATATTTCTGAATTCCTATTCACCAAATGAAAAAGTATCCTAGGTAATTTATCTTGTACGCAGGTTTCACATTTATTATTGCTAATTTCAGATTTAGGGATTAAATTCAGATTCATCATGTGTTTCATTGAGCCACCATTCACATGTCCCAAATGCATATGACAAACATCAGATGATACAAGATTCAAGTATAAAGAACGATTGTCATTCAAATTTAAAACAGAATTTGAAACATGTTCTACAAGAATCTTAAACAAGTTCTCCATATCATAAACATACCCCTTGCCAAAAAATGAAGAATCTCAAAGGAGATTAATAATAGCTTTATTACATTTACAATCTATTCTAAAACCATCTCTAACTAAAATTATGTCACTAATAATATTGTGACATATTGATGGAACATGTCTAACTCTATGAAGTGTCAGAATCTTTCCCGAAGGAAACTTCAAGTCCACCCATCCTTTACCTTAGACTTATATAGTGTTGGATTTACCCAAAGTCACAGATGGCCTAATAAGACACAAACATGGACTTGTCAGTACACACATGCACATTAGCCCCAGTGTCTATAATCCAGTATAGTGGTTCGAAAATAGAAAGAACATCATGTTTAATAGAAATGTACCCATAATTGAGATTCTAAGATGCAATCATTATGTTGAACACAACCTCCTCAGTTGTAGATGTGATAGATTTCTTAGCCTTTTTTCAAGGACAATCCTTGTTCCAGTGGCCAACCTGTTCACAAGTCCAACAAGGTTTGTTCTTCAGTTTCTTCTGGATCTTGGCCTTAGGTTTAAGTGAATTTTTACATTTCTTATCCTTGTTCTTAGAAGTAGTAAAATTAAAATTTGCATTAACATCAGTTGGTACTTTGATAGTCTTCTCTTTTAGATGCTTTTCCTAAGTGTTAACATCCATCATGAGATCGTCCATTGACATGTCTCCTTTGTGGTGCTTAAGAGTCATGTCAAACGACTCCCTAGATTTTGGGAACTTCTCAATGATTGGCATAGCAACAAATTTTTCAGGAAGTATCATGCCCGCATCAGCGAGCTCTTGCACCAAGAGTTGAGAATCATGTGTTTGATTAGAAATAGATTTACCCTCAGACATATGAAACTTCAGAAATTTTGCAACACAATATTTTTCAGTTCCCTAATTCTCAGTATTGTATTTCTTTTCTAATACTTGCACAGAACCTTAGATGTAGTAACATGAGGCTTAGAGTACGACTCATACAGTTTGTTGTTTAATGCAAATAGAATCAACCCCCGTCACATCTTGTCACTCTTCTTCCAGGTTATCATAATATTAGAATTATCAGGACAATTTCATCTACTTTGGGTTCGTCTTCTTCTAAATACTGATCAAACCCCACATTATTAAGCCAAATTTGCATCCTACTTTGCCAACGAAAAAATAAGTTCTAGTAAATTTTCCAGGTATACTAGACGTGCCAATTTTCATGCTAGAGCCAACCATAGTTAAATAACGACAGATAATGATTTCTTTAAAACTGTTGTTAATTTTTAATTAAGTCATTACATGCAACAACGATAGGTGCAATTAAGTTAACAGTTCATGTTGATCCAGATAATAAAATGGAGAATAAACCAATACAGGAGAACAAAGTAAATAAAGTTAGGATCAAACCAGGTCGTTCGTTGAGAAATGAACATGATATACTTAAAGAAATCAACACTTTGCAACCCTTCTGGATAGGCATCGTTCTCCCAGTCGACCGGGTATGAACTTGAAGAAGAACGGCATGTTCATGTTGATGATGAGTGTTGTAGACGAATCAGCACACCACCAGTGCAACGCAGTAACTGTAGGAACCACCGTCTGACAAGTTGCATCTTAGAAGGAATGGAGACAAACTTGCTACATCCAGGAGAGGATCTCCACGTATCTCCACAGAGGCGATGACGGCAGGGAGAGACTCCAGCATTAGGGCTTGCAAACACACTCGAACGGTTGATGACTGTGTGTTCGAAAGATGTGTTTAACCCTAATGACCAAAATCCTATTTATAGCCTTGCACGCCCCAGTAATCCTATTCCTATTAAGATGCGACCACTCTGTTGCTCTTGTACACATTGTGAAAAATTCCACAAAAGAGACATTTTCTATTTAGGATTAATAAATCCGAATAGGAAAGCAATTATTAATTAAATAAATAATTAATTACATAGTTGTATCCTATTGTAAAAAGAAGATGGAAGACATTATCCATAAGCCCGAGCCCGTTCCCAGCCCGGCCATGCGAGGCGTGGCGTGGTGTGTGTGCGCGTGCATGCGTGTTGTGGTCACCACTCCCACCAAGCAGGTGAGTATACCTTCCTCCTAGGACCCCTTGGACACTAGTTCCCCATGTGATCCTACATATAAGGACCACAAAAGTCTCAGGAGTGAGAAATATGTTATAACACTTCTTTTCCATTTACATTAGAGATAAAACTACTTTTCTCACATGTACTAGCTGCACTACATTGACCTTAACCCATGCTATATACATAGTTGCTACAACCATATATCTAACATGTTGCTGCTAAGGGGAGCATTAGAGGGCTGGTGAAAAACTCTCATATTTGTCCTCTACTGCAAAAAGATCTTATGAAGCCTTGGTAAGTGTAGGCACGTGAGACGGTGGACGATGATCGAGCACAGTTGAGAGTGTGGCACATCGGTGGTATGAGACTCAAGATTGCTAGTTGCGGATGGGTCAATGCCCACGATTGCATGTGTGGAAAGCAAACTGTCTGATCTCAAGTGAAGGGCTGAGATCAACCAATAAATGATGGGTAACACTCCCCTTTTGATTTCATATCATTTCTGATGCAATCCTTTTAAAAATCATATTTCACTCATTCATTGGCCAATACCCTAAGAGTGAATCTAGTTAAGGTTAATGATAAGAATCTAATGCATATATGCAATTTTATACTTAATCAGGTGTTTCTTGTGTCTAGATGGTCAAGGATAAGTTAAGTTAAGAATTTATGAATTATGTACGAGTTTTAAATAATTATATGACTATGGCTTTCTTTCTTGAAATGTGATACATATGTATGCTTGTTTAATTTCTCAAATATTTCCATGTAGTATTCTGGTATTGTACTTGATATTTATCTCATTATCATTATTTTGTAAATTTCAAACATAATATAAAAACTCCATTATACAAACCTCATGTATCTATTTAAAGTTTTGGGGTAAGGACATAAGGTTGGGCATCCTACTTGAGAGGTCAAGATAGGATGAACCATCTTTAAAAGGGTTATCTCTTGGTGATGGACTTGAGGTCCCTTAATGATTGGACTAGCTAATCTTCAACACTCTTATAGACTCTTCTCATGGAAATTTAGTCAATAAAAGGCCTCACAGTTACGTGATATTGACGAATGCATGTTACGATGGAATAATTTGAGTAAAATGATATAAATCATTGGCTATCGCTTTGATAAATACTTAACTTATCTATTCTTGTTTGTCTACTTCTGAAACTCTTTTCAAATTATTCAAAGATTATATATATGTATCTCTTAGCCCTATACATAATACCTCGTGTGTTGACCCACATTGTTTCACATATTTTATAGGTTCACATATGGCTAGGATTTGATGGTCTTGGTGAGCAATGACAAATGGACTCGTTGTAAAATCCATAGTGCACATGAGTAGACTTGTACGATTGACTCTTTAATATGTAAATGAATTCTTATAATAAAATAATGTTGTTTAATAATACTTGTTGAATGCTGAGATTATCATTGGTGCTTTTATCTTGTTATTTATTCATGTATGCTAAGTTGTCATGCTTCTAAATTCAGACTTTGATTATACCATTTTAGGGACAGATGCCTAGATCCTATCGCCACTGACTTTGTAGTCATTTAGAGGTATGATTTGGTAATAAACGGTTCCATGACAACATTATTGGACTTAAAATGGGAATTATGTTTCATAGGTTTGAAGACCCATGGCTATGTGGAATTGAGTATCGAGGGAGCATCCGGGAGACTCAAAATCTACTGCCACTCTTTTGGAAGAAATTATAAGGAAAGGAATAGGATATACTACCCCAACTCTTTGTTCTATCGTGGTAGGTTGCTAACAGATTTGACCCCACCACTCCTTGATGGGGGTGTTACTTCAATGAAGATGCATCCTGAGTAGATAAGAGAGAACTAGAAGGCACAACTATTCGAGGGTGGCCAAAAACTCATTCTAAAAACTCCCCTTATGCTTCCAGATGTGTCTCCTTTTGATTGGAACAACTTCCACCCCTTCCTTGTTAATACTAGTGTATACCTTTGTATCACATTATTCTCCAACACTAGTGAAAATAGATCCATCGTACCACTCAGGGAGAGAATATGGTGCACCATAATTAGAAGTCCTAGTAACACCATTAGAGACAAAGAGTAGCTTGATCAATTAAAGGAAAACTAACTGATGTTCTACCCCCACCTTTACCTTCAACTATTTTCAGATGGGATTCTCATATGTGAACTAGATTTCTTAAAGTAAGAACTCGACATCCACAAGGAAATTATGGCCACATTGAGTAGAAACCTTATCTGAATCTCACTTGATCTAGAGTGGAAAGGCATGAATGAAAATGATTGAGCCCCAAATGTCAACCAACTAGATGCGGACCTAGGAGACCAACCTGAAGAGACATATCTTGATCAACCTTGACATTATGTCATAATGCAAAGAACCAAATATGTGATTCACATCAAGTTTGTCACCTTGGAGACACCTCAAAGTGGGTTTTTGGAGAGGTCATAAATAATTACACCTATGCCTATAAGATAGACATTTTGAAGGATAATTCAAACATAGGTTAGTCTCCTTTTCATGTCGAATATGAGAAAATTTATCCATCAACTACTAATCCATGGTGAGATCTAGGATAGATTTTGAATGGTACAAACCAACCATCCATTTGTGGGATTTGAAACTACCTCCCCCAACCCACCCTCCCTCACCTCTCAGGAATAAGAGGTAGTTCCCTAGATTCTCCTAGGAAGTTGGGTTTGGTCCATTCATCCTATTAAATACACATATCATGGTAGAAACAACCACCTTGATTACTAAGTCTGATATTGGAAATCATAGTATGTCATTAAGTACATCATGGGGATGAGAGATACATTATTATCAGTCCACTGTGATGATTAAATGGCCAAAATGATATACAGTAGATCTCATGCTCTTTGATGCACACCCATCGAGGTCCTAATTATGTGGATGGAAAAGAAACCTATGTTTGTTATTCTACAACCTAATAATGATATCAACTGATGATATTTCATGCAAAAGGAGCCATTATAAACATCAAGCCATGGGAGTGTGTTTTGGAAGACATATATCAGTGAGGTGGTTGTAATATGTGAATGGAATTAATGTTTACATCAGAGTCCATGACACCTTCTCTAAAATTGTTGAAGGAAACAAGATCTTTGGTAGATACTCAAATTGAAAGCAAGATATGGTTGACCTCTTTGGAATCTTGTTGTTGGTGCATGTATGTGGCCCCCTTCTATTGTAATACTTCATTGACA